>VXBW01000387.1:1173193-1398950 GCA_013400375.1 Thinocorus orbignyianus
TTAGGCAGAAAGCTGCTGCTCAGAGCAATGTAAAGCAGAAAAGAAGGACATCATCCTATTGGATTCGGGTCAGAGAGATGGACAAAAGAAGCTTGTAAGCCATGTAAACCTGTTTTTCATCCAGTATAAAGTTTATGGCACATCACCAACTTTAGGCTTAGGAGTAACTTGTATTTCTGTAAATGCTGGGGTGGAGGTGGATCATAACAGTGATGTCTGCACGGCAATGTGAAAATCACGAAAAAAGCCACTAAGACAACCTATATTTATTATTGCTGGACCTGCTTAAAAGAAGAACAGCAGTAAAATACACCTCTTGGTTTGGTTTTTTTTTTTTTTTTTTTTTTTTTTTTTTTTAANNNTTTGTTTTCAAATGATTGAACCATCACACCTCAGGAAAAGAAAGCTGTTCAGATATGCTATTCTTTGGATATTACGAAACTGAGCAGAGTTGGTTCTGTGTCTTACTGTATCTCTTACCTGGAATACAAACGCTAATGGGGTTATCAACCAGTATTTTCTACAGACTTAAAATATGTTTTCTACCTTAAGTTTAAAATGTCCCCAGAAAGACTGCCTGGCCCCTGTTTATACTGGACAATTTTTTGCTATAAAATTACCACAACAAACTCGACTTCAGTAGATAAGTAACCCTGCTATGACAAAGCGTAGACAACTGCCACATCCAAAAGCTGATATGTCTGAACCACAGCCTCAAAAGGTATCTAGGGAATACTGTATATAAGGAATTAATGAGTGATTTCAAAAATACAAAAAAGGAGTTAAGCAGTTTTTAAACAAAGATGGATTAGGAAGCAGCAAAAGCAAACAGAAACAAAGCTTTTGTGGAAGGTCTTCCTCCTCTCTTCATTTTACAGATGAATTGTGAAAAACACACATGCTAAGGGACTTGCCCAAGTCAGCGGCAACTGAAACCAAGACCAGAAGCTGCAAATCTACAACAATTGCCCAACAACAATCCTTCCTACAATGCGTATATTGTGATTGCTTAATGCCCTCCTACTCAACTTCAAACACGTATTTATAGAAGCAAATAAAACCCCAAAAAAAGTCTGTGGAGCATTCTCTTAGATAATACACACAAATCAGCTCTCCCTCCCACAAGCCCTTTCTGCTTTCGCAGATTGTTTTTAAGTCATACCTACAACACGCTCGCTGTATTTTAGGCATTACTCATTACTGTTTATTTCCAGAAAGCATCTCACTAGTTTATCTGAATTTGGTTTCAAGTTATTTGTTGTTTGTGTGTAGGCACTCTCCTAAATTAATTGGTTTTCAGTTCAATTTCTCATTATAACATATAAGTGACCTATTTATTTAGCTACAGATCGATTCCATAGTAGTGTGCCTACTAAGTTACGAAGCTGATGTGAACTGAACTTCTTGTGACCTCAAAAATAATTTTCTACTTCAGTAAATCATCCCTAAAATAAGATGCTTGACTATGAAAGTTACTATTGTTTATCTCAGTTGAATGATGCTAGTGGTCAGCAGTAATTATACTGCTACATTTAAATAACCCCACTTAAGGCAGAAAGTCATGCTACATATCTTGGTGCCCAGTTTTTATCTATTTTGTCTCAATAAATTGCACAAACATGCAAAGCTTATATTTATGCCTTTTTTTCCCAGTTTTGTGCCTTCAAAAACTCTCATGTATAGTAATACCATTATAAAGTATTATATCTAAAGTAAATTGAAGTTAAGAAGGACAAATAAAAATTTTGGAAAAGGAAAGAAAGAAAAAAATCCCTAGCTTTGTGTTTGGTGATGAGATCTGTTAAGACTCCTCTAAATAAATAACCATCCAGACAAAAAATTTCCTATTAGTTATCTTCCCATATTTTAATAAAGCTATAGACACCAGTATGAAAACATGTAGACAAAGTACAAAATAAGTCAATTTCTGGAGAATACAAAAACCAGTTCCATCACACTTGGGGGAAAAAAAATCCAGCAAAGAAAGTGCCTGCAAGACACACAAGTATACCCACCAAGGATGTCAAACCTTCATTGTCAACAATCCAGTCTTCCTTTTCAGCTAACCTCTTTATATCTGTAAGACAGAGCAAGAGGGGGAAGGGCAGAGGGAGGGAGAAGGTATTAATTTTCATCATTAAAACCTCCTTGAACTTGAAAAGATAAACCACAGACTTTAGGACTGCAATGACTAGGCATACAAGCAAATAGCACTAAAAGCTTCAAAGCTTTCAGCATTCTCAAATGACTAAGAATGGAACTCATACATGGTATGCTGGTGTCACCACATAGAGAAGTTTATCCGTGATACATGGCAAGAGTTGCATGAAGCACATCTTTTACTGGAAAGCTTAAAATTAAAGGAATATTGTGAAGACTTCAGGTGGTTTTTGTGCTGGGTTTTTTTTNGTTATAATCAAAACATAAAGTACTGCATTTAGGAACCCAAGTTTCTAGTCTATAATTCTCCAGCTCTTAAGTAACAACGAAAGAACAACTGCCTAGCATTTTAGCAAAGACAGAAAGGACAGCATACAATCCATATTTAATAACTATAAAAGAGGCTGAGAGTCCCTGTTCAGGGTCAAGGACCCATGATGCTAGACTTTCTTCAAAATTACCTGAAGGCACATACAAAAAGCATTCTCTTCTGCTACCCAGAAGATGCCAACTTACATAGACTTACTGAAGCTAACAGGAGCTAAAGTCAGGATGTGAATCCAAAGCTCATGCACAAAATTCCTCTATGGGTGCATGCATTCTGTATTATTGTTTTTGGGGGGGGCTTAATCAACTTGTAAACAGAACAAAGATGAACTGAACGCACTTTGTAGGGGCTTTGACAGTTTTTCACACACAAGTTGTTCATCAGAACCATCTCTACATCGTGAAACTTCCTTTTTGAATGAGCAAGAATTTCAGTGCATTACCATCTCTTCCTCAAATCCAAGAAAAGAGGATAACTAATGCATACTGAAAGGTATCTTCACTATCTTGGTGTTTTAATTACCTAAATTAAGAAGCTTAGCTGTGTTGTCATACTTTGCAATCCTACATCTCACTGAAGTATATGATTAGCAAAGATAAAAAGCATTAAGGATTTGTGCAGAATAGTTACTCTGTTCATTTCCCTATTTAGCAAACCTCCTAATTCAACCAATATTCTTCTGAAGCTTATGTTGCACTGGTCAGCCTTTACATGTCTCTGTGGCCGCTCACTTTTGCATTCTCTTCTGAGCTACTACAAAAGAAACACATTTCTTTCTCATACTTCACTGCTCACCAAATTCCAGTCAGTTACATTCATGTAAACCCCCTGTCTATTCTGGCATTCACATAATTTGGCTTTCATGACCTTTATGACCAGTGATGACATATGAAAGAGAAAAAACACAGACGGCTTCTCAGGGCCAGCATGAGTAAATGGTGTTTATCACAACAAGAAACCCTGTGCGTGGGCAGATTTGTCCTATTTAAATAGTTAACGGTAGAGTACTCTATTAAAAATTCTAACGGACCCGAATGCCTTTCCCAACTTCCAGCACACAGCAAGAGATGAGACTGAACTTTATATCAGCAGTCTACACAGCTCATTTTTCAAGAGATTATAGAGGTGAGATTCAAGTCTGTGAAAAGCCTTTTTGACTTACAGATATAACTACATCTGAGATCCACACACATGGCTCCATGAGAATATCCATTAACTGTTCTTTCACTGGTTCCCTAAAAATAACAGCTTCTCCAAGGGTACAGTTTTTTTCTGGACAGGACCAGGTTAACTATCTAAAACCCACTCAACATAGGCAATTTTGCTTTCACTGGTAAAGAACATAAAAAAGGGTCCCATAGATAAGGCAGGCAGTGCAACAATATAAGAGTTATCATACAGAAAAGCATCTTTTTTCTTTTCCTGTTTGACGTTACAGCCAATATATAGAACTGCTTCACTGATAGGGCACGGCAGCAGCAGTCAAGGAAGGCTGCTCTTAAGGGCTAGACAAAAGAGAGAGACATTATCCAACCAACATAATATACTGGCTTCTTAAGGGATCTGAGCTCTTTTGATTCAAGAAATAAAAATACGAATAAATATGTTCAGACCAAATAGAGAATCGTTCACACAGAAGCTGCTTTTATAAAGCTCTAAGGTACAGACTACCACAAGAGACTTTCCTCCACAGAATGCATGGATCACAGTAGGGATGATAAGAAGCAGAAACTCTGGATCTGAGCAAAGAACTGGGCTAATGCTATGATGCAACAAGTAGGCAAAACTAGTAAGACAGTGAACTTGTTGGCTGAGAGCTTCAACATTAATCACGTATCAGAGTTCTCTGGACCACACTGGAGAAGCCAGTGAGGTGAGCCAGTGAGCTCAGAGATTTGATACACTAACTGTCAGCAAGCCAGTTCAGAGCCAGATATTTCATTCCTCTGGAACAGTCAGGATATCTGAGGAATCACTCACAATTTCTAGACAGGGTCAGTCAGCCTACTAGTATCATCCTCATGGCACAATTGGAAAAAAAAAAAAATATCTTTTTCACCTATCGTTTAAAAAAAATAATTCTCTCAATTGCAAAGAAAAAGAGACTTCCACATGCTTTAAGTGAAACCTGAAATAGCAGCAATACTTTCTGTATATAATTTTAAAGTAAAGAGACAAGATAACCTATGTACTTGTGTAGTCAACAAGTTTGATATTACTGCAGAAAAAACATACTAACATGGAAATGAGATTTAATAAAAGAATTAGGAGCCAAGATTACAATTCGTATCAACAATGGACCAAATAAAACATATAGGACTTGTGATTTGTTATCACCAAAATTTTAAAAATTGGCTTAATGTAGCCACTTGCACTTAGCACACTTGAGGCCTGAATAAAACATTTAGCTTCACGTCAGCCTAGAAAATAATGGCAAATCATATGTTAAAGATTAAAAAAGCCCCACTTTTTTTTTAACATTAGGGGTAACTAGTCTTTTGGAAAAAATCCCTGCTAAGTCAATTAGCAGATCAATCTGCCCTGATTTTAAGACAGACATTTATTTCTGGAAGATTTACGTCATTCACATTTAAGTTTCAGAATTGAATACAAGATGGTAAGATGAACAGCCTCTGATGCACACAGTGTCATGTTAGATTTAGAGAATGTGTTACTAAGCCTTGACAATTCAGACATTTATGGCACAAGCTAGGCACACAGCAGGAAGCTTGGGGATTATAATGTTAGTAAAAGGTCTTGGAAAACACAAAATTAAAATACCTCATAAAGGGTTGTGGATTTTTTTTTTTTTTTTTTCAGTTGGGGGTGGAACATTGATTATTTAGTTCCTCACTTGATAGAAGAACTCAGAAAAAAGAAAATAAATTATATTTCCAATATGAAAAAGCCGCATCATGAGATAAATCACTTGCATTGTAAAACTGTCTCAACCCAAAGGAA
The DNA here is from genome assembly GCA_013400375.1 of Thinocorus orbignyianus. Taxonomy (NCBI): domain Eukaryota; kingdom Metazoa; phylum Chordata; class Aves; order Ciconiiformes; family Thinocoridae; genus Thinocorus; species Thinocorus orbignyianus. The sequence goes on from VXBW01000387.1 coordinate 1,178,643, forward strand.
ACAGATCTAAACCACTGTATTCATCAGACTAAGGGAAGACTCATAACACACATTTCTGTCAGGAAAACGAAATACTTGAGTAACTACAGAACTCAGAGGAGTCCACTGTCACCGTAATACCTGTAACAAACATGGTTATCTTCCACAACATAGTTTGGTCTAATCAGAGACACAAAAAGTACGACAGCAAGCAAAAAGACCTGCAGCCTTCTATTACCTTCAGCTGTGTGTTGCAAGGTCACTATAATGCAACGTACACGAAGGTCCAAAATAAGATCCTGGATGATTTGAAGCATATCATTGGGTATCTCGAGTGCAGTAAGAGACTCTGAACTAAGCCTGGAAAGCAAATAAAGTTAGACTGAAGTGTAAATCTGCAGGGTTTTTAAAGCTGATATAACTTCACTGAGTTTTTTTTCATACATTTTCTGTGTATGCGAATACAGTAGCTCCACCCACAGTGTATCCAGGAAAATTGATTATCCCATTCAGAGAAGATTAATTATTTGCTTAATTCGGAAGCATGCAAATACAGTTGTTCTTTTCTGTGACATTACAATAATGTGTGGCGGTGTGCTCTCCCTGTTTTCCCCCCCTCTCCTTCTTTCCCCCCCTGGCTCCTGCTCAGGCCTTGACCACAGCAACATCGGTTGCGATAAGCTGCACCCGGACTTTGGGGGATGGCTGGTAACATAGCCAAAACACTGTGGGGAGTGGAGACCTAGATATCTTGTTTACATGAAATACGACTATAGTTCAATTATCTTACAGTATAAATAGCGGACAGCCCAAGAGCCCTTTGAGCTCTCCGGTATGGCAGAGGGCTGCACGCCAGGATCTCCCCTTTTGTGAGGACGCTCGCTTAAGGTTCTACTCCTCGAGGTTGAGAGATTCCTTACCACAACAGATTCTCGGTAAGTGACTAATAGCATGCTAAAACTTTGAAATCTTAGCTAAGTAACATAAGGGATTGATTGTGCATATATAATCCTTTAGACATAAACCGTTGACCAAGTCTGGGACTAGGATTGGATCCAGCCACACCTAGACTCCTCTCTGAGAAGGAGTTTAGAAAGCAAGGGGGTCCTTTCTGAACCTTGTGACTCAACGGGAGGGTCTCCCTGACAGTTTGTCTGACCCTGTCCTCTATGCAGTAAATACACAAGTGTACCTTGGCATCGAACCTCGTAAAACACTGTTACCTTCACTATTAATTTTGTTAAATTTCTATTTCACCTTAATAAATATTTCATTATTTCTCTCTTACGAGTGAAGTCAATCACTCTCTGCCCGGGACATAATGTCACCACAGAACCATGCAAGCTTTTCCCACTGTCTTCTTGCACTTCCCCACCTGCCTTTTTGCATTAATCTCTTGTTTTACAATCCAAGAATAATCCTTTTGGTGTAGAAGTAGGGTTTTTTTGCTGTTTTTATGTGAATGCCTAGATCAAATCCTAGGTCTACAATAGGGTTTCTGAGATATTATTTACCCACACTACAATAGTAACAGCCTACAAGCTGCCATAAGAAGTGATGTGGCTGGGCATCATATTGTCAAGAGTATACACATTTGAAGAGCCAAAATACAGCATCGCCTGCAGAGTGAAGAGTGAATTCATTCACTGTTTTATTCCCAACAACTCTGACCAGGTGCAAATCACCAGCTACTATAGCTGAGGACTGAAACATTAATTTCTGTTTTGTTTTTTTTTCCTTTAGAAATAGTAACACAGCAGCTGCTTGCAAGAAATAGCTTTTCAGCTTTTACCTAAAAGGCTGCAGTTGTGCTCAGATTTTAGTCAGGGGCACAAACAGTTTAGTTCACTGTTGTTATCCAACTCTTGGGTATTTAAGCAAGGACCATTCAAATGCAGTTCATTAACATTTGCCTTACTGGTACCAGAAAACACAAAAGAACAGGAATAGAAGGCACATGCAAACAAGTTTGAGTAATAACTGGAACATTATGATCCACCTTTAGGCTCCTGCTTCTTTCCCCTGGCGTTGGAGTATAAACCATCAAAACCCCATCATTAATCAGACTGCTCTCTGCTCAGCACAACTACTGAGTTAGTAGGTTATATAAATCTGCATTATCTCAGCCATCCAGGAAACACAGGATGTAAATATGCATCTGTGGGAAGTTGAAGTGACTTCAGACCGCACAGAAGTACTGTACTTCACGGTGATTCCATTTCTAAGGGAGCATGCAGCTGTCACATCCCTGAGATCATCTTTTTCCTCAGGTAACTCTGCCTAACAAATACATACCTTTCTATCCCTACAGTAACATGAAAGGGTTGCTGACAATGGCTCCACTGTATCACAGCTCTAATTTATCCTCTGGAATCTATTCCTATTGAGCAATGACAGAGTGGGGTACAAGAGTCAGACTGTGCAACCACTCCACTTTAAGCTATGTGATACACATAAACAAGCAGAAAAATTAATATCACACAGACATAATGCCAACTCCTTGTTATTTAGCTTTTTAAGTTTTAGAATTCTTAAATACAAGCAGAAAATGGTGAATCATTCAAGAGATAATTGAAAAGAGTAAAATTCTATCACATGCTTCATAATGCCTTTATGTTAGAAACAATAAAAATAAGACTTAAGCTATTACCTAACTTTGCAACACCTAAGGGTTTTAAGCAATGTGTAGACTCTTCACAAGAAGAGTCAGCCTTTATCATTGGTGTGAGTCATAAGAATTTACTAGACTGTCAAAGTGTCGAGGCTCGAAAAGTGCTTGCAGCAGTTGCAAAAACTTCTGACCTGGTCATCACTGGTTGGTATCCCGTTACAGTTCAGATCCTCTTCTCCACATTTCCCCTGTGATTCTCTACTTTTGACCACTTTTCATTAAAGTCTAGCTTTAGTAAAGTGTCAGCACAGGCATCAGTAACAGCCTGTGGTGGCAAAAAGAGTGGGAGGCAGAGAGAATTTCCCGAGTTCTAAGTTCAACTGTTCATTACCAGGGTAGTGGCCAGAAAGCAAGAGGAGATTCTCAGAAAAAGAGCCTTCTTGTATCCTGTAACTTCAGCCTGGATCATACCTTGGCTGGCAGGATTCTGAAGCACAACCAGCCTCTAGAGAATCTGTTGGTTAAACTGCCAAGCCAACATTACAGATGTGCAAGTGTTAAATTCTAGAATTTTATAATTTGAGTGAAATTGGATTTCTTCTCATAAAAGGGCAACATCAGTGCCAAAGCCTGTTCCCTTGCCCCTTTGCATCTTTTCATCAAATGCCAAGTCAGTTCCTTCTTAAATTGGAGCTTTCCACAAGATTCAGCTAGAACAAGAAACTTCACACCTTCCTTTTCTTTCTCTGTGCTTTGCTTCTTACCTACTTTGAAAACTGCAGATAAAAAGTATAGTACCATATCCAAGTATTACTCAAGTTTCCAAAAGCTACTGACCATTCTTTCATCCTCCATAGACAAATGGAAGCAAATTCTATGTATTAATGAGACATCTTGTAATTAATGATGTGCACATCACTAAGTTTATGAACAAATACAAGCAGAATGGCTATATAAGCACAAGCATCACCTTCCATAAAACAACTATAAAAGTAAATTAGGATTTAAGAATGATACTACAGTGTGAAGCATGCTATTTTCACCCATTTTAGCAGCGATGGGAAGACGTGTAGCAAATGGAGCAGATAATTGCTTTCTACCCTAAGGAATCAAATCCTGATTCATTCATGGAGTGTCTATGCTGTGCCAGGCAAACACTTTATTCAAACTTGTTCATAAGATGCTATGGAAAAAAAGGAATGTATCATTACATAATACCTCATGGTATAGCCTTATTTTTATCAATTACACTTGCACAAAGAACCCTAAATCTTCCATAGGTAATTTTTGAAAATGTTAACATTTTCACTACTCAGGGTATTTACTGCGATAAAAAAGTAATATTATTGTCTTAAAGCACAAATATTCCAGGAATAGCATCGTCTTGTAGGTCCACAGATCCATTTACCTTACAGTCTGGATAACATGTGTTAGCCACTGGCCAGAAAGTTCAGATTTCATCTCCCAGCCACCATACTGTCTTGATTCTCCTTCTCTGAGGGTGAATGGAAGCAAAGCTCCACGGATAAGTTTTACCAGAGAGTGCATCACTTCCTGAATCATTTTCTGCATCAGAAGGTGGAAAAGAAAAAATCAAGAATATAGCCCTATCAATGCGCTTAAGCAGCCACACACTTGCTATACACAACAGCTTGGTACATTTGATTTACAGGTGTCTCCACATGGTAGAAAGCAGATTAGAAGGAGGTATAAGGGCACAGAGATGATTTAAGAAATCTGATTTTCAAGGTGGTGACCCTACAGTATCCTGCTATGAAGGTTAGCTTAAAGAAAGCAAGGTTTCCCCCCACAACTTACCTTGAAATCATTCTGCCTTTGCCTAGCGTTTTTCTTCGATCTTTCCATTTGGCCAGACTTTTCAGCAGTCTTGCGAAAATGAAAAATTGAAAAGTGTAAGTATTTCATAACCACTGTTAAAATAATTCTGAAAAAGAGGGTTTCGAAGTGAAGAAGTGAAAACCGATGAGTTTATGATGCAATTATAAAAACTAACTCATGGCAGCAGCTCAATAAGCAAAGACTATGCAATCAATAAACTCCACTCACTGTAGGTCAGTGCGCTAATGTTTAATTCTAAGGGGCAATGTGTATTTCAAAGTCAGAGACAAGAATAAGAGTAGCTCTAAACAATACAAACTTCATGAGATCCAAATTTTCTCACTGTTACCTTAGTAATAGCTAGAACATATATAGCTACATTATGCATTAAGTTTATATGGAGAAACTCCATTTTCTCAGCATGGAATCCGCCCAGAGGACAACATGGGTGAGAAGCAGATGTTTCTTGGAACGAGGGCATTTTGGAATTGCAACATGAGAGGGGCAGGGTTGAGGGGGTGTCGTTTGTTTTCAGGAACACCATTTTGTTGACAATGCTCTTTGAACAATTCAACTAACTGTAAAAGAGACTCTGCAAAATAATCAACATCTTCAAGGACAGCTTCTCTGAAACTCAAGGAACGTGAGTACACTTTGCACAAGACAGTTACAGTTGAAGAAAAACATGGTTTGACTAATGGTCTTCCTGTTTGTAGTTCTAGCTGCCTGTGGAGTCTACTGAGAACACAGTACAGTAAAATATGTCCAAAAAGTTATTTCAAATACTGAGTTAAATGCAGGTGTAGAATTTTATAGTTAGAAAAATCTCCTATTTTATGTATGTACAGCAACATCTACTGGACAAGAAGTGCAATAACATGGACAACAGTGTTCTCAAAAGTACCAGTTTACTTTCAAGTCATTAATTTGAAATGCTGTATTTTTCAAGTTCCCTTGAAAAACGCTAATGTATGCCAGATTTTTTAGGTAAAATAAATAATTTGAAGTGAGCAAAAATTAAGAGAAAAATAAAACCGCTTAACAGTTTTGGAAAATACATAGCTATGAAACTCTTGTACTTTAAAGCTCTGAATTACATGGTTTCAGAAAAGAACACTTGAGTTATTGCTGCATAAAATACCCACTTCTCTCTTCTAATGTCTTTAAAAGAAAATACGATATATTCCTTTAAACCTCAGGTATCAACGTAAAATTCACACTTTTTTACAGCTGGATTAAAGAACAACAAAAAAATTTACAGATCTTCGATATCTTTTTTTTTTTTCCTTAGTGGTTTTGCTGAAGACCAATCTTAAACCTTTCCTGCATAGACAGACCAAAACTATCTTGTGGTAAAACCAACGGTTAGTACTCACATACGCAACTTCACCTAGAGTGATTCAAAGAACTCAACTTTTTAAACTGTTGAAAATACCACATAAATCTTTAACTGACAATATCTTAAGGCATATAGGTAACCTTTCAGAACTAAAAGAACACCCTCCCCCAAACCCTACAAACTGAACAAGAGAAAACATTGCTTGTTATTCATACGTGGGGATTTTCTTTACACGTTTTTAAAGTGTTTTGAAGACCTGAACAAGCTAACTGAAACAGCATTTTCACAGGACTTTTCTTAAACTGCAGCAATCAACTTGCTTTCTGAGTGACAACAAATAGCAAGCAACATGGTAAAAGAAATTTCTTCATGGACAATTAAAATTTGTATGGTTTCTGACAGCAAAAGAAGCCTTCGGTTTTAAATGTGATGTGGTGACAGATATTGTTAGGTGCTCTAGAAGTAGTCTTGTAGCTTATGCCACCCCCTCCTCCCACTAGACCACAGCTGATTGTGGCATATAAAATGCAGAACACATAAAAGGAACTGAGGGCACCGTCCTTCCTCTCTACCCAAGAACTTGGGCAGCTTTCGTAAGGACCAAAGGAACAGAAGAAATCAAATGTATAGGGATTAATTTCTCACAAGCTCAAAATCTGGTCCAACAGATGGAGAGTAGATGTACCTCAGAGACTAACAGGAAAAGTACCTCCTCCTCCTTTTTTTTTTTTTTTTTTTTTAACACATGGAAACAATGTTTTGTTCAAACATGACAGATCACTGCATTTTCCACTTGCAGTCATTTTCATGAGCATGATTTCTCAATCTTGTTTACAGTTCAAATTTCGGTTTCCTTAAAAATTGCTTTCTTTTACATTGTACTAAAAAAAAAATATCACAACAATTTAACAGGTGAATTTGTAAAGTCTAATTTCCAATGGTACTGCTGTCATATACAATAGTTGTAATTTCCCTTATGAAATTAATTATTTTTGTGAAAGTCAACAGTACTACGGTTTATTCTTGATTATATTTCCTCCACTGCACGTTATGAGTCAATGTCATACCTTTCCTTTGATTTTATCATGTAAAATGAGGATTACAAATAGAACTATTTCATTGGAGCTATAATGGTCTGTATATTTTGTTCAACATATAAAGAGCTATAGTACCTAGTAGTATCATCATGTGAAAATCTTGTATTTCTTCACAGACAGTGTCAGTAAGCAGAATGGCTGCCTGAGAAATTAATTCTCGAGTTAGTTAGATAAAAGGAAAATGACAAGATAAGCTTCCAAATTTCCTTTCCCAAGGTTTTTGTTTTATTTTCTACTAAGCTGTGAAGACTGGTAGATATCTATGGCTGTAGTTCTGCTTTAGAGATAATTTTGTAACGGAATGCTATAGCTGTGATGACTTTAGGATTTAAGCACAGTAGGACACTGTAAACATGGCAGGACAAAAACAATCTCAATAAGTGAAATGATACAGCAACAGTTAAACAGTTTTAGGTTCGATATAGAAACTGATCTGAACAATACACATGTCCAAAAGCATGCTTATTTCCACCTGCCCTGAATTACCCCAACTATATCTCTTCACAGACCCTGTCTTCAGAATTTTTTTAGTACCCAGAATGAGTGAGTCCAAACTGCAGTCAGGACTTCTCAGGGATAGCTATGCAGACACGGTGTGAACTATTGTGTTATCATCTGTCGACAGAACAGAGAGCTGCCTTTCACCACATTTCAATTCTGTGTTTGTCTCTGTCAGACTTGCTCCTTGGATATATTCCTTCTCCTTCTGGAGAAGGAAGAACATGGCTTGAGGACCAGAATCGAGTTGTCCATAAAACATAATGTAATTCTGTGACCAAATTCTAACACAAACACAAACCCCAAAGTTATTTTATCTATCTGGTGACAATTTTGATGGTAAGCTGTATACTACCTGTATTCAATTAATTATGAAAGCTATCCTTTCAAAATCTGTGTGCACATAAAAACAGCCCATCACGAATCACTACTTCTCCCCCCTTGCTCCTTGGGTTATCAAGATTATATAATTTCTAAAAAACAGATCATTTGAGCAAGAAGGACTAGAAGCACAGGTGACTGCACTTCCAGATGAGACTCCCTTATAGTATGTCTGTGTGTACCACTCTGAGCCTTGGTCATTTTGCAACTCTGGTCTTGAACCCATCCTCACTTTCTAATACTTAAAGCTCAAGAAATGAGTACTCTTGTTCCAAAGAAAGGAAACAATTTTTTTTTCTGTATGACTGTCTTTTACATATCTCTGTCCTTTATGCAATTTGGTATTTCTTCAGATCACCAGTGAAGGGCAGCTGGCCAGCTACGAATAAGAGGTGAAACTACATAGACATTGACTCCAGCATCAGGAATAAACACAGAAAAACCACGAGCAGAATTCTAAGTAATTCCACTGTATGCTTTTTCTCTTTTAAAAACAAAAAGAATAAATCACACTTCTATAGGTTAGTATTGCAAGACACTTCACTAGTCAAAGTACCATCTCTCAAATGTGCAGGAGTCTACATACTGTTATATAAACCTCTCTGATTAAAATAAATCCAGTAACTACTTCCAGTGAAGTATAATATTTCAAACATAATTATTATGTAGCATTGTTACTCAAAAGTCAATTTATACAGAAGAATCCATACCTCACTGAATAAACTTCCATTCACGTAAGAAATCCAGAGCTTCCAGAAGTTGGGCAGTTGACTTACAACAAGTTTTGTCAACTTTTCAACAAATATAACCTGCTGTGGAGCTTTGTATCGCCAAGCTAAAAGGGGAGAGCAGACAGAAACAGCAAAGTTAAGACCTCAAGAGTTAGAGAAAACTTTAGAAAACTTGGAAAAAAAAAACAAAGGCAGATTTTTTTAAAAAACACCAAACCAACCAACCAAAAAACCAGAAAACCAACCAAAAGCAGTTAAAGAGGTCTATGTTTGTTGGTGTGGGGTCGTCTGTATGTAACTCCAGTCTTTTGTAAGCTATAACATTAGAAACATGATATTATCCTACATAACTGTGGAAATACAGAAAAATGTTGGGTGAAATAGCATTTTTGTCTTCACTCTGCTAGAGTACGTTGACTACACAGAACCAGAATTCACCAATTGGGCAAAAACAGCTGCCAAATAACACACTAGGTAACCAGTAGGCTTCACCAGGGCTTCACTATTTTATTGTGTTGGTAGCCAGTCTTGACCCTCCTTGAAGTAAAGCACACCTTCAGCAGCATCCATTTGTTGAGGTGCAGGTCAATTATTAATCCATGTTTTTAGTGGATAAATAAATACCTGCATTCCCAAAATTATTATTTTTTTTCTCATGTCCAAAATGTTTAGGGACTCTGGCTTAGTATTTGAAAAAAAATAAATATCAAAAACCCCATAACAGAAGCCCCAAATTTGGAGACAGACTGGCAGAACTGAAGTGCAACTCTGCTGATAGGGATGTGTCTGCTTGAAAGGCATGAAAACCTCAAAGCTCAACTAGCAAAGCTCAGCGTGGACAGGATGTGAGAGTACTGCTTTTGCCAGCTTGGTTTATGACTGTCAGGGAACTGGACTGGACCCAGTAGCAGAAAAACTCATTAACATAAGCTGTGACTATGCCAGGAAGATGTGCCAACGCTGCTATGGCAACCCAGGCTCTGTAAGGCCAACAAACCCAGAGCTCTCACCAAAAGATTTCAGCTCCTTCGAGAAACCATTTCATCTTTGCTCCAATATCAACCCAAAGTTATAAGTGGGGATGTCTCATCCTAACTGGAAATACACTGGCAAGATTTACTTCACGTATTAAATTCTTTTCCCCTCCAGGATGCACACTTCAGGCCTATTTCAAAGATTACCTTAGTCTGCAGTCTGCAGACAGCAGATATTTATTAGAATAAGCTACCGCACATCATGTCAAAAGAACACTCGGGCCATAAATTCATAAATTTTTACTTCGTTGCTAGAGAAATTTCCAATCTACGTTAAAGCAGAAATTTTCTTTTATTCTACTATAATCTGCGCTATAACATCCTAGAGATGAAAACAGAGCTATTGTTTACATCTCCTCCTGAACACATGCTCAAACAAGAGCTGAACGTTATTTGAATGCTGCAGTTTTGAATGTAAAGTAGTTTTTTCAAACAATCACTCTCAATCATATTGGGGGATAAAAAAAAAACTCACACCAAAAAAACCCCAGAGATGCTATTCCTCTAATTTGTTAAGAAACAAAAAGATGCACAGGTAACCTAAAAACAGAGGACATCATGGCATATTTGGAATGGTAGGTCCTGCACAGGTATCACAAGTGGTTGGTGTGCTTGGAGGACCACTCAGAGAGCAGTTTTCAACTGTTCCCAAGTATCCAGTGGCCACGTGCACCTAAGGTACCAACAAACTCAACTCAGAGGCAATTCATTCTAACTCTAGGGTCTTTGCAGTGGGTTATCATGACTCTCTCATCAATCCTTCAGTTTTCCTTTCAGTCTTGGTTTACACTGGTCACTACAGAATTTGCAAAGCTTGCTGAAGACTTCACCAGTTAGTAAAAGGTCATGGATCCATAACTAAGACTCGAAAAGCACACATAACTGATTGAATGGGAATTGCCTTCTGTAGATGTAACTCTTTAAACAGAAACAGATGCAAAATAATTCAAAGAAGGAAAAAAAAACCTGGATTTTGGATGCTGCTTGCTACATTAAGCATAGCATGTGTATTGTTAGTGGACAGTATCCAACAACAACCAAGAATTTACTGTTTTGCTCTGTAGAACTTGTTAATAAACTTCATGCAAGGCTTTGGACCCAGAAGGGACAGGGGTAACAGTAATGTAATTACTTGGTATACATGTACTTTTTGTATGTAATCTACAGTTTGAAATGCAAACATTCTACCTCAAACTGTGACACAATTTAATTGTCTTGAATGTGAAGGTACCCTGTGGCAGCATAAGAACGTACAATTCTCTTTATTCTTCATTCTATGCTCTCGCAAGGTTTCTTTCATTCCTCTTTTTACTAAAAAAAATAAAAATTAAAGCAGATATTTATAGATGGTTCTCAAGGAAGTAGATTGAATTGGGAGAAGAGAAACATCAAAGCAAACCAAAGCCAGAAAATTTTTCATAAAACTCCACTTTCTGCAAAAAAAGCACTTTGGTAAGAAACGACCTAGCCTGTAAAAAACATGTTTTCTGCCTCCTGTGATGTCATAATTGAAAGACTTCTGAGATGAAGTTGCTAGGACAAGGGTGCTGAAGACACTTATGATAAACAAAGGCTCAGCTGGTTGTGGCCACACTGCTGGAGCTTAGTCACATACTTTGTTTTGCCTTCTGGGTTTTTGGAATTAGAGAACAAGGACCAAATACATGAAGTCACAAAAGGACTATGGTGGTTATGTATACCAAAATACATATATGCTGGTTTTGTAGAAAAAGGACTCTCACTAACTTGACTACATTCAAGAAACAGATTACAGCTGTGCACTGCTCTTTGCTTGCAAAAACCACAGAGGAACCCCTCAGTAACAATAGCAACACACGAGAAGAAAGAACTTTATTTGGTACCAAACCAAAAAAAACCATGGAGTATCTGGGTTTCTGTTTGTTGGTTTTTGGTTTTGGTGTTGTTTTTTTTTTATTACACCACAGTCTGGACATTGGGAACTGCAGCTTTGCTTTTCCAAATAAAACAGATGCCTACCGTCATCACGGCCAGACTGAAAGCTGCTGCCCCTTTTCAGTGAAGCAGTTTGACTGAGATGGCCAATTGGTGATGGACGCACATCGCTGTCCAGGTCTAGCATGGGGCTGTGGAGCGACGAGTTACCTAGGGAGGGGTGGGGGAAAGTTATAAAGATTTTGCACATCAATCAACATGAAACTGCTCACTGCTTGTGGAATTCTAATTAAATTCAAAAGTAATACAACACAGAAGTTACACAGCAAAACATTCTTGTCTCTCTCACTTAGACTGTTCATCTACAGCAGTGCTATTCAATAACACCACTATCGACTCCTGTACCAAAGCCAAAACCACAAGTACCATGTGGGAAATACCATTCTTTGATCTGTATGTTCTCTGGTTTTACTTGAATTAATGCTCTACAATTAGTTGCTTGAAAGCCATAGATGAATATGTATTTATGCCATTAGTGACATGGCACACACTTTCCTTATGGTGTATGTCCAAATATACTTTTCAACAGCAAAATTTCTTGTGCCTCCAGCTGAAGCACTTAAGGGCACAGCATTCAACTACTTCTTAGCTTTTTGACCTCTACAGAGTTCAGGGAGAAAGAATCCATCCACCATGGAGCAGATGCACTGTATGCTTGTGCATGCCTGTAAAACACCCCGTACATATATGTCCTATTTTATCAAATATTATTTTTGTTTTCCTTTGGGTGTGTCTATATGTAGATTGCTACTAGCAAGTCCTCAGCAATGATCTAACCTGATACAGGTGGATACTTGGAGACTAATGTATGTTTTGAAACACAAACATATAATAAGGAGCAGACCGTGATGATTTTCTTTAACATACTGTAACTGCCAGTACTGCTGCTTTGTGCATTTCACCTTCCAGATACATTTCTGAAAGTAACCATCAAAAATTATTTCTGCATTGGCCAACTGAGCTGCTACAGCTAAACTTCAATCACAATTCACTGAATTATAGAACAGTCCAGGTGGGTAGGGACCTTGAAAGATCATCCGATCCAACCTTTTGTGGGAAAGGGAGCCTAAATGAGATTATCCAACACTCTGCCCAGTCGCATCTTGAAATCCTCTAACAATGGGGAATTTACCACGTCCCTGGAGAGGTTACTCCAGTGCTTGATTGCTCTCACAGTAAAAAAAAATTCCTTTCTTATGTAGAGATGAAATTTCTCCTGGTAATTCATGCTGAATTTTTTAGTGAGAATCTCAGTATTTGATTTTATATTACTTGATCTTTTCCATCAATACATACATTAACTTAAAATAACAGGAATGTCATACAGTAAGAGCACCAGCTGTAACAAAACAATACTCAGATTCAAGAGTTACACAAAGTAAAATGGATTTGAAGAATATTTCTTCTGAATTTATGCTCAGAGCAACGAAGAGCAATACTAAGTATTGAGAAACTTATAACAAACTTCCAATAGGTGACAGCATTGAGTCTTAGTTCCTTTTGAAAGAAGTTCTTCCTCCCCTATTTTTTTAATGGGTTTTGAAGAGATTTCCTGTAGCCTTTCCATGTGGTGCTGTGTGGTGGGGTGACCCTCGATGGATCTCAGGTGCTCATCAAAGCCACTCTATCACTTACCCTCCTTAGCTGGACAGGAAATAAAAATTATAACAAAATGCTTGTGCATTAAGGTTAAGGACAGGAAGATCACTCAGCAATTACCACTACAGGCAAAACAGACTCAAGGAAAATTAATTTGATTTCTTACCAATCAAATACAAGTAGTGTAATGAGAAATAAAAAACAAATCTTAAAACAACTTCCCTCAACCCCTCCCTTCCTCCTGGGCTCAACTTCACGTGCGATTTTCTCTGTCTCCTCCCACAGGGAATGGGGGTTGCAGTCAGTTCATCACACACTGTTACTGCTGCTCCTTCCTCCTTGCGAGGAGGACTCCTCTCACTCTTCCCTTGCTCCTGCATGAGGTCCCTCCAGCAGGAGACAGTTCTTGATGAGCTTCTCCAACCTGAATCCTCCCACAGGGTGCAGTCTTACAGGAACAGACTGCTCCAGTGTCGATCCCCCATGGGGTCTCAAGTCCTGCAAGCAAACCTGCTCCAGCATGGCCAGAGGTCCTGCCAGGAGCCTGCTCCAGCATAGGCTTCCTATGGTGTCACAGCCTCCGTCAGGCACATGCATCCACTCCAGTGTGGGGTCTCTCATGGGCTGCAGGTGGGTATCTGCTCCACCATTAACCTTCATGGGCTGGAGGAAGACAGTCTGCCTTACCAGAGTCGCTACCACGGGCTACAGGGAAGTCTCTGCTCTGGTGCCTGGAAAACCTCCTCCTACTCCTTGACTGACCTTGGTGTTCGCAGAATTGTTTCTCCTGCATGTTCTCAGTCCTCTCTTCTGACTGCTACCATGTGGCTTGTTTCTTTTTGTTCCCCTTCTTAAGTATGTTCTCACAGAGATGCTACCACTGTCATTGATGGGTTTGGCCTTGGCCAGCAGTGGATCCATCAGACATAGGGGAAGCTTCTAGCAGCTTGTCACAGGAGCCATACCTGTAGTCCCACCACTACCAAAACCTTGCCGTGCAAAGCAAATATACATTATCATTACCAAGCTAACTGTTGGTTATAAGATACATATCTTATTACTGTTCATACTGTAAAACACCAAAGCAAGCAGATCCAATTTGCTACATCATTCACAATCATGATGGACACACTCCATTAACTGACTTAGTGAACCCACCTGTGCTACCTTCATCCTGTATCATGATTCTGTTCACTACTACACTTACTAAAAACAACTCATCTTTATGACACCTTTAATATTTATGAGTTGTCAGCAATATGGAATCCACTGCAGTGATTAAGTGTATTTATTACCCACTGTCACCACAGAGAAGATCTATGAGTTTGAAGAAGAATTTGAGGAAAGACGTTTCTTTCTGAATGAACTAAAAATACAAAATAACAAAAAAGTAAAAACCTAAAGCTTTCAGAAGCTTTCTAAGTAGGTACGTATGCTGCAAGTGCAAATATGGACAGGTACTACGCAACTGCCCACACAGCAGAGATCTGTGTAAGGTCACACATCATCAGCATTTATGATTTAAACACTCAGACAACATATCATCAATGTTGTAAATTTGCCATAATTAACTTACGTGAAAACAATTCAGCAACCTTACAGAATGAAGTAAAAACAAAACAGAGCCATGATCCACCGAAACTTCACTCTTTGATTGTCTTTGCATAGAATTTAGGTTCTCGCCTTTCAAACATCATTTTAGTATGAGGAGTTTCTTGTAAACAGATGGTCTCTGAAAATGACAGTGCCAACTAAACCCCAGAATTAAGAAAAACAGACACACTTACCAAAACATCTTAATGTGAATTAGTTCAATTAAAACCATTTGCCTGGGGTAGCTGAAAACCTGAAAATTCTGTATTGCTGCTGATACACTAAGCCCACACTGCCCAAATGGTTTATATATTCACTAGTAACAGAAAACATGTAAAGAATACTCTCTTGTTCCACCAGAAAAACCACATCATCAGTTTGCAGCTGCACCAGGAAAAGAAAGTTTAACATGAACTAATTTCTTAATTGGTTGTCTAGCATTACAAGCAAGTATAACACAGCAAGCGGGGAAACTACAACAGCCCGTATACCCTCAGGACTAATAAACATCTGGACTGCATTAGCAAAGCTGATTTTGCTTTCACCCTACCAGAAGATAGCGCTTGAATACTGCACACTAACGCATAAATCTTGTGAAAAAGTGAGAGTTAACTTACAAACAATTTTTCTCCCAGCTGAACTAATTCCCTCTATGGAGCCAGCAGCTTAAATTTAGCAGCATAATGTAATACAATGAATTAATATTAGTATGGACTGTAGACAATAATATTTATAAACCTAAATAAACTACCCAAATAATAATTTACTGCCTATTCATTATTAGATTTGTGTACTATTTCTACATTCCTAGATTCTGAATATAGGTCAGCAACAATCTAAAGTTTCAAGAAATTAACTTTTTAATGTGCTACCAGGTTTTACAATGTTGTATAAACAGTATGAACAATTCATTCCTGGCAGATCTTCTCTTTTTTTTTTTCTTTTTTTTTTTTTTCCCCCAAGTATACTGCATCTTTGAAGTTACAGAAGTATTTTTTTTTACAAAATACAGCATCTACATGGAGCATATCTGTCAGTGACTCCACTGCCAAGTGTATATTTAACCAAGGGAACACAGGATAAATAAATTTACTACATTCTCTTCTTCTTCTTCCAAAAAGTCATGGCAAACCAGAACTGTAATTAAAGCCTTATTACATTTACAACTGTAAAATCATTAGAAGATCAAACAAGAAGTTTTAAGCATCTTAACAATGCTTTAAGTTATTTTTTTTAAAGGATTTTACTAGGTTCCAACTTTTTCTGCACAGATATTTTAAAGGTATGTAGAAAAAAATAAAAACGTTTAGATACTGTGTGAAACATAAATAGTTTGGTTTTGTTCAACAAATTAAGGATCTAAAAAGAGAAAATGCACAATGCTTTTTGAGGTCATTTATTTAATTTGCGCTTTCACTTTCTGTGAATAAAACGTCACCTGTACTGACTCTTAATTGCAGGGTTACTCTAAGCGTATTCATACTGTGGCTGCTACAGAGTACCTGTGCCTACAGTACCCATGGCTCATATACAGACCCTCACCCCATTTTTTTTGTAATGTTAATGGCACGCTCTTGGCACGCAGCATGCTACAGTCGTCATTAAAAAGATGAGTAGCATAGACGTCGCCCAAAATAGATTTTTCCACAATCTGCAAACCAGTTGATTTAAATCTTTAAAAGCAGCTTTACTTTTATATTTCCAAACTGTTACCAAACTGCGTGTAAAACTTGTTCTGCAGTATCCATCATTCCACATCGTTGCATGTTTTTTTCCCCTCCCTTGCAGCCTGTCAGGCAGAAGCTTCTTGTGGGAGACACACGTCTCTTACCTCCCTGCAACTCTGCCAGCTCGGTACAACACTTACATGACGTTCAGTTTCAGCATTTTACAAAAGCTGCTGGTTGACCAGGGTGTGATAAAATGTCTGTACTTTTCTTTTAGTGACAAAGAGCTTTGTTAGCGAGTGATCAACCTCAGTTTTTTAGTGCAATTTTCCACACTACGTCAAACACCAGTCACTACACAGACTACATGGACATGTAGCTCGTATGAGCAATGTTAAATTTAGGAAAAGATCCTACAGATGGGCAACCAGGTGAATACAGTTACTGTGTTCTTTAAGCCATTATGTATCTTACAGTGAATTTTCTCACAGGCTATTATAGCGAGGGAAGGCTGATCTATAGCCTCCCGGCTCTCTGAAGGGGCGGCAGACTTCCTTACCACCCTTAAACACCTTTGAACATTTTTTCCTGTGCACAGCGGGCCCTTGTCCTGTGCTACAGCCTGACCACCCACTGTTGCTTGTTGACCAAACACACGGTGCCTGGAGCCTGCACCGGCACAACCAGGATAAGATTCCTTTCAAGGGCAACGCGTTGAGAATTTCAATTTGTCTAGAAAAGAAATTAGGCGAGCAAGAGAAATTGCCAAAAAAATTAACCTGCTAAATAGATGAATGACTGCGTTTCATGCTTTTTCTTGCGTCCTTTTTCTCTCTAACCTTACATTTATCATGAATCTGACATTTTTAAATGATCAAGGAGAAAATAGGTTGTATTTCTAGCAGAGATGAGCGTGAAAGATTAAAATTGCTGCACTTTATGAAAAAACACCAATTTCAGAATGCATTTAAAAATTACTGCTTTTTTAAATCTTAAGACTAGTCTTAGTTATACTAAATATATCCATACTAAAACTATTTTTCCATTTATCACAAAAAGATTAATTGGGCTGATTATTTCTAGTAGTGTTTTAAGTATTTCACAGTCTAAGGGTAAGCCTCATTGTCAGTCCCGCAGGCCAAAAAATACTGAGGCAAGAGCCAAACACTTCAAGTTCAGCACATAAATAAAAAGATGTCATTTTACTAGCACTAGTAAAATGCACCAGTGGACGTTAGGATCTTCAGCAACTTTGAAAACAACTCGCTTTTACTTAATTGCCTGCCCGAATAAGGGGTTGGAAGACCACAGCAGCTGCCAAGGTAAAATTGTGGCAATGGAAGTATTTCACTTTATCTTCAGCAGTACTGAGCTTTTAAACTTTGACTTTGAACTACACGTGCTGCTTTTTAATCACAGTATTGACTGTCTGTTTTTTAATCACAATATTTACTGCCTTTATGATACTATCAATATTAAAGTATATAAAATAAGAATGCCACCTGGATTTCTGAACATTTTCAGAGTTTTTAAGTAGAATCAGATAACAGCAAAGTCAGAGATACAGGTGTTAAAAGAGGGAAATAAATCCAGTGTTAAATTTTGAACTGATTAATTTAATTTTTTTCTTTTCTTTTCTGTAATTAATAACCCATTAAGGGTTTGCTTGACATCTGCTGTCAAAAGGGTATTCCTGCTATGGACAGGGGATGTGGTTTAGACATGAAATGGCTCCCAGCTGCAAGAAGTCTTCTTCCAGATGTACAGTAAGCAAAGGCAATGGAAGAGAACCAGCTGCTAGGATAACAAATTGAAAAGGCCCTTTTGACACAAGCCTTGCTGGCCTGTCTGATCTAACAAAGATGGATCATTCATTGCAAGGTGAACAGAATCTCAGTGTGGCACAGAAGAAAGAGCAACGTGGTCTGTGTATCCATCTCTCTCCTTCACACTATGTACAGCTGCTCTTATTCTGGCACAGAAAAACCCTGCATAGGTCTTTGGTTGTTTGGTTGGTTTTGGGGTTTTATTCTTGTTTGTTTAAAATAGAATCTGGAGATCTATGCATCATATTCTGAGTGCTGCAAAAAGGACTTTTTTCCAGCAATAAGAACTACAAACAAAAAAAAAAACCCCAAAAAACAACAAAAAACCTAAACAAACCCCAAAAAATCAAAAAAACACACACCAAAAGAAATAAAAAAAAAACCCCACACAATGACCAAACTAGTATATTCCAGTTTTGAGAACTGTCTCCATATTGGGAACTTTAATAGGTTGTCTATTACATATTTTGCAACCCAAAGGGCAGCAGCAAGATCATGCCACAACTGTGGCTGTGTTTCCATTTACAGTTTTAGTTTCTAAACTATATTAACAGATAGATTATTTGCAATAATGTTACATAATATCCCAGAAAGACATATTAAGAAATTAAGACTTTTTCAGTCAGTTTGCCAATAACTGGACCAGAGTCCCTATCCACCTCAGCTGAAAAAAATCACAAAACCTACTAAGTCACTATTAAAGTCTAAGCAAATAACCACTGGCCACACAGTAAACAGTCTTAACCTCCATAGCTTCTTTCCCCAATACTCATGTTAAGAATCCCACTGCTTAACTCATTTTGGCTATCTGCCCAGTGCCCCAGGCAAATTTTAAACTAAACCTCATTTATTTACATTTATTTTCATGTCATTTTACGTCATTATATCCCCCGTGTTTCCTGTACTCCAGTAAGTCTGGGAAGCATAAGCCATAGTGCAAAACTACAATTATGTTCTAATAATAGGGGAATTGCCAAGTAAATTTTAAAAGTACAAATATGTAAAAACTTAACTGAAGGAAACCATTTAGTCTCCAGATACCAGGTTTGAAAGGTCCTAGAATTCTACAAATATTAAGTTCAATGTTCAGAAGAAGCAATTCAGACTTTATCCAGTGCAAGGCATAAAACACCAGCGCAATTCAGCAGATCACTCAACTATCTCTTGCTAGAGATTTAAGAAATACTATTTTGAGTGAGCATAGTGCTCTTTCATATTAAGGTTTATACCGATAGTCTTCAAAAAATCCCTTTTGCCTCTCTATTTGGCCTCATACATCTCCCTCACTCTGTTTTATCTACATACTAAGAGCAGCGAATCAGTTTTATTTATTTCAGGTCCTTCCAGTGGTCATCGATCAGATTTAGAACGGGACTTTTATCAATTTTGACTTCATCACCATTAAAAAAAGGTTTAAAAAGCAGTAAAGGAGCACAACTGCGTATTCCATTAGTAAGGCAGACAAAAAGTTAAGTGGAAAACATAAGAAGTTAAATCCATGTATTCACAAACTTTACTACAACAGCAGAGCTCAAGTTCCAGCCAACTGCATAAGGGTCCCAGATCTGCAACTGCACCTTTAATGGAAAAATCTGACCATCAGAGAAGAGCATGGCTTAATGTATGGACACAAACATGGAAGTTTTATGGTTTGAGCATCCCCTCTACTGCCTCGTCCTTCCACTATGACTTTGGCTCTGCTGTTTGGTCTCTTTGTCCTTGCTGCTCTTACCTCAGAGCAGGAGAATTTTTGATCTGCTGTCATATATGCATATTCACTCCTTAAAACACGTGGGCTTGGATGCCCACAGTTTCTCATGATATGAGCACCATCTTCCTGCATTTTTTTTAACCTTACAAATGAGGAAGGTTTGCTATGGTTATCCAGACTGAGAGACAGGCTAAAGGTGATGACAGGTGAGTAACAACAGCCATATCTGAGCGTGTAATGAAACGTTAATCTACATAATTCAAGACTATTCAGCAAACCAACAGGGTTGTTTAAGACTGAGGGGAAACAATAGGTTAATACAAATATTTCTCAAGGAAAATACACTCCAAAATGCTGCTGTAAAGTACTTCATATGCAGGACTCATGAAAATTCCCCGTCCTACTTGTCCTTGTTGAAATAAATTCAAGCAATTAGCTAATGACCAGATTACTGCATCTTTTACTGTTAATAATTGTCTATTAAAATCAAAGGAAACATCCAATTGAATAATTTGCTGTTTGTAGTTGCCAGCCTTTAAGACACACTGCCAAAAGATCTGACAAAGCTTAGCACAGCTTGATATGCCTTTAGGTTTTTGGAAATAATATTAACACAAGTTGGACTAGCTGAAAACAGGGAGTATTTGAAACACATAGGACTCCTACTGACCTCAATCAGTTAGAGCTGACATACTCACAGTCGGCAGAAGAATTAAGCTAAGAATGGTCAAAAATTGTTGGTTTGTTCAGGGTGGAACATAAATTGCTGTTTGCTTATTCCAGCATCTGCAATCTGAAGAACAGCACCTGCTAGAAACAATATCTATTACCCCCGCTGAGAACGGAAACCTAGAAAAAGATTTAACGCCCTTTGCATCAGCATATCAACCTTATGACCCACCTCTTCCTCCAAATACTTGATATACAAAATAATCTTTTTTGGAAGCATGTTTTAAGAGTGGAGGACTTCAACATTTGAAAAATTATTATTTTCTTCTAAAAATAGCCTGTGACTATAAACGTATAAACCATGTTTCTGATTAAGTTGATTAGATTCCTCAAAGTCTTGCATAACCAATTTAAGTAAAAGCCCATACTTTTCCTGTTTGAAAAGTATACATTTATTAAAGTAGATTAAAAATGCATTCCATGTCTCTGATCACAATCAGCATTGTTCTACTTGGCAGTTGATACCAATTTCTGCAAGGTTTTCCTTCTGCTGTCTGGTGTATGCCAAAATTTAACATCTATGAAAAGGAAAAAGACATCTTCAGCAACCTTTCTTTGTCCTACTAGATACTAAATGAGAAATTCCATCAACAAGGATCAATTCTTGAGTATTTTACAATCTGTACAAGAACTACATCAGTAAGGATTGCATAAAAGGCTGAGAAAAACCCAGTGAAATTTGATGAACTCTTTAATAAAAGCGATAATATATTAGCATATTTCATATGTGCACTAAATATTAACTATTCATACATGCATTTACTGGGCATTCAAATTATTTCACTCTTCTGTAAGCCAAACAAAGCTGCTAACATAATAGCCCCTTTGATATTAAGGCTGAGGTAAGATTGGGTGCAAGAAAAGCACCAAGCAGGTTGAGATTTTCAAGACAAGCCTAGGAATTTAGACACATTTTCCATTTGTTTACTGGAGCATGTGTATCAAAGTTACGTAGACTACTGCAACAAAAAAAGTCTCAAGCACAATGTTAATGCCCCTATTTCTCTCACTAAAAAGCCAGAAGATGGCTATATAACATTTTGCAAGCAAGTAGAGAAAAAGCAAACTAAAAATTGTTAACCACGGCTGGTTTTACAAGTGAGTTTTCTTTGTAATAGCTGTACGTTGGGGGCTGAGGGTGGCATCTCAGGATTTTGACCAGGAATGAAGATGGGGAAGTTTTGGAAGTGTTCTGAATTTTGACCAAAAAGCCAAGAAATCAACCTAAGTGTTCCAGCTGGTCCCACAGCACTCCTCACCGTGTTGTGGAATAAAAATGATGTGTGCATGCTTTAAGCTAAAACGTACTGACATCGCTGTCGTATGCGATGCACCCTGTGAACTCTATACCTGATGTTGTAACATCTGTTAAAGAGAGTTTAAGCCTCCTGCAGCAATCTTACAGCACATTTCCGCAGCAGCTCCAACTCAGTAAAATTTTTGTGGTTTCTCAGAAGGGAGCACATTATTTGATTTGGGACACACATGCACTACACTAAACAGGAGCATTACCTATAAGCCAAGAAAGGTCAGATTCGAACATGCCTACTCATTTCAGAAGTGGCAGCACCCTTGGTAGGACTTCTCAAGAAATAAGGCACTACTTGTCACTTTCTCATTTAAAAATCCAGTTTTTAGGTTTTACTACTAGAAATGCCAGGACAACAGGCATTTCCCTTTTGAAAATACGTTTATGTGACAGAACATGTTAAGTAACTTGCCGCATACCTGAAAACAATACCTATGAGCAAACATTTCTTTGAGAAGCAACACTGGCAGAGACAAAGACAGAATAAAACTAAGCATTCATATTGGTCTTAATGTAACACTATGTCTAAATACCTTATTAATCCAACTCACAGCCCTGTGCCTGAACAGCATAATAGGAATTTTGAAACTGCCCATGAACAAAGAACAAGAAAACACTGTATTATTATTCACTGCATATCGAGAAATTACACATTATTCCACTATGCCCCAATACCCCGCATATCCATATACTAACAGCATATCTTGTGACAAAAATCTAACTGGCAAATTCAGAAGACAATCCAAACTTCACATGAAATCAAAGAAGTATTTCAAGAGGACACTAAGCTTCAGAGAAATGATTGAAATTTAATGCTTTTCCCATGTGAAGAGCTTAAAAGTCATAAATTAAACAAAAAGAAAACTTCAACCGCTGTTCTGTTTTTATAACAGAATAAAGAAAAAAATACAAGTCAGTATTCAACTTTGTAAAAAGCTATCAAAATTGATGGGAAAAAATCCAAATATCATTTGTACACTAAAGCTTGTCAAATAAAAAAGGCAATGCCAAATTCCAGTGTCAAATAGATACATATATATATAGATCTATATATGTGTATAAAACAAAAATATATCCTTGCCTTTTTGTTCTTTAACGTAGCTCTCCTTACAGTTGTGCATGAGCTGCAGAATCCACTGATGTTGAGCACCAATGCACTGCCAAGCAGGGTCCCCAGGTGCATGGAGATCAGAAAGATATCTGTAAAACCCAGTCCAAAAATCACATCTCTGACTTGACACGCTGAAGGTTTCATTAAAACAGACCAAAGATGTACTAATACTTTTTTACATAATTTTAAAAATTCAAGAATAGTTGTTAAGATACACTCATACCCAATATAAACACAAGCTTTGCGTTCTCCCTTCCTCATTTAGTGAGGCAAAATTCCATCAGAAAACTTTTACAAATAAACAAAAGCATATATATTTAATGTCACATTAATAGGTATTTTCAGTTGTGCCTCTAGTAAAAGTACTTGGGAAAGCAAGCTCTTTATCTCCCAAGGTTGCAGTTCAGTACATCATGTTTCACTTGAATCAGTGACGACATCTCAAGAATATAAAATATGGTATTTTTCTCCCCACTTTATATGTCCTGATTACATCATCATGTAACCTGAACAAGTACAAAAGGAATTAATTTTTGGTGGCTCATTAATTCTAGTATGTGCACGCACAAATAAATGCAAACCAAGCTCCTGGTTGGGGTTTTGTGTTTTGATTTATGGTTTTTTTTTGTTTTGTCGAGGGTGGGGTTTTTTGCATTAGGATGTGCAAACAGTGTCTGCGGGAAAAAAAAGCAGGGAGAAGAGATAAAGAAAAGAATTGGGGTTTCTAATACACAGAAGCATAACCACCCCTGTCTTTGGGGAGAGAGAAGAATTAGAAATCAGCAGCTGCAATTTCGAAGACAGAACGCAGTTCAACATACACGACATTCCAGACTATTTAATAACAATACTTTTAAAACAGTATTTTCAAAAAGCAGTAGCTGCTCTACTATTTAATGCACTCCATGACATTCTGCATTGAGACTCAGGACAGGTTGAAAAATTCAAGATGCTCAAGGTGAAGTAGACTGCTTTATTATCTTAAGCAACACATGGAATGTATAACTCCTTCACAAAAGCTGTATTACTAGAATAACTACTAACGTTAAATAGGACCCCACTGGAAAATGCTGTCTTATTTGCGAACTGTCTGCAGTACTTTAACAAAAAATAAACCAACGAAGTAGGATCGGCTGGATGGATGAGAACATCACACAACCATCCATTCTGATAAAGCAACATCTATAAATTATGAGTTCAAGTCCCTCCTCGGCATTCAGGGGGATTTAAGTCTTTGCTTAGACTCAAATTAAAAACCAAAATTACCACTGGTCTTGGAAAAAAATACATCTACTTGGCAGTACTGAAGCTTTCTTCACACTTTGCCTCCAGAAAATTTATACTAGTTACCACATTAGCTTATCTAGAGTAGTGAGAGTAATTTAATTGCTTTCTAGACTGGGATTCTGTTAATCCATTAGAATTAAATTTTTCCACATTTATCCACTTCCCGCTCTCCTTCAGTATATTCTTCCACATGCGAAATCCATTTGGCAGTTCCACTAACAGAGTCAGCTTTAACATAAATTGGAATATTTTTAAAAATTCAATACTTCAAGATAAGGCGCTAGAGAAAAATATAAAACAAAAAACCAAAAACAGAGCAAACCCCCAAAAACCACAACCCACAATCAAACACATCTAGAACTCTCATTCTTCCAAAGAATCCTTAGAAGAGGTCATATGATAAAGAAGCTGCTCTGTAAGGTTTGAAAACTGATGTAGAAAGGAAACAGTAATGACCCCTTCAGAGACACAAAATGCTTAACCACTCACCTCAAAATGCAGTTCCAGTAAATAGACACTATTTCTACAGCGCCCTTAAGAAGGAGAAGCATTCTACATCAATGTACACTGGTCATTGTCCTCAAACTAACATAACGGAAAGGGACCTGAGATATCAATAACACACTGACCCGTGCAACCAGGCATGGTACACTGAAGGCATGTCAGAAGTTTAAGAATGCTTCTCTCACTCTGCATTTGGTCTGTCTTTTAAGATGACTGAAAAAATCACCGAGAACGTCAAGTCGCACTAGAAATGTGCAAAACTCAAAAGCTTTCTACAAAAAGCCACCAAAAGTTCCCAAGCACACTAAAATTTGTCTCCAATGACTGTAGAAGAGGTTCAGATCTAGCAGCAGAAGGCGGCCCAACCAGTTCATGTCAGTATGCTTAACATAGACTTCAACATCAGCTTTGTGAATGACAGAAAATCTAGGAATTTCAATGAGAACTGGGGAACTGGTTCATGTTCATGAAATACAGAGGAGCTATATTATTTAAACTGAGTAATAAATGAGCCAGATCCAACTTTAAATGACAGTTTGGATTCAAACTTCCCTATTATCTGACTCAGGATGATTCTATTTCAATACCGAGACAAACTGAAGGGTAAGACAAGTTAATAAGGAATCTATTTTGAGATCTGCAACCAGTGAGCAATCATTTCAGACACAGCTTGCAATATGAGGTTTTACAGGAATCAACAGAACCTAAACATGCCTTAAATATTTAAAAAATTTAAATGCAGAATCAATTATCCTTTGTTAAACTGCTGTCATTCAAAAGCTGTTTTTCAATCATTAAATAAACAATCGAGAAACAATCCATTGCCGCTATTTATATAATCATAAAAATCTCCAGATACTTTACTTACAGCTTTAAAATTAGTATTTAGACCACAGTGAAAAGAGTCACTACCGTATTTAGGAAACAGATTGAAACACACATCTAAATACTATCTGTCTGATGAAGACACTAGTCAAAGGATTACCTTATGTATCGTTTCTGATCATGCAACGTTGATGGAGTTTCAAGCAGTTTATCCAACAGAAGTTCTCTTAAAGCTTCAATTCTGGTTTCAACTTCAGCATAATCTAAGAGTAGTGAGAGGACATCAATCTAACATGTGCCTTTGGCAGTGGTACAAACTTAATGTTATTTTTTCTAGGATATCAGACACTTCTGGAGTTAATGTGGAAATCAATATAACTTTATTTTCTAACAAGCCACACCTGAAAATTTTGTATACACCAGTTCTACAAAAAAGAAAATTGGACTTTGAAGTCTTTCCAACAATATGCCCATGAGAGATACCTAAAATCACATTTTAATTACTGTAACCTTTTTTATGTCCAGTAATACTAAGTCTTAAGAAATAAAACTTGCTGTGATTTGACATTTTGTAGTATATACCTCATGCAGAAAACCTGCCAGAAATACTGCAAAAATTGGTTTCTATAAATCCGTAATATTTATGGATTAAAATCCATATAAAACCCATATATGTGCTTTTTTTAGCCTTTAAGCTAAACAAAACAGAAAACCAAATAACAGAAACGGTATCTTACATTTTTTGAATACTTGAACCTCCGTCTTCCCAAAGAGTGACTTGGCTTTCTCGTAGTCATTAATAACCACATCATAATCGCCCTTCAAAAAAAAAAAATCAAGAAACAAACAACAAAAAACCACACACAGACAAACAACAAACATTTATATTTATCAAGAAAAAGTTAACAGACTAATCTCAAGAGACAGAAAAGCATTTTTAAAGGATTATACCTTCTGGATATTTCTTTCAATATTCAAGGGAAGGTTGAATAGAAATTTAAAACGCTGTAGAACATTAAGTGCATTTCTTGTTGAATCAGCTTTGTCCTTGCGACCCAGCACTTCTTGGAATAAGGTATCTGCTGTGTTACTGGCTCCTATTTTAAAAAGGATGAGAATAAGAAAAAGCAGAGTAAGTAAACACTTCAAACGACATGCAGATTTTCCCCACTTTAATGACTCATTCAAGGTTTTTTTTTTTAAAGAGCAAATGAGTAATTATTGCTCAATTTTTATACTTTCTTGTTCAACTGTGTTAACATTTTACAACTGATGAAATACTATTTCAAAGTGAAACACTTAGCATTTTAATGTGGTAAGACCCCTGCGCAATTAAAAACAATCACTCTTTCCTATTTCAAATGCTTAACTGTGCTGCA
Organism: Thinocorus orbignyianus; assembly: GCA_013400375.1. Classification (NCBI taxonomy): domain Eukaryota; kingdom Metazoa; phylum Chordata; class Aves; order Ciconiiformes; family Thinocoridae; genus Thinocorus; species Thinocorus orbignyianus. Next base: position 1,205,666 of record VXBW01000387.1, read on the forward strand.
GATATTTTATAGTTTGCTTTGGCTCCTGATCTACATTTTACAAGTAAATTATGCATCTCAGGATATGGAAAAAAGTCATAGAAAATTTTCTTTTTAGAAAAGTATAATTTTATTACATTAATTATTGTCACAGCTTTAAGAATTATCACTGGGCTTTGCAAACATTTTTTTGTGTTTTCAAAGTAAGTTTTAAAAATTATTAACAATATTTGATGTGAGTCACTTAAAAGTATCAATGATTAAGTCAAAGTCAATGGCAAGGGTGAAAGAAGTCTAACTAGCTGGTCACTATAATAGAACAAATACAAATTGTTTTCACATTGCATTAAAAGTCTTACTGGTTTCATTACATACAGGATCAATCCTTTGACAACAATTTCATACAATTGAGTTTCTATACCATCTGTGAATATTCTTTAATAAATACATCAAATATACCCTTAAACCCTTCTCTATCCAGACTAAAAAGACTAAAAAGTGTTCTATTTTGTAGTAAGGATAATTTCCTAACACAAAATAATAAGTTTCATTTATAGTAGGGAAGATTTACATTGTATAGGAAATTTTGCATTTTTCAAGTTGACTTATTTTTAATTAACAAAAAAAAAAAAAAGCAGGACTGTTGTAGCTTCTTTTGATCGTTGCATGTAGAAGTTTCTACATTATCTGGTCTAGTGACTATACTTTAAGCAAAGATGAAAAAAAAAATTACATCAGTCTCGCTGGGTGGCTTGCATGCCATTTTCTCTAGTCAACACTGTGGGTGGCCTGCTCATGTTAAAAGTAGTCTTTGTAAAATAATTGTTATATCTAAATAATGTTTAAACTTTGTTGAAATTTTGAAGCCTTGATGTAAAAAAAGTTTTGTCAGGATAGCTATTTCTACCGCATACTATTTAGCATAGAATACTTTAATCCATTAAGGAGGAACACACAATGAAAACAGCTAGCTGCACATTTAAATACAGACCACTGATAAAGTAAGATTTTTTTCTCTTGAGGTTATAGTAAGTGCTTGTTTTGTAAATCCTTCAAGTAAGTAAGATTTGTTTTGTTTTAATTCATATGTTTTTTGTCCATTCTTTTAACAACCGAGAAGCAATGTACTATATCTGGGAATTAAAGTCACAAAGCATTTAAAAACATTTGTACTGAATTTTAAAAAAAGGCAATTGACAACTGCAGGAATAGTACGATGATCTCCATCTTTAGTTTATTGCCACATGCTTTCATCTCTCTAAGAATTAATTTGCTGGAGAAATCTCTAGTTCAAGTCCGTTATTTTATTTTTTTCTCTGGATACTTTCTGTTTTACATCAAAAAATAAAATATATAAAATAACTTCTTAGGGTCTTAATGAAATTCAGTACTTCATGCAAAACAGCTCTACCTTTTCAGGCTTAAAAAATATCGTATTGTAAAATTTCTTCCCCCCTGGCCCCTCCAAATCTCCTCTACATTAACAATCTTTATCTCTGATAAACTGATGAATAATCTGAATAATAAAGTCAATGGATAAAGATTCAGGTCCTATACTGACTAACTGTGTTTTCAAAATAGATGATTAAGCTACCATGTGCTTCAAAATAAAGCCCTAGTTATCCAACAGTTGTCTTTCATATCGCCTGACACCACTACCACACAACAGAATTTTATTAACCTCCTTGAAGATACAATTCTTCCTGAAATTCATTATAGCATACCATACGTTTCCATAAATATATTTAATAGCTTGTTTGGCAATTACATTTAACTCCAGACACTCGCAATTTCATCTATAACACCAGACTATGCTTCTACTATCCCATGCCACTTCAATTCAATAATTTGGCACACTCTTGACAAATTCAGATTCTGTGGAAAACATCCTTATTCTTAGGAGCTTGTAATCAAGCTCACACCATCAATTGTCTCTCAAACTATGTACCTACAGTCCATAAAATGTAAAATTCGACTAAAGATTTTAAGTCATTTTTGAAAGCAGGTCCTGTTACTCATGGATTATGGAAGCTTTTCAATGGTCAGACAAGAAACAAAGCTTTGATCCTGAACTACTTTGCATAATATTATTTACTCTTTTTAAATCCTTGTATTCCTATTGCCCTGCCTCCCACCCATCATGACTTGCAAAGTATAAGGCGGAAAAGTAGCCAATTCTTTTCACAGCAGAGCCAAACTTAATACCACTCTGAAGTGCCTGGCACAAGTTCCTCTACAGATCCCGCTTGAAAAAGACAGTTTGCATTAACTGCATACAGATTTCAGCCACCACTTTTCAAACGAAACAGCAATTCTATATTATAGGTAGATTTGTCTCTCATTAGCGTGCGTAGGGAAATGTCACACAGACCTACATTTTTGCTTTTTTATTTAAAAATCCGTCACATAATTTTGTAAAAGGAAAAGTGCTCTCCAGTGAATCTGTGCTTGGTGCATGATACAACATAAATAAAGACCACAGAGCATTGAGGATTGCACTGGCATATTTCAGCAAATGCTTTTTTCTCCTACCCTAAACGTATCAAATACTCCACACACACACTACAGTAGTTTTATAGTGTGCATGTGAGAGTTTGGGGGGAGTTATTTTGGTTTTATAAATTGCAGGCAACAAGATGGAATAGCAATTTTCGATCTACGGCTGATGAGCGTTAATGAATCTACTAAAAAGAGCTAGATCTAGCCACAAAAATCCTCTGCTTTCTTTGTGCCCCGCACACAAACACACACACAGTCACCGCTTTCTTCATACAAGAGAAGAAAAACAGTGAACTTCCATGTCACTTTCTTGATTTCATAAAACACACTCAGACTTTCCAACACTGAGTCAGCTATCCGCATGTCATTCCTGCTTATTGATACAGCACTAAGGGAAACATCCCTTCCTCCGAGAAAAAAATCACAATGAAACAAAGTAAAATTATCTTGGCAGAAGTCCCAGGATTAAAAAAAGTAACTTTTTTGATCTGATGAAACCCATACCGACCTGCAGCCATCTCTCAATGCAATCCTACAGTGAGTACAGAGAAACAGAAAAGCAAGCACTGACAACTTTTCAAAGTTTCTTAGAAGAATGCTTATTCCAAGTAGTCTAAATGGCAGCACATTAAGTGAAAAAGATTCTGTTAACAGACCCTGTTACCACAGTTTGTATTTGTGTTTTGGGTTTTTTTCCTCTTTTCCTGAAAATTCTTACAATTGTGGTATTCGGCTTTGCTCATCCTTCTGCAGTGTCTAGCCATCCATCTACCTAGCTTTTGCTTTCTTTGTGCACTTAAAATCGAGATGCCACCACAAATCATTTGAAGCGCTTTAGAACTCCTTTATTTTAACAGTTTTTCTCTTTATTATCAAAAACACCACTGAAAGACATGGCAAAAAGGCCCCACTTACTTCATCCTAAAATCTCTACCATCAAACAGGAAAAGTCAAGAGACTGTAGTGTTTTCTACTTTCTACCATATTCCTAGGAATATATTAAAGTTTGTTAGAAAGTCCAAAGTCCATAAATAGTTGCTGGAAGGACAAAACTTACTGTTCAGTACATTCTCCAGTTTTTGCGTCATGGATCCTTCTACTTTTTCCGTTCCATCCGCTTCCAGTTTTTGATGGATTGCTGGAATAAAGTGTCTAGTTAAAATGCAGAACATTTTAATAGGTAGGAATACATTACATCAAAGTGACACTTTTAAACATTTTTAAAATTAAAAATAAAGTGTTATTTTTCTTGTTAGACATAAAAAAATACAAACACGCTTCATGGCAGCACAGTCTAGTGGAGGACAGGGCTTAGAGCCAGAAATTGCAGAATTTTAACCATTACTTCGTCACAGACCTCTTTTATCTTCTTGAACAAGACAGAAACGCACAAGAAAAAGTATTAGCTATTTTGTAGTACAAGTGTTATTTCAATTTAGTATTTTGAAAAATATAATTCAAGGACAAAATACTTTTCCTTTGTAGGGCAAAACCAATCTCACCAAAAAGGGAATTGCCAGTAATTAAAGGGCAAAGAGAGAGTGTCATGGGGAAATTGGATGACCCCAAAAATCAAGTGCTAGAACACCACCCCACCAGCTGTTGCTATCTACAAAAATGTACTTTCAAAACATGATATAAATGTATTTTTTAGCAACACATTGCATTAGCCATTACACAAAAGCATTGTGATCCTTTATCTCAAAACCCCATGAGAACAGAGGAGAGTTTGTTTCTTTTTTTTTTTTAGGATGCTACTTCTTTCACGGCCCAAAATGCCAAAAAGCCCTAATTCTTGCTTCCATGTGGCGTTACAACTGGATGTGGAAATCAATAATATCAGTGTTAATTTGTTATTTTATTATAATTTCTTTTTCAGGACAGGAGAGATGTACCAGTATACCCTGACTACGCAATATCACTCTGGAAATGTGAACAGTGAATGGAATGCAGATATTCCTTTCTTCTATTTCCCCTTCCTAACACAGCCTTCCTTCCATTTTCCTCTCTGTTGAGAACAACTGGCAGAAATAATTTTTTTATTTATTTATTTTTGAAGGTAGTGTTCCTGTACATGTGTGTATAGCACATATAGTACAATTACTTAAAAATATGGTTTTCCTTTTAAATTTTTAATCTGTTAACATACGTAAAATCCTCTCTATCAAACAGCCACGAGTTCCTGTTGCTTTAGATAAAATTAAGGCTCCTAAAAACCCTTCTAAAGACCAAACAAAAAAACTCCGAGTTAGAAATTTGGAGAAGCAAAACTACACACAGTCAAGAAAAATATCTGTAGAGCTGATGAGACTGGAAGGCACCTAGAGATACTCAAGCTACTGGTTTACCTTGAAGTACTAAAGTACAGCGGGCTGACGCTGTCTGGACAGCCCCCATTCTCTTGCACCCATGTGCTTTCTTCTCACTTGATGCAGCAACCACACAGCTGCAGGGCAGCCATAGTGAGAGGGTTTGGTGGAAAACTAACTGAGTTCTTTATTGATCCATGAGCTTGTCTACACCTTGCCTCAGGCACACAACTGCAATACCAGGGCAGAAGGAGGAGCACATGGCCGAGGGTAGGTAGAAAGCCAGCCTGCACCTCTCGCAGCAGTTAAGATGAACTTAAGATGCAACTTCATACCCTCAACTCACCACTAGCTGGAGTAAGAAGAGCAAGGAGAAAATTTTAAGTCTTTGAAGGCCTGAAGTAAAAGATGGACAGGATTTTTTCTTGAATTGCAATTACCCTGGACTTCCCTAATACTAACTATACAAGTTGGAATAGCAGTTGGAAACCTAGAAGAGCCTGTTTACTATTACTGAAAAAAGGTGCTTTACTGCAAGGAGCTTAAATATGAGGAGAGGCTAAGTCTAGATGCTTCAGCTAAGGCCAGAAAATTAACTGTATTTTGTATCAGCTTTGCCAATAAGTGTTGAAGTTTCTGACTTAGGTCAGAATATTTTAAAGGCTTGCAAACTTCAGAGCTGCAGTGAGATACTAACTAATAGTAGTGAAGAGACTAATTTCAGAGCTCACAGTCACTAGCCTGTGACTAAATACTTCAGAACTGGTTATTTTTAATCAAAAACCATGCAAAATTCAATCTGGCAAATAAGCCACAGTACAGGTCTTGTCACAAAATAAACTGCAATTAATTCACTGCTGCTTGTGTAGAAAACAGTTTTATTTAATCCAAGGAAGGATATTTTGAGATAGGTACCAAGAGTTGTATTCTTAAAACTTCCTCAGCCTAACTCAGCACAAAGCAACAAAGATGCAGGTTTTCTACCATTTTCTGATTAAAAGATTGCTAGAAATGCATTTGGTATATCTGAAAATCTTACCCATTTCCACAGAAATATGGTTAAAGAAAAAAAACCTAAACTAAAGTCCTGAACAGAACTAAACCCTTGCAGTCCGATGCAGAAAATAAAAGGGGAAAGAAAATACAAAAAGGAAAGACTGACTCAGCAAAGAATTTCTGAAGATCCGACCTGGTAACTATAAACAACCTGGCACCAAAGCGCAGCGATGAAGTATTGAAGAACACATGTTGACATGCTGCCAGGATTCATGCCAACGCATGAATAACAATGCCTTTGGTTCCCTTTATCAAAAGATTAATGATTTTCTGTAATTTGAACAAAACTTAATGAAAGTTATTGATGAGGACAGCACTCCCGTAGGGTGTAGGGTAAGGACTCTTCTGAATGGATTTGACTGGAGTGCAGTGCTGTATATAATGAGCAAATACAAATGCAATACAAATAGGAGCAATGCACAATGACCACACGTCATAAATGGAGCTGGTAATACATTCACTATGAAAACCTAAAACCCACAAAGTTTGTTGCTATGGCCACGAGTCAATACTACTACAGTTTTTTGGTTTCAGTTTGGGTGTTCTCCCCTGAATATTTCTACATGTCTTCACAAATTACATGGCAAGCTTGGCTTTATTTTGGCAAACACTGCTAATCCAAACAAAAAATTACAAAATACTAAAGTAAATGTAGTATCGTTTCTATTTGCCTTTTTGTGTTTTGTTGCTCTAACAATCACTTTTTCAAGCATGTTTACCAAAACAGTGGCCAAAAAAAAATATAAAAAAATTAAAGCACAGTTCTAGGAGGAGATATTTTATGGAAAGAACAGACCAAAAACAGTAGTCTAATCAGACCATGTCTTACCTGAGACACTGAAAAAATCCACCCCCTAGACAATGCTATGCTAGAACCTCCACAAAAGGACGTTTGAACCTTTTCTCAATCATGGTCCCAATCTTGACTTTAGAGTTGCATTATGATAATAATTGGTCTGCTAGACATTGCATGAAGATCTAATCTATCTACTACCAATAGACTATTCTGCCTACCACCACTTAGAACCACCACAGGTTTTCAACAAGAAAACAAATCAGCATGTCTTTTTTTTTTTTCCCATTGTGCATATAGGAGAAGGTCAAAGAAGGTAGCAATGACAGTGAAATCGCTTCTTATTCAGCCTTTGTGTACAACTATAGCACAAAGATAGCTCAAGCCTTCACACATGAGCATCGACTTAGAAAGCTAGACAGTGAGCTTAGAGCACATCAACTACTGCCTCATGACTGCATGGGAGGCACGATCTTAATTCTTAAATTGAAATAATCTAACTGGCATCTACTGTGGGGCACATGCATGTAAAGTGTTACTCTGAAGTGACTGATTTGCTATTAGATATATGCTTAATACAAGCAGCATCTTAATTTATTTGCCAGCTTGTTCCCACAGCCCTGTTCTTAACCTCTGTAAACTACCATATTGAGATTACCAGCTATAATAGCAGGCTGTTCTTACCCTGCAAAGACTATTTTCTATCATTTTTTGCACGATGAAGAAGATAACATTAATAGATAACACATGTTACAGATCATTCAGCACAGAGCTATTCTAGTCATTTCAAGTCAGCTGCATGACATTTAGGTAGTGATCTTACGTTTGAATTTGATTTACTCAAGTCCAAATATGTAATAAAAATTCATGCTATTTGGGAAAATGTATATGGGACCAAAGTAAGGCAAAAAAGTGAATTAGATATGTTACAAAAGAGGAATACAGCCTATATACCTAGCAAAACCAGTCATGCACTAGCATTTCATAGGACAAATAGACTAAAAGACTAAACTAAGGACTACCAATGTAAAACCACTTCAAAATTAGTCAGTCACCAGTGCAGAATCACTAATGAAAAATTAAACAGAATATGTACTCTGTTTAAATTCAGCCATGACTTAACTCCTCAAAAGCCAGAGGCAAAGGGACACTTGCGACAGACAAGCATCAGATTTTAGCTTCTCAAATTCCAAGTCTGACTCAGAATTGAATATAGATCAAGTGGTTTCTTTCATTTTGGTTTCTGAGAAGATTAATTTAGCAGACATAATGGCAACAGAATACACTTATTCGTACTGAATCAGAACCTAGATCACTGACATGTGCATTCTAGAGCGGGCATTATTGGATGAGTTGTAAAAATACCCCAAAAGCCAAAATGGCATTCCCATAAGCCACATATGTGAACAGGAGTGGAAAGGGGGGGAAAAAAGGAAAGAATAGTGTTGTAATAGCCAGCAGTGTTGCTTTTTTAACATGATTTTCAGAAAAAAATATCTATATAAGATGTTTGTAGTTGTAACTGCGTAAGAAGAACTGCTTACACGACAAACTAGAATCAAATCTATATCTAAAATTTGTTCAACACACCTGTGTTTCAAAGACAACATAGCATCTTCTTTACTTGCCAATGCAGATATCATACTTCCATGTTTTTGCATAATTAAATGACCAAAGTGGTCATTTCCCTATTTTTTTTCCTCTTGCTTAAATAAAAAGAATCTCTGCAGCCTCAGTGTCTTAGTAAAAAGCACTTCTGAAAAAGTATATTCAAAGTAAATTTATTTGCTAACTTTTCAAAGGCTTCTGTGCTGGACATAACTTGCTCTTGACAATAAAATACGACTTGTCTACAAACATATAAAAAGCAGCCCTTTTTTTTGGAATGCTAATTTTTAGGGTGCCGTAAGAATTATGGGAAATAAATCAGCTGAACTCCCCGATGTCAACAAGTGGGTCAAGTTGAGGTGAGCTCAGTCCCCCTCAGCTCAGCACACAGCTCCCTTCAGCTGACGAAACAAGCTTCCTGTTGAACATCTCCTCTGCTGCAAAGCCACTGCCAAACTGTCAGGCAGGCTGACGGGCAGAGAGACGTTAGGATCTGATAAGGCAATTCTGTTTTCCAAGAAATTAAACCAAACAACGAAGGGTTCTGGCCTATTTGACCTCCTATTTTCTTAGTAAATAGTTTCTAAATCACAAAATACAATAAGCATCTCAGGATAGCTTTTTTTATGGTTTTCATTGCTTACTTGTAAAAATATTAACACTCATTTAAACGTGTGATACAGTTTGATGGCACACTTAAGACCAGACTGATCTTACTGATCCCAGCTGATGAAAAAAGCTGCACCACAATCAGGAATCCAGGGTTTCCCAAATCAAGTTCATGTATTTGAAACCATCAATGTCAAATGCAGATGAGTTTTCAAAAGCAGGTATAAACAGATGTGCAAATAGATGAATAGGAAGTACCTGGTACGCTAAGTGTTATTCCTCTTAAACTGAGCCTCCTACAAAAAGTACTGATTTATGGAAACCTAGGAGAAATAACTGCATGCAAATAAGTCTTTTAAAACAAAGTTAATAATGCATAAGTGTTGGTGTGGGAAGCTGTGTTCTAGGATATCTGAAGGAGAAAACTAAGAGCCTAAACTTTTGCCTATCAACCAAAACATACCAGAAAAAGCATTTGATTTCAGAAATCAAATTCAGAAATAAGTAGTAAATAAATAAATAAATCCAAACCAAAATGAAACAGCTCAGGAAATTTAGATCATATTGGGAGACAGACTACATGTATTCAATCATTTTCCCTTAGTCACTTTTCATTTGTGACAGTTACGTCGAGAATCAAATAAAAGTTTGCATAACCATATGCCCCTAAGAGTGTGTGCTGAAACAGACCTTCAGCTTTCAAATACAAACCATTCCTCATGTAGTTTCATTTGAATGAATACAAATTGTAGTCACACCTTTTTCAAGGAGAAAATAATACACACAAATGTACTCTTAAAAGTTTGAGGTCATTAAAGTGCCATTATATCACCTTGTACAAACACTGTACAGCCAGAATATAACAAGATTTTTAATTTCATGTGCTTCCATCGAAGAGCTTGAGAATTTCACAATTGCATGCCTAAGCATTAATGGAGTCTTTGGTTTGCCTGAGATTTTTTGTTTGGTTTGGTGTTGTCAGTTTGCTGTGTTTCTGTTGGTTTGGTTTTTTTTTTGTTTTTATTTTTGCATCTGAGCTGCCTTTCTAGAAAATACTAATAATGCTTATGCTTAATTCTTGTCATCTTTCTTTTGGGAAAACTAGTGATCAAGTGTTCTGGAGAAAAGCTTTGACAGCTGGCCTGAGGGCTGGATGATGGTGTTGAAGCTACCCCTTTTTCTTGCTACTACTGGAAGCTTCTCCACATCCAACTCACCTGCTGATTGTACCTACCACAGGTTCATGTCTTTCAAAAGTTATGCAATTTTCCCAGCTACAGTACCTCAAAGATACTCCGCATAAGGAAGAAGAAAGGGCAAACAAGCAGTTCTGCATTAGAAAGCTGAAATTCATATGCAATAAGGGGCACTTTGGACTGAAAAGGATGAAAAATACTTCTGCGCATGCTTAAGCAGAGAAATGCATATTAAAATACTACAGAAGACAGCTGTGGCCTGCACTGCATCCTCATTAAGAAACTGGTTTCAGAAATTAAAAACCTAAATATTACATTGTTAAGACTCTTAAACTCCAGCGTTAGAGCTTTGAATATGTAAGAGACAAAGACTCCAAGTCTCTAATTTTCTTCCACAACAGCATCAAGGTCATTCTTTCTTACTACTGCTTTAATTCACTGTTTATAACACCCCTCCTTTTGAGCACCTAAGGGGGATCACTAGAAGGGAGATAAACCCAAGAAGACATTTCAGGTACAGACAAAAAATGGCACTAAGAACCACATTAGTCCTCCCAAGTTTTGAGTTCGTAATTTATCTACTGCAGTGACAAGAAAATAATGCTCTGATACACATAAGAGATGCAAAACAATATTAGAATTATTATAATTTTTATTTTTAAATTAAGAACATAGTAGTTAGTGAAATAAATGAATTTGCTTTCCCTATCCCTACCTGCTCTCTGATACGTTAATTTATCAGGAAATCAGTCTCCAAAGGCAAGATGCCTACACTTTAACAAACAGGACAAGAAAATATATCACTCAGTTGCATTCTTTCTAAAACCTCACAAGATTTATGGCTTGCATTAGCTTTCTCTAAATCCTACTAAGTCTTTGCTGGTCCAAAAAATAATCTTACAAGATAACACATATGTCTGCCAGCACTACTTTTTATCCATAGCAGTAAGTGCTTGGAAACAGAACTCTGAATCTTTTAGAGCATTTGGTATTTTATATGCAAAGAAGATTTGCTTGTGAAAAACAACTCACATTTCAATATTTTTTCCTGGATTAATTAGGATTTTTAACTACTTAAGAAAAATTAGGATTTCAACGTTTTCAAGATATTTAAGACTTAGAAAGAAACATGATAGAAAGTCTATCATCATTTTCCCTAGCATTTAATAAAAACTCAGCTAAAAACCAGTTTAAAAATGCCAAATACTGGTTCTTCTTAGTGCCTTTTCCGATGAATACCACCACATTCTTTAGTATTTCCATTGAACCCTTTAATACTTCTGATATTGAAACCATTGATTTAGGCCAAGGTTTTTCAAAACTGATCAGTAACAGGTTAGTTTTGCGTGGGTTAATAAGTACGTTCAGGAGTTAAGATTCTTCACAGGAAGTACCTTTAGATGTCTCAAGAAGAGACCTTCCCTATCATTGAATATATATTTACATTTTTGGAATGTGTTCTCCCCTTAAAAATTACCAAATTAGGCAGGTAGCCAAAAGCTATCAACCACTTTTGAAAATGCTGTCACCTGATGGGCAGGTCAGAGGTTAATCTACCTGGGGCAGGAATACAGGTAGACTACCAGATGAGACAGCACTGCCTTGCCTTTTCTCTAACACATGGAAGTGCTTATCAGACAGCGAGTGGCCTGCAAGTGCATCAAGAGAAAATTGGTACTTCTCCAAAGCAGCGTTCCTAAAGCCAACAGAAGTGCTAGTTTAACTAAGGATATGAGGAGCTATAATAAGTTTTCTTACTCCACAGAAGCCATAACACAGTATCAATGATCAGGAGTGATAATCCAGAAATACACAGTAGCTACGAAGAACAGCATAGTGGCAAATGTCAAACCTATTTGGGATGGTCCAGCATGGTCATTTTCTTATCCAGCAGAGTCGCTGCCTAGACAGAACTACGGCAGCCCACAATCAGCTTTTATCCAAGAGACACTTTGTGCTTTAAGAGTGTACAAATACACACATAAAACAAATATGACACAGACAACTAAGCTGATCTCACTAGTGTCTCTCCCTATGGCAAGCAGAATATGAAGGCCGTCTGATTTCCCAAGACAGAGTGTACTGAATATTCATACAAATATTACAGTCTGACTACAGGATGAGGTACTAGAAAAATCAAGTTTTTAACATACCTACAGTTTGTAAGTCATCTTAATATTATCTCTAGTTTCACGTTTCCTATCTTTTTTGGATTTGTGGTCTAAGTAGTTTCATCAAATGCCTCCAATTCCTGTAAGATACATCTGTTGCCACCTTTTGCAAATATACCACAACAATCAGCTAGCCAGTCCCAACATGTGACCAACATGATAAAGATTTTGGGCTCATTACACAGTTTTAGAAGAGACCGTGAAGAAAAACATTACTTTTTAATATTAAATTCAACCATACATGCATATACTGCCTTTTCTTTTACACTGTATTTAGTAATTGCAAAGCATCTTTACCTGACAGAGCATCTTGTGCCTCAAAAAATGTGCTGAGACCTCCTTTGACATAAGCTAGACTCCCCTCATTTTTCTTATTGGCTTGTTTCTTCAAATTCACAACAGCCGTTTTTAGCTGATCAAAACTGAAAACAGAAAAGAAAACCCCAGTGATGTTCAAACAACAAATAAGGTCAGCTCATGAATAAACAGAATAAACTACTTGGAAAATAAAGCCAGCTACTTTTGCAACAACTGTTAAGGATTGAGTAATCTCTAACGAGTGCGCTTCTCGATAATGACAATTTACTCTAATCCAAAGAGTTTTTGGTATTTTTAGTTTTAATCCTAAATGGAGGGCTCCTATCACTTCTGATGGAATAGACCCCTTTAAAATACAAATTAGTCAAGAAATGTCTTCTAAACACACAATATCACTCAGTTCACTGTAAGTACTACATTAAATAGTATATATTGATATAACTCAATACACCTACTAAACCACATTAACTACTTCAAACTCACTTTAATAACAGCATTTGTTTAACTTTGCAGATTAGTTCAAAACCCTTTTCCATTTTCAGTTTCTTAATTCCTTCAGTATTTTTCTGTTGGACAGACAGTTTAAAATTGAACAAAGTATTAGTGCAAAAATAAAGAAAAACCGATCAGCTTCCTGCTTTGTGAAAGCACATTTTTTTATATGCAGTCTGAGGAATTGTTTTTAAAAGACATTTCCTACAGGAATATTAAAAACCCCAACTGATCATTGCTGTTTGTATGGTAGACTTCTTTTTATATCCATTTCCTAATATTTCTAGATCATTGCCAGTTTACATTTGACTTCACATATTTATTTTTTGCAAGCAGTTGCAATTATTTTAGAAGCTTTACGTTATGACTATTTTGTCAGTAGTTGCATATAAGTTTCTTATTGATGATGATCAATATGATCTCAGTAGTTAATTGCATTCATTTTAAAAGCACTATCATAAACAAACTCAGAAATACAAATATAACTCATGACTTTCATCCTTACAGTCTTTTCTCCTATCTGTAGGTCAAACCTGTGTCCCTCGTAAAAGAATCAAAACAAAAACCTCCAGTATACCTCAATGAGGAGAGGGAAACAATGAAGTAAGGAAATTAAGACATAAAGCAATTCCACCAATACTCTTTACCTGTTTTAAACTGTGGTAGAAAAAGACATGTTAAGAGGATAAATCAAACTTTAGCCCAGGCAGTGAGAAGGCTATCCCCACCTGCTGGGAGTCAAAACACATCTGTGCACTTACAAGCATTTTTCTCTCTATACTGATGATGTCACAAGATTTTGCTTTATTTCCTGTTTCCATCTGCTGGACAGAAATCACGTTACTCAGTAGCTGGATTGGTCTTCTTGGGCACACAAGAAGTACTTCCCAGCAACATTTCCAAACTAACAAAAACCTTTACAGTTCTCTAAGGGGTGTTTCATGTTATCTGATGATCTAATAATATGTCGAAATCGTTTATTTGTATTTGTAAGGATATTGCCAGGGGTTAAAAAAAAAAAAATTTAAAAAAGAGATGTTATTTTGATTGCTTAAAAAGAATTTCCTTCAAGGAAAAAACAGACACAAGCTAACCAAAACATCAGTGCACCACACATTTAGCATTCCCAATACCTGAGGTTACATAGAGGACAAGAACTAAACCATTGCTGTGTGTTTCCGCAAAAACAGCAGAAATGATATGAGGTAGATAATTATACAATTCCAGAATATTTCTAAGACTACACATTCTGAAATGGGAAGAAAAAACCTCCTGTTTTGCTTCTTCTTTATTTAAAATGCTATTTATAATTAGACTCAAAGCACGATTGGATTCACCCTACCCTTTGAGCCATTCTTCCTGTTAAGTTCCACACCACCTTTGCGCCTTCAACATTTAAATTTCAGGTTTTATAAACCAACATAAACTGAATTAATATGAAAAAGACAGCTTTTGTTTAAAAACAAAAGTTAATATTTTTTATATTCCACTGGACTGAGGGGACCATGACTTGAAATTGTTGACATGCAAACAGACAAATCAATGGAAATTTACATGAGAATGGACTTTCAAGTACTGACCCACTGGCATAGTACAAGTTTAAAAGGGGCCATAAAAGTTGGTGTAATTAGTTATCAATTCATAGTACTCATGACCAGAAAAATCAGTATTTTTACTGACACCTTCTCATATTAGGGATATAACTATTATGCCATATCACATGGTAATTCTGATAACAAGAGTCATTTAATCAGTTCTAAAAAGCCATTTAACTCATCTTATGGACCGACAACGTACTTAAACGTACCTAAGCCTTCTACGACAGACAGCTGTCAAATCAAATCTCAGCATTCCCCAGTTATGGTGACTCTGCAGTTTTCCAAGTTATGCTGTCCCAGAGCTTAAGCAATGCGATATCAGCTTTAATCTGCATCTAACCTAAATCTCCCTTGTGGCAAACTGAGACAGCTTGTTCTACTCTCAGTAAACCAAGAGCCATCAATGCCCACTACGTACTTCTATGCATTCTGTATTAATTTTTGATTCTTTTCTAAAAGCACCTAATTCTTTCAAGCTGTAAACCCACAGCTACTTATATACTCCTGTTTTTGCAGCTGAGCTTTCATATCTGTTTTAAAGCAGTGGCCAAAACTGGGCAGAGTACTTCAACTGCAGCTTTAATAATGCCAAGCAGAATAATTACCCCTGAATCTTACATCACACAGTCTTGCTGATACATCCCAGAAGATGATTTGCACTAGACAGCCAACAGGTATTTATGGCATGTTACAAATACCAGATTGTCTTCTGCACTACTGTTGCGTACTCTGCTGCTTGTCTTCCCCACATCCCTTACAGCCTTGCACTCAACTATTTCATAACTGCTACAGCCAAGGCTGCCACTGGCTGTCATGGCCCCTTGCCCTCCCTGCAAGAATCATATTTAGGAAAGCAGGACTCTCGATTGCTCACCTAGCAGCTACGTTACAAGTCATTCCCCTAACTCTCCACAAGCCTCTTAGATTGCTGCCTTTCCTGTAATTATCAGGGAGGCTGAAGTCTTGTACAGGAACCAAGGTCTGCTCTCTGGAGTCTTCCTCAAGTTGCTTAAGGAAGACTTTGTTCACTTCCTCATCCCACTTTGATGTTACCCTTTCCATCCACTTGAACAATCTTTCAGCCATCCTGCTACCTCTTCCATAAGGGGGACCATGTATTTATTCAAGTTGTTCCTTCACACGAGGGTCAAGTCCCTCTCTTTTCTGGGTATCTTTCTCAGAACACCTCTTCCCATCAATCATAGAACACCAATCACATGAGCTATCCCACTTTAATCAAATGATATACTCATCTAATCCCATGTGTGGAGCTCTGGCTCCTCTTGTTTCCCATGCATGCGAGCATGTAAAGGCACTTGAGGTTAGAGTCTTGCTACTGCTTTTATAATTCCCAGCAGCACTCAATGCCATCACTGAACTACACATGTACCACTCCATCCTTTCATTTAACTGCAAACTGTTATCACCACCCTCTGATATTCCTAATCTGAAATCCTTGTCTCCAGAGTGCAAAGATGCTCCCACCCCATTTTTTCAAATTAATCCAGTTTCTCACTAGCAGTCCTTGTTCCACGGCTACAGAAGTAAAAACTACTGCCTTTGAAAACAGTGATGCAGCCATCTGTGAACCTACAAGACTCATCCACTACTACCTGAAGCTTTCCCCTTCCCCTGTAAATCAAAAATAATACCTCATCACTTTTGTCTCCAGGGCTTTGCAATTGGAACGAACAACAAAGTAACAACAAACTAATATCCCAAAATAAAGGAAATTTCTTAAAAACAGCTATCTCAAGAGCTGTCCTTTCTCACTTTATTAACCACTCAGCTTTTTAAAAAAACTAATGATCCCCAAAGATTGTGACAGAAAATATTCATTTTGAACCACTCTTCTCTAAGTTATTTTATTTCAAAAGATGCTCACTACATGTGTAATCGCTAATAATGTTCTTTTGCTGCTTTTTTGGCCCTTCAATCTACCACCGCTTTGAGAGGAAATTAAAGTACTTCCCAAGTACAGTAACAGTGATTTCCATTTCTCCTAAAACCTAACACCATGCCTGCCTGCCTGCCCACCCCTCATCCCTCACTCCTCTCAAAAAACCCCAACAACCCACATCTGTTTCTACGACTATACAACCAAAAAAAAAAAAGTAAGGTATTTCCTTTGAAATGCTAAATCAAAATATCCAGCTGAAAACAACAAAAAAGTTCAGCATCTCTATTAAAAATGGCTTCCAGTACTACCTGAAAACCAGCAAATAAGTTTCAGAACTCAGTAATACATGCAAAATATATTTACATAGAACATTTATGTAAGTACATATTATGAACTATATCTAAAAATTACGACATTAATGGTCAAGATTTTAAAATATTTACCTCAGAAGTTCTTACTCACTTGTCCAACTTCTTTTACTATAGCATTTTCAACAAGAGTTAAAAAAAAGCTACCTGATACTACTTACAGTTCTACTCTAAGTCGGCTGTTCAGTGCCTTTATTCTGAGCCTCTAGTCAAGACTTAAGCTAAAACCTGGAGTTCCCACTCAACGCTACGCTGCCTGACTTCTTAATTCATAAAGGACTTCAGCCTGAACAAAGACAACTTCCATCTGACATGGGGAGGTTTAGGGAGGGCGGAGAGGCCATAAATTAGGCCTGGTTAAAAATGAAGTTTTCCTCATAACCCCACTGAGCAAAACAGCTGATTCAAGTTTTGAGCCAGGAAGAAACAACGCAGGCAGTAGAGACTACAGGACTATTACCATAAATGTCAACACCAATGACACATCTGTTGTATAAAGAAATAACATTAAGTGACTTGCACTTAAAACAATTTATATGATAGCAACAAACCTTGTTGTTGAATGATTCTCAATCAGGTACCAGGCAGCAGAAAAGTTTTCACTTGTGAAATCAGCACTCATCCCAGGAAACAGTGCCTCTAAATCCTTCTGAGGAAATCTGCCTCTGAAAAATGAATATGCATTTCTTCAGCGAGACATATTCTTGTGAACAGCTTACAACTAAAAGTGTCATATAAAAAAAAAACAAAAAACCAAACCAAGTCATGTTCCAACAAGACATAAATATAAACTTGCATCTCACTGTGAAACTAAATCTAGTATTACAGACACACATAGCGTGACTGGGAAAGAAAAGATTGAAATCTAAGTAAAACTAATTTTACTGTTTTGATTTCACCATTACACAGGTGTAAGATACAAGAGATTTACATACATAATGACAGCACAGGAGTCTTTCATCAGTAGATTAGAGCAGGGGCATGAAACAATACTTTTAAAAAACATGGAAAAAAACAATCAAATGAGATGCAAGGAAAAGTGATTACAGGCATGAAATGTAGAGAGACGGGGAAAATACTGTGAGAAACAAATGTAGCAACTAAAAATCAAGGTTCTAAAATTTCTCTGTGTTCAGTGAAAAATTGACGTTAACAAAAAATTATAACCATAGGTAGTGAGATTCGGGATTACTAATGCTGTTGAATTTCATGAATGTCAATTAGTGAGCAGAAAATGCTGATAAATGTAAGAAGAGGAAATTGTCAATTTATCCTTCCTTTAAAGGCATATTAAGGCATTTTATTTTTCATTCAAAGTAGTCAAAAAGTGCTCAGTAGGTACATGAATTTGCAGGATAGCACTTCACATGTGATAGATGGCATGGCTGTCAGAAAAGCTTTTGTATTAAATCCATGCATTGTGGCATCTTTGTGGTCAATCAAAACCAATAAAAAAATTACAGTTACCTCAGAAAAGTCTCAGACCTTCAGAGCAAGCACTATGTAAGTGCATGCACATAATATAGAAGCAGAATTTTGTTCATATTTTTCAAAACTTCAACATATTTTCTCAGAAGCCAAAAGAAACAGATCTAACACAAAAGGCACACCCGCATAACAAATATACCATTTCTAAGTTGTTCTTATTCTTGTAAGAATAAGACATATGCATGATGGTTTAAGCTTATGCACAAGCTATACAATTCCTAGGGAAACCCTCCCTATTTTTTATATATATATATATATATATATAAATATACAGAGATAAAGACCAACAATTTAGCTAGGGATGTAATAAATTCCTGCAAATGGGTTTTGCCCACAGACAGTGGGACAGAAATGGAGGGTTTTTTCAGTTTGGTGTTTGACTGCATTGAAAAGTTATTAAGACCTTTTTTCCAACAGATGTATTTGTGCAGAACCATAAATTAGCAATGCGTTTATGGGTGCTTTTATCTGTGCAGGCATATTTTAGACACAGTCACAACAGAGTAGAAACATGAATGTGAATGTGTGCGGTATGTTAACAATATGTTATACTCTATGGCGTAGTATCCTTATTTTTATCATAAATTTTACCAGTAGTTTTTCCACTAACAGATATGGGGAGCTTGGAATGACTTGCTACAGCTGTCTTCACAACAAGCTGCTCACTAGAAAGTTCAAACTGAAAGCAACTGTATTTCTGAAGTGTCTGGCCAGATGCATCTAAAAAGAGACTGACTCCACACACATACAAGTTTGTTTCATTAACTTCCATTAGTAAATTAAATAAATAAGTCCTTGGAAGTTGTTCTCATGAAAACTTGCTTACTGTCTACTTATAAACAAGCACATATGCGACTTGAGAAAGTATTTCTGTCTTACCCATTTCAGCATTGCGGTGTGAATATGAACTAGGAGCAACAGCTGAGACAATGCTGACATGCCATGAAATTGATCATTTTTCTGCTGATTCATCATTACACAAGGATCACTTTAGCAACCAACTCTGAATACTTAATCACTGACTAAAAAGCAATCACTACAAAAGAAACCGGAAACCACAAACTGAATCCAGAAAACCTCAGGGAAAAAAAAAAAAAAAGTTCAGCATCCTCATCAACTCTACCTATTTTGCCATCTTTACAACTTCAGCAAAGGTGCATATATTGGATTTATATAATAGTACTTTCTGTTAGGAAGACTATTTTATTTAAAACAGAATCAGGTCTGGTACTAGACTTCTAGTTAACATCTGAAAGTAGTCTTATTCATCCATCAGCAACAATTTTAAATATAAAAGTAATTAAGAATTCACATACTGTTTAGATTCCTGATAATTGTAATAAAAATAAATTTGTTTTCAAGCCGCTATACACTTCTACTTTCCTCAAGCATATTTTGAGTCTAATTTATATAGTCATGCAGTATTAGATGTAGTGGTCCTTGCTCCCACATAAGTAGCACGCGCATCTACTTTGGATCAAAAACACATGGAATAATCAATTCAATTCACTCGTGCCACACGTGCCCATCACCACAGGTCCCTCCCTCCACTACCCCAAACTTTAAGTTCTGGATCGCCTGATACTCAACACATCTAACTTAACATCACAGCATCTACCAGCTCTTTCAAATTCTACTACAGAACTGGTGCATATACAGACCATTTATATTCTCCAGAGGTTTAAGATTAGTTGTAATCTCCATGGGTAAATCACAGCCTCCAAGCAGTCACAATTGAGTAACAGCACCAGAACGCAATGGATATTAATGAAGAGCCTGACTATGAATGCAGTTTAGCAAAATGTAAATTTTCCTGTAGAGATTCTGAAACTCTGGGAGCAACATAATCTTTCCAGCATACATAGCAATATTTGCAGATTAAAGGCAGGTCCCAAACCAGGATACAACTACCTGAAGGTAACTTGAACCTCAATTCCACAGAAGTTTATAGGTCAAAAGGAGCAACTTTAAATAAACACAGATTCTGAACAGCAACCAGCATAAACAAGCTCCAGCTAGAGCGGCTGCACACCCCTCCCTCTGTCTGGTACCAGTCAGACTCCTAGAAACAGGCTTTGTACCAGCTGTACTGTGTTAATAATGCATGCAAGACGACCAGCAGAAGGGACACTGGAGTAGACTAAACACAACAAATCAGAAGGTGTTAACAAAGATCTTTCCAACAGCAAAAAGACAAGAATGTACTCTGGCAATTACTCCCCTGTAGCCTTGGGTTTATCAGAAATACGACAACAAAATGACAACCACATTTGAGAAATTGAAGAATCTCATAAAAGAAACCTACTAAGAGATTATAGGCTGGAAGCTGCAACTGATAGATCAGCCTTACAAGAAGTAAGAGTTACTATATATTTTAACATCATAAAACTATGACTACATACTACTACTATATACCACATTTCTTTCCCGCAGGTTTCACAGCTTTTCCACCCGCATCTCTGTGATACAAGTTTCCACAAGTTCATCACATTCAAGGATGACAGTGACCGCATTTAAGTCTTAGAAATAAATAAACATCAAAGCCTGCAGAAAGCCTCTTCCTATGTCATGGCAGCAAGCTGACATTTACCATTAGGTGGCAGCGTAAGATCATCTGTTCCCTACTCTCAGAGGAACTGTTTTGGAAGCTGGCGTGGGAAGAGGGAAGCATCTGTATTGAGTGGGTGGATACAGAAGTATGTGGAATGTACTTAGCATGTCAACATTCGCTTTCATGTAGGAGATGGATCCACCATAATGACCTCTGTGACACGCAAAACAACAAACACTATTCAAAAATTTTCTAACAACCACTAGGTCTGACTGCTGTTACTGTTTTGCAGAGATTGGGTTTTCTTAGTCTGACAGAGTAGGTAGAGGAGGCAGGGAACCTTTGATTAAACAAGGACTTGACAAGCAGGAGAGGAGAAGTATGCGGTACATCTGAATAAACAAACTGTTCATGAACCTTACGTACATCTAAATTTTCCACCAACAGATTTCAACCAGTGGCCTTACGGAACAGGCATCGCATATTGTCTCCCAGTACTATTTGAAATTCTCAACAATCCTACACTGGTAGAATGTAATCTATCAACCTACTCTTTTAACAGCCCTAACTGCTAAAACTAGCCCAAGAACTGCAACATCGCTGTTAATGTTGGCATTTTCACACCAAGTTTCCACATTTCTCAGACTGAGGTGACTACTCCGTATATTCTTTTTCTTCCTGGAAGCTATTTAAGCCTCCTGTAAGAGTTTGTGGCTACATTTGCATAACACCACAGCCAGGAATATTCCTTAGAGAAGAAGGTGGCACAGACCTGCTTTGCATTTAAAGCCAGCATATAAAGGTGGTGACAGAAAACTAAAACTTTGCACCAGTCTTTACTCCATTCTGAAAATTAAAGAACTGGAGCTCAAAGATCAAGTATTTTAAATACCTATTTTCTGGTGTCAATTAAATACTTCACAGCATATACAAAATACACAATAAGCGATAAAAATGTAAAAAAACCCCAAACCCCAACCCTCATCTATTTGGATCTGTCCTCTGTTTTCTGTGTTTTAAAAGATGAACAAAGAGCTGTTAGCAAGGCAAGAGAATGAATGTGTGCAAACACTGTCCTACAAACACATGTGTGACTTTAGGGCTCACCACTGAAACATAATAACCAGTAAGTTCAAGTTTCATTACAATACAAATAATTTTGTCACTTAGCAATTGAGATTCTAAGTTGCTAGAATCTAAGTTCTAGACGTACAGCACATCAATTAATGCTTGGAAAATATGAAGAACTTACCAATTTCCCTTAACTGAAGTTCAAACCTTTTGTTCACTTAAATCCCAGTCGATCCCAATTAAACTCCGACCTTAAACCTACTGAGTCAGAATAAATACTTTTTTTTTTGTCCCTGTGCCTGCCTAATAGTTTAACGAAATGCTGTACTAAAGCAATTCCATTCATTACTTACAGGATCTTTTTTTCTAGTAGATCAATGTCTCATTTGCAAAACCTTAAAATACGCACCTCAATGGTTCAAAAAGCATTTTAATTGGACAAAGTACCACAAAGACTGTTCTAAAGAGCCACAAGAGGAACATAACCCATGTAAAAATAGTAATAAAAAACCATCAGAACTATTAGGTGATACAAGTCTTTTCCATGATGCAGATTGTCATTGCTGTATCATTTGCTGATGACTGACAACTACTTCCTAGAAGAAGGACTTTCTCTCTTTCAGTCTGCAGTCTACTCACTTCCTGCCTTCTCTTCAGTGTGCTTCCAAGTAGCTTATTCCTACCCTCTTTTCTCACATCTGTTTTTCACTGGTTTCCTCCTTGTTCCGCTCTTTAAATGTTTGTTTTGTTTACCACTATTTGCATAACCTATACAAAGCACTTCTTTCCCTTCCTTATCAGCCATCAGGCTGCAAGGGTTGTAAATCACACACCATGGTCAGCCAGTAATGCTTGAGCTTCAAAATGAAAATACATCCCAATTTACGCAAATTTAAAATTAAAAAAGCCAAAGGAGAGACCCATTATGCTGCAGGGTCCCATCTCCTTATGTCCACAACTCTTCTTCATCACATTAAGCTTGCCTTTATTTTAAAGCATCCCAAAATTCTAACAATATTTATCACTTCTAGTGAGAAATTACTCCCATGCCTAGTAATGTTTAATGCTAATATCTTTCTTATCCATTCCCTTTCTCAATTTATAATTGTGTTTTTTTCCACTATCTTGTACAACTTCTGATCAGTTGCCCATCCCATGTATCAAATGTGCGAGTTTAAACTATACCATATTAGAGATTACTTTGTAAAAACAAGCATCATATTTTTCAAGGAAATTATGAAAGCTTCTCCACTGGGGAAGCATTTTTCAATAAACACAGAATGGCCATCTATAGTCACAACTATTAACACTATTCTGTCACCCATAACACAAGGGCACACCAGGCTTTTCCTCTCTACATAATTACTTGTTATATTGATTGGCGTTCCTTCTCTAAACAGGTCATTTTCAAGAAGCAGTGCTTGACAATCTTCATGCTTCACCTCCAAGTTCATCTCCAGGAGAACCTGGAGATCAACGAGCTAGCCTTGATATTATGCTTGTCCAAAGATTGCTCTGTTTTTCACTCACAAAAAAGTTCTTTCTTATCTGTATTTACATATTTCCAAATTATTTCTTTTTCACACAAAATCTGAAGTTTCATTGACATGATATTTTCTAATGCTTTCAGATGAAACATTTAAAACATAGTAACATTGGTTTCCTATTTAACAAACATGCAGCTAGATGACTCTAAATCAAAAAATCCTAAAATAATGCTGCTTAGGTTTCTGGAAGATAATTCTTGAACTACCACATTGACTGTCTTAACTGTAAGAACTATCAATTTTGGTTATGAAGTCAAATCCTACATTAAATTTTTTATTAAAATTAAATGTAACTGTGTTGTAATTATTGCATTTACTGAAAGAAGTATTGTGAGAAATAGAACTACAGAACTATACAACAGAACTAGTTATCTTGACTTAGATCCCAGGTAAAATAGTGGAAAAATTGTTGTAGGGTTCAATATATGCAGAATTAAAGCAGAGAAAATTAGTTTTTTCAAATCAGCCAGTCACAACTGTTTCTTAAAATGTGTGAGAACATATCACACAGGCTTTGAGATAAAGCAACCAGACAAAATTAATATATCATCATTTTAAAGAAGACTTACTACTGTAAGACTGATTAAAAATTTACTTTTATGCAATGCCAACAGAATGTATCACATAGATTAAAGAACTAACTACCCAAAAAACACCCATTCATGGAGAAGCAAATCTGAGAACATCTGTAGGTAAAGTTTTATTATAGCCCACACTACTTTCATCAGGATTTGCATCATTGCCAATAATAGCTTTATTACCAGTAATTTTTTTTATAAGTAATTGATGAAAATATTAAGACAGATTGTCATCTAGACCGAAAAGACAGACTTGTCAAGGAAGCAACAATTAGAAGAGCATGGTCAAATGCAAGAAGATATAACTAGGATAAAGGAATCCAGGCCACCCCTACAAAATAACGAATCAACCTCGCCATCAGCAGAAGTAGCAACTCAATAAAATCAGATAACAAGGCACTCAATGCTAGTTGCCAGTGCAGCACTGGAGTAAAAAAGTATTATGATTTCTGTAACTCATGAACAGGAAAGGGAGGGTGGAAGAGAGACAGGAAGTCCTCGAGAAAGATTCTCCACAGTCCTAGAGTCCACATTTTAACAGGGTTGGGCAACTGGAGAAGATGAAAGAAGTATGTGTCAGAAGTTATGTCAGAGGCTGGAGAAAAATACTCACAAAGAGACAAAATCTTCAGCTTATTGCAAAAAAATGAGTTAGTACTTTGAAAAGAAAGAAAACCACATTTTCAAACTAGGAAGGAGATGCACAGCCAGAGGCTGGAAGCTGATGACGGATCCACTAGAAATGTCATACAGATTTGGGGAAAGTTTCCCCATCAGAACAACATTAACAATGGACACTACAGATTTCCTCAGTCAAACTCCCTCCTCACAGAGTATTCAGTAAATGAATACCCCAACAATAGGTTAATTTTAAACAGCCTTTGGTTTTGGTAAAGCTGATACCTTGGATCAATAGAAATATTCTACCTGATGTTATTTCTCAGAGTTAGGAAGTTTTAGAGCTGTAAGAGCAACCCATTTAAAGCCCTCTAATTCCATTTATCACTCACTATAAAGTTTCTATTTCAGAAAAAAAAAAGTCAAATTCCACCATACTTATGAAGGAAAGTAAAGAAATCTGAGGGTTGGAAAACAGTATTAATATTTCAATAAAATAAACTGGGTGATGTGGTATAATAAATCACATTTTACAGTGCAATTTTAGCAACAGATAGCAATCTCAACATCCTTAAAAGCCCCATGAAACTCAAATGCAACAGTAAGTATTGCATAACTACAACGTATAAATCCAAACCCTTAGGTTATTTACCAACCCCCAAAATCTAAACGTCACTGGGGTTCGATATATCAGGCTTTTAGATTATCTACGGTTCTAATTGATGACCCAAAAATGAGGATTATGAAGCAGGATAAAACGTGCACCAACTTTTCTGAGTACCAAATAGCATACTGACAGCTAATACATACACGTAGTTTTAAATCTTTCCCTAACTTGTAAACTTTTCTGGAATTCACAAGGGCCCATAGAGAAAACCACTAAAAAAGTGGATTAAAGGCATTTGGTACTCACTTGTCTATCTCAATACCCAGCGGATTAGCTGGACGCAGGGACAAGGGGGGAATCCCTTTGTTCCTATCAGTGCGCATGTCATAATAGTTCATTTCATCCACCCAGACAGCAGACTGATCCAAGATACCTAGAGAAAACAAAGCGCAGATCCTTAAAACAACAAAGGCAGTCCAGCACCCTCAACTTCTAACATACTGAATTAATTTGAAAAATCCCAATAAATAGAAAATGCATACCTAGGTAATATATTTGGAAGATACATGGCAAAACAACCTGGATGCAATTATGCTAAATTATTTTATTATAACTTCTAAAAAAGTATTCAAACATTGCCTCCTTACAAAGCGCAGTACATTTTCCTGATCACAGAGCATTAGTATTTTTCATTCATCCAAGTATTTTGGTATCTGTCCCAACTTTGTTATGTACTACTCGCAAAGTGAGCAACTACCTGGTGGTCGCCTCATTTGCATATTTTAGAGAAGAACTCTTTTCTAGTCCACTCACTAACCAAGCGAGCTTTGGCCCCATGCTGAGATGGATGACTCAAAGGACACGCGACTGACTTTGCTCCCCAAACCTTAGCACAAGCAAGACATAAAGGTGAGGCACAGTAGGACCTCACCTCTTGGACCTCAACCAAAAATGCAGCCAGCCACATTTTTGGTCATGCCCTTCTTTAACATCCCCACCAGGGAACGCCTGAAATTACCCCATCCTCATACCTACCTGTTTGTTTTTTTTAAAATATAAATTCTCCCCTCCCATCACCAAAAGCTTCACCATGTAACCTTTACACTTGATTCACCTTTCTGTTATTAAGATCTTAGTACAGTGTGGGAGAAATTATGTGCTATTTAACTGCCACTGAACTACAGAGAACAAAAACTGAAAACAGCTCTTGTGGAAACCCCTACGTTAGAAAAGATAACTATCCAACTTCAGCCATGAGGTGTTCTGAAAAAAACACTTTCAATCCAGAGGGTATTTAGACTGGATTCTAGATTAATCAGAGGTCCTAGACTGCTTGGCAACATCATTTCAACGGTTAGACATCTCATGAGAAATACTTAAGACTCTCCGTCTTGCAGGATGGTTTGAATTATAAGTAAGAAACAGTACTGAGGACTCAACTTTCTTTAAAGGACTAACTGTCAGCTCAGGATTTAGGTGTAAAGCTCATGAGCTGATTTACATTTTGTATTTTTCTAGCACACTTAAGAGTAATTACTGTACCTGTTATGATTTTTTTTTTTTTTAAATTTTAGAGGTTTAGTGCTACTCTTACAGAAAAATAAAGTACTACTTCTCATTAGTCACCCAGGGTCTTATCAGGATATTGAGATAGGACGATTAATTTCACATATACCATGAGTTTATCTATACATTTATTTGCACTTTACTGATATATTGAACTTTTTCTAGAGAACCAAAGATTGTCCTGAGGTGGATCCATTTTAAACATACATTTTATCTTGGAGAGGCACTCCATCATATATTTGTTTAGCAAAGAAAACAGATGTGAATTTGAATAAAAAAATACCTATTTTTTCAGGTTTAAGCAGTTTGAAGGAAACTGTTGAAGTTCCTTTGCCACCAGACTTTGTAGTAACAATAATGTCTCCCTTGTCATTTTTAGCCTGTCCGACTCGACACACAATTTTACTGGCAGACATCCATTCAGCAGTCAGCAGACAGTTGTGCCCACAGATTGTTAAACCTGGGAAAAAGAAAAAAAGAAAAACCCTACTGTGAACAAAAGTATCTTTTGAAATTCTGTAATGCAAATACATTTATGATGCTTCATACATTTCACATAAATATATGACCTTTCTCCAGTCCCTTACAGACAACTCCAGCGAAAGAATCACAAATGTGTTTTTCAGATCTTCCCCAGGTGACTTCAGGTCCTTTGTCCTAGTGACACTTCACAAGACACACAAAGTGCTGCTTGAAGCTTATTTTAATCTCTTCCACCAGTTACAGGCTATTGCAACTTTTCCTTTATATTGTACAATAGATCTTCTGTTTGCAAGACACCAGAGAACTGCTGTTCAGTGCTGTACTTGCATGTAACTTCCATCAAAACCACATGCAAAAAATTTTTTATAAGACCACTCTGTATTACTTTGTTCATTGTGAATATTTTGCAGGAGGTGGGGGGTTTTTTTGTTTTGTTTTGTTTTTTTTTTTTTTTTTTTTTACACAGAAGGGGTTTTTTTGGTCAAAAAAGTATTAATTGACAAGTATTCTGTCCCAGTCTCTCCTGTACAAAATCCATGATGCAAGACTGCAATTCTACTGATTAACTTGTCCTTGCTATATGAAAGAACAGTCATGTAAAGTTCATCTACTTCCTCTTCCAAATTTTCTCATAACAAAAATACAAATGACAAGTTACAAAATAAAAATCGCAGAATGGTTAGAATTGGAAGGGACCTTCGAGATTATCTAGTTCCAATCCCCCTGCCGTGGACAGGGACACCTCCCACTCGACCAGGTCATTCACTACCCCATGCAACACAACCTTGAACACTTCCCAGGGATAGGGGACCCATAACTTCTCAAAGCAATCTGTTCCAGTGTCTCACTACCCTCAGAATAAAGAATTTCTTCCCAATATCTAATCTAAATCTACCTTCTTTCAGTTTAAAACCGTTACTCCTCAATCTATCACTACACTCCATGATAAAGAGTCCCTCCCCATTCCTCCTGTAGGCCCTCTTTAAGTAGTGGAAGGCTGCTATAAGGTCTTCCCACGACAGAGGGGTCTCTTAAGAGTCAAGATTCACTTTAATACAAGGTCCAAAGCTTCCTGGTACTTCCTGTCTAATCAGTCTGACCAGTTGATCAACCTGACTGATTAATCTGATCAATTCTGGTCAGATCAGGACTCTGGATGCTTGAATAGATGGACTGTTTTCTCAGATCTAGAACAGTAATTTTCATATTCCTACTTGGAGTATTGCTGTACTGAAGAATTGGCAAGATCCTAATTTTACAGTATCAAGTTGGAGAACATCATCATTAGGTTCTTCTTAAATAACACCCTTACATAGGAACATTTTGCCTTATGTCCAAAATGACAAGGTTGTACTAGTGTGTTGGCTGTACTGGAGTATAAATTAGTGAAGCATGACAGTTCCTTCCCTGTTGGCTTAGCTTTTGTTTTTAATTTCTAGAAAGCTCTGACCAATTTAAAAAATACTTACAGACAGAAAAGGGTCAGCATATGTGGCTCAGTACTAAAGCTTCACATTTACTTTTTCTCACAACTTAAGTCTTGGACATTACACAGCAGACAAATTTGGCAGTTTTCATGGTTGTCAGATGTAAAAATTCCTTACCTCCTGCCAAAAACTATTTTGAAAATGAAAACCAAAAAAACCCAAGCAAAACAGAAAGGCACTGGTTCTTATGACAACTGAAAGTACTTTTACTTGAGCAAGAACAGTAGATTCGTTTCTTAAAAGATGCCTGAGTAGTAGAGGTACTGGGGGTGAGGACTGGGCTGGGAGGGGGTGAAAAAAGAATACTTCAGTTGTTATTTATTTGCAACATTTTAACTAGGCCAGTTTTTTTCAGAGAAGAAAAAAACCACACATTTATGATGTATGGGGTTTAACCTTAGGTTATATTACTACTTCTCTTCTGGTTTTATGCTAGCAATTTCTTCGAAGAAAAAAAAACATTGTGGTAGGCTCTAAAACAAAAAGATTTTTTCTGAACCATTCTTGAAAAGGTTTTCACCGTAGAATTTCAAATGTCTGAATCCATCCTTAAATTAAATAACACTTTAAGAACCAGTATCTGAGCTATGGCAATTTAATAGGGTAAAAAAAATTTTGACAACTATTTTAAAGATCCTTGTATCAATGATTTTCTACTCATCAGAGGTTCCTAAAGCTCTCAAGAGAACAGCATCACAAGATCTGACACTTCTGAAATGGAGGGAAACAGTATTTTCTGTGTCTCAAAAACACAAGAGAAAGTAAATCTCTATTAATATTTTACTTACCACACTAAATATAGTAATGATACAAGACAATTTCTAAAACAAATGAAGGTGTGTTAAGGGAGACTTTTTGATAGTACAGATACAACAGGTTTTTCCTCCAAAAAGAAAAAACTTCCCTTCAAATTAAATTTCATTTTAGTCTGTTGCATGGTACAAAGATCTCTGAGACATCAGACTTGGGTTCTAGCTTTTACGTGCCTTTCAATAAATAGGCACAAGTAATTTTCTCATTGAGTCTTTCCAATTTTGGCTACATTTATTTATTGACAGTTATACAATGCCAGAAAGTACAACTGCAAATGTCTTAAAAGACAAAACTACTTATTGAGAGCATAAGTGTTACAGGTATCTCCTGGATCTGACTTTTTGTACTATGAACTATAGAGTTACAAATAAAAAGTTTATTCAGTTTTAAAGATACAAAGAGATTACTAAAAGGCTTTCTCTTAAACGAAACAAAAAGGCATATTCTTCCATTATGTGAGATTCTTTTGTGTGTGTGTATATGTATATATACACACATGAGTTTCTTGCTTTACATTTTACTCTAATGCATCTCAAATAGCAGATCATAAACTTTATAAAACCCTCACTCAAACTTGCTTAAAGTTCATGCCTACAAAGGCTCGCTTTTCCAAGTATTTCCATTCAAGTCAAAGAGAATATTTACATGCCTAATTTAACCATGAAAAGAAATCTTTAAATATCTGGGGCCTTAGTCACTTACTAGAGAAAGCTGAGAACCGAGCTAAGGAAAAAAATAAGGCAATCCATTATCTACTTTATTTTTACCCCAATGCATAAGATTACTAGCAGCTTCATGTTACCAGAGTTACTCTGAAAAAATTATGAGAACAAACACTAGCAGTTAGTTAGTTGTAATACTAAGGAGTTCAGGAGATCTCTTCCTTCCAATATTTAGCACTGGTCACTTCTAAGAGGATCATACCAATAAACTAATGAGGTTATCTGAGTACATCACCCACACAAACACACAGAAATATACTCACCTCTAACATCACCAGTTATTTGATTATTTCTCAACAAAGATTCATTACTGTACTGCAACCTTGTCTCGCAGCTCAGGAAAATACTACTTCCCCTTTTGAGAGACAGCAAACTGAAGTGAAGGGGAAAACTGCAGTAGCTTATGATTGACCATAAAGTTCATTGTGGTGGCCAAGAATGGAATTCGGGAATCTTGGTTTACGGCCATTAAGTGAAATATTGTTTCTAGCAAAGCCAAACAAAATTCCAGTGGACTTCAGAGGAGTCAGGGTTCCACAACAAATTAGATAAATTGTCTCCAACATGAATACTGAAGTGCACATATGCTTAACTTACAAAAGAAAAAAGGAGAGGGAAATTTCAGTAGCTATAGTTAACTTGTATTTCCAGAATATTTTACAAAGTCCTTCTCAAAAGGCTTAAGAAAATGAAGCAGTTATAGGGTACAATCCTCAAATTGATAAATAGCTTGTTAAGATGACCTGCAGGTCACAGCAGGTGATCCTCCCCCTCTACGCTGCGCTCGCGAGACCCCACCTGGAGTCCTGTGTCCAGCTCTGGAGTCCTCAACATAGAAAGGACATGGAACAGTTGGAACAGGTCCAGCAGAGGGCCACCAAGNAAACAGAGTTACAGTAAACGGTGTGTCTTCACTGTGGAAGTTTCCGCAGAGTATATACTGGGATCATTTATGTTCAATATATTCACAAACGACAAGATAAAGAGGTTACAAAGTTTCCTGATTATATTAATTTAAAGAATGTAAAGACTGTAACAACTAGAAAAATGCAGAGCAAACCTTATGAGACTGAATGGATGCACTATAATGTAGATGCTACAAAAATAGCTGCCGAAACTCAATGAACAAAAATATGATGCACACAAGCAAAACCTTAAATTCACAGCTGACAGGCTCAAACTGATTGCTAACCCTGAAGCATTAACTCATTGGACTATAACAGGCAAAACAATGAAAAACCTTAGCTTGATGCTTGGTAGGAGTTGTATGGGAAACAGTCACATGGAAGAAATACAACACAAAAGTGAGAGTACAGTATTACAGCACAGTGCATTTGCGTCCTGGACACTGTGTATAACCAAGACAATGTTCTCCCACCATTGGTAGCGAAACCAGAAGAGATCCACATGAAAACCAACAAGAATAGTCAAAGATACGTGCAGAAAATTTAAATATGCTAGGACTTTTCAGCATGCAAAAGAGGCAACAGAGCACTGATGAAGATGATCTGTATGCTCAGGAGAATCAAAGAAAACTGCTTGTTCCCTCTTTCAACTGCAAAAGCTAGGGTGATTCAAATGAAGTTACTGTGTTACAATCAAAACAGGGAAGAAAGTGGCTCTTTGCATAATGTGTGGCTAAATCATTGAACTTGCTTTGTCATAACTGTTGCAGACAAATTGACTTTCAGACTAGTTCAAGGAATAGCAACACCCAGTAACTTTCTCAGTATGTTGGAAACTCTTCTGATAGGAAAGTCTCCCTGCTGAAATTCTCAATGCCTGGGAAAGTGACAAAGGAGCATTTTGTTACATCTACCCTCTTCTAGCACACTCCCATCAGGCATTCATTCTTAATGTTCAGCACAAAATGCTGTCAGACTAAGGGTTTATCTACCAATGTATGGTCTTTCTGATCAATTAGACATCCAACAGCATCCCTGAACTTATGGATTTAAGCACGTATTTGTGCGAATAGCATTCCTTATACCATTCAACCTAGATTTTACTGTACCAAAACAAGTTCTCTCTAATCATATCCATATTCTACAGTCTCAAAAAAAGTCTTTGGGTTCTTTTGTTTTTCAACTTACCTATGAGGTCTGTGGGCCCAGTTCCCAGATTTTCTCCTCTGATTGTCACTTTTGTCCATGAGATGCCTTCATTAGGTGAGATGCCAGTTACAAGCGGGGGCTGCCGTGCTCGAGACATGATGTCTATTTAGTTACTGAAAACGGAGTTGCTTTTATCTGTTCAGGAAGAAACAATGATTTAAAAACAATGATTATGTAAAAAAGAAAAAAAAATTAAAACCCTTTTAGGCTGTTCTAAAATAATAGAGAAACACGAATGTAAATACGGAAAATCAGTCTCAAAGCCTTTTTTGCCATAGTCATGGAACGATAAAGAATACCTACACTTTCTTTGCACCTCCTTTTTTTTTTCCCTCCCATTAAGTATAGCTCTAGTTCTGAACCGTAAAGAAAAAGTATATTCAGAAAAATATTAAACCCTCAAAAATGCTTAATGAAACTATATACGCACACTCCAAATCACTTACATCAGAATTCAAATGAGTCTATCAATCCTCTCTTAGAAAGTTATTATTGCATGCCCTAGTCTGTTACTTAGCTTAACAATTCTAAATTTTCTGTAGTTACATATTGGGACAACTTCCAAACAAAAATTAGACTTACTGGCACAGGCAGCCCCATGGGAAGAAATCCCCAGCACTTATTTGTATAAGGCACCAAAGTTTACATAAACTGAAAAAATTAAAACATTACTTACAGACACTACACTAGCAGAGAACATCAACAAAACAAATACTATCCCCACAGAGCAATAAAAACATACATTAAATTATCAAAGAAGTGTTTCCAGAAGAGTATTCCTTCACACCTGATATTAGGAGTCAACTCAAATCAGTTTAATTAGCTCTGTGACACCCACACCAATATGGCACACATGTTATGCGGCATACATTTAGTTTCCTATGTAACTGATCACAAATTCCTATAGCTTATTAGCAGCTCTGCAGCTACAAGAAGCAGTTGAGTATAACCTGAAGTACATTAGGTCCCACCAACTTCTCCACATTTACAACACTTCCTAAACATAGAACCTGCACATAGGTACATAGCTCATACAGGAGTCATTCTAAACAAGCTCTCCAACTTTTTCAGTGTTACTAGATAGATCCATCATGAGGATCGAAGAAGCTCCAACTGACCAGTTTCTTTCTTCATATTCTGAAGCTGAAACACACACCAGACATGAAGATGATGGAAATCAGAAAAGAGGACGATCCTGTAGTGAAATTAATCAAATACTGTCCCTGGAACAGGATCCTACAGATGCACAGTAGGTCACTTACAATAAAACTTTACAGTAACATTTCTTTCTTCTCAGTTTCTGAGTATCCAACTTTAGAGCACACAGCCACACCAAAAAGGAGTATGAAATGTACCCTGAAGATAAGGAATACTGCACAGTGCTTGGAAATATTCAGGTCCTAAATAACCACCTCAAATCTATATATTGATTTGATCTTAGATGTCTGTTTCTCATTTCCACATGCTTAAAAGAGGAATGCTGTATCACACATCACAAAAGCTATTCTGAAGACAAATTCATGAATATGGAAGAGGCATTTAAATACTCTGAACACCACAGAACTATTAATATCTTCAGAGAACTTGAAATAACTTTTGAAGAGTGTGCCATTAGTAAGAGATGCAGCTTCCTATCGAACAAGCAAGAATGCAAGAAGTTGCAGTACATGATCCATGTCCAGTACATGAAGGAAATCTGATAAGAGCCCATGATAACACACACAACGTATCTGGAACTTAAGGTGATTTGGTTCGGTTTTGTGTTTTTAACCGGCAAATATTTTTGACTGGCTTATTTGAATTGAATGAAATAATTCCTGATTCTTGACTGAAATAATTCATAATATTTCTTGACTGGTTGACTTCACAACATTAAAAGTTACATTATGTTTTTAATAAAACACTAATTTACCAGGTGTTTTTTTTTTTTCAAATAACAAACTGAGGAAAAAGGAATTGAGTTCTACAGTATCATACAGATTCACTCATAAGTCTGTATGTAAAATACTGGAACCTTTTACGTGAACCAAACACGAGGCTAGAGAAGCGAGCAGTCAATAGTTCAATCTATAACCTTACGGGCAGAACAGCACTAAAGGAGAGCACTGTTATCAGCAGATTACAAAGAAATCAGCTGCTGGTCATCTCCAGCTACGGAAAAGAAGGTTGTGCTCCGGCAGGCAGAGTCCCTTCCCTCATGCCCTACTCCTATTTCTTTCCCAGCACTTTCCCCCAACCTCACACAGAGACAGACAGTCTCTGTCTCTCTTCAAAACTGAGGCCAGGTCCTAGTTTTGCAGCCAAACTATTTCCTGCCTCTGTCCTGCAGATTTAGCCCCTGACTTCTTACCCGTAAGTTCAAGCAGAGGGTGAGAGGGGCATTAATACCCCAGCTCTCCTTTCAAATCCAGACACCTTTGTAACTCCTCTTTGTCACCTTCTATTCTTTACCCTGAGCCACTTTCTCAAGACAGCCCACCTACACAACTGATCCACTTCCTCACCACAGGTGAAATGACAGACCTGGTCTTCTGTCAAAATCTCTAGTCCTGAAGTCAGAAGGCTTGCCCAGCTCTCCTCTCATCTGCACTGTATTCAAAGCCACATTACCACAGCATCACCTGACAAAACAACAGGCAGCTCAATAGAAATAAGCTTCCCAGTTCCCACTGTTAATACTACCTGGAGGCATCAAAATATCAAATTGCTGTGAGAGTCTTGTTTATTCCTACACAACTACAAGATGCATATGCACAGAAGTTCAGACCTCTGAGAAATTGACATTTCCTCTGGAGCTCTGTGTAAAGAGGATGTTAGAAGACAACCTAAGTTTACCTAGAGCACGGAGGACAAACTGCATCTATTCCTCATGATCTTATCTATGTAGTCTTTGTAGCTTTTCTTGTAGATCCTCAGCAGAGCTCAAAGGTACACAACAGCTGTAAAGGAACAGGGTTATGTCCCCATGTTCACACCAAGCCACCTTCTGCAGGAAGCAGCACACATCTAGATAGCAGCAAGACAACAAGAACACCTCATTTTCTTTTGAGCAATTTTTGTAAAGATTTATATACAATGTTAACCAGTAACGCAGATGTAAAAAAGCCACCTTCAGGATCTCAGAGGTAGTATGGAGAGGAAGAAATACTGAAGAAAACAAGTAAAATAGAAGGTACTTAGGTATTATTTGGCTGCTTTTCTCTTCCTCCCTTCCTCCATCCCCCTCAAAAAGAAAAGAAAGAAAAAAAAAGAAAAAGAAAAAGGAAAATTTATTTGAATTGCAGTCATTGTTTCTTTCAAAATACCTAGGTACACAGGTAATTGTCTTGAATCAATAACAAAACTCAAAAGTAATATTACAACATATTTTTCTGGATTTCCAAAATTGGCACTAGATCCCTCTTCATGATGAGCTAAATAAATGTAATAAAAATGCTGAGCCTCCTGAGGTCTAATATTTCTTCTAAAGTATTTCCATACTTACTGCAGAATTGCTTTAAAATACCTTATTGGAATGAGAATACCACAGTAAATCTCAACACATTACAAAAGCACTACAGCACTGAAACACTCTATTATTATTTTAAAACAGCAATTGGTTTCCTTTGTTTCAAGAGTAAGTGAAAGAACTCTATGGAATCTGTCTTTACCACGAATATCAAACAAATGCTTGGGAGCTTTCAATGAAATTATATTTCCCCTCCTTCATGACAAAGATGATAATAGTTAAACTAACTGAACTGCTTATTGGGAAGCCTAGTCAGTATACTACTATGGCCCAAAAGCAAGTTTCTAAATTTTTTTTAAATATTTAAGGCAAAGTTGGGGGGAAAAAAATAATTACTTTGTCATTTCGTGAAGAGATACAATAACATAACTAAAAGCTTCTGTTGCAATGCTATACATTGCCCTAAAGAGAAATTCCATTATTTACAAATACGTATTATGTACATAATAATGATAATAATTTTAAAAGCTGCCCTTTTACTGAAAAACTGCTTCTTATACAGACTAGGAGATATTGCAGAAAGACAGTTTTCTAATACAAGGTATTTCCTCTGAGGAGCCAGGCTCACTGAAGAAGTGTTAACAAGACTCCTTTTTCACAATGGATGATGTTCTACACTAACGGAGGCCTCCTTGCCTTCTAAACACCCCCCTCCTTTTTTTTAAAAAACTTCATTTCCTCAGAATACCTCCCCAACAGTTTAACACGGCTGACATTTGTTTGACTGCTCCCATGATCTTGCCCATATTATTCTATTATTCTGTCATAATTCTTGTTATGAAAGTGCAAGGAGTTAGAAAGCCTCTGCAAAGACCACCTACTACAAAGCCATCTTGAAAAATGCCTTTCATAAACATCATCTTCATCTTTACATGAGCTTCTCAAATAAACTGTCTTCTCACAAAGGTTTGGTTAAAAAAAATAAAAAATTCAGACAATTCTGAGCATTACAAGCTTGCTAAAGATGGGGCATTTTCACTCTTTATCCTAAGAAAAGCCACTTTGAAAACAAACAATGAAGAAATATAGCCCAACATAAAGGAAAATACAAATCTAGCTGCTTTTTTTTTTTTTTTTTTTACTTTTGGAAACCTTCGGTTGGTTTAAAGCAAGAGTTCAGTAGGATTCCCCACACAATCTTCAACCGCAACTAGAGAAGAAACACAAAGTAAAATGTCAATAGCTACCATAACTGTGCTGTAAAGCAGAGTACTGCTTACCACTGTAGAAGTACCAGAATATGAAATAAGAGAACAACACAAGTTTGAGATTTAAGGATATTAAACTGGCTGGTAAATTCAAATCCCAAAGGAAAGCTACAAATATTATGAAGGCATGGAACTTTGGAAGATGAGTAAAAGTCAGGTACCACCATACACATTTTACCAGTGGAAAAATTAGCAGTTGAAATGTTTTAGAAGTCAGAAACTTCTCTTTAAAACACGACAGCAAGCTGGTTCCAGTGACTGAAAATTCCGTTACGAAAGTTTTCAGTGGTACTTTGTCACAGACACTGAACTTAAAAGACTCTCTGAGGAAGACAGACTCAAGGTCAATGCGACTGCCATGGTCATCTAGCAAAGGCAATCTAAGCTGTCAAGAAGGGAGGAAAGAAAAAAGACAATTTGTCATTGCTGAGAAAGTCTAAGCTACAAGCAAGCATGAAAGTCTTTGGGTGTCAAATATTTGTTCTCAATCATTTATATGTGGCAGAATACAATTTTTAAGATTTTGAGGCAGGAACAAGAGGAATGACCAAAGCATCACCCATGTTCAAAGCACAGTATGCCTCAGATGTTGTTGTTTACCTTTTAAAAAAACAAACCAACCTGAAACCAGTAGGTGAGATACTCTTATGATCCTAAACATCACAGCACTAAATACCTTCCAAATGAACAGATTTATGAAGCACCCTTTTTTAAACAAGCAATAAATACTCAGATTCCAGAACCTAGGTGATGGCCTTTTCACCTTAAACTACACAAACTTATGCTTCTACTTAATAAATCTAGTAATTTGTTTTCACTAGAAAACCCAGAGTACCCTGAGCACAACAAACTATGACAGAGTCAGTGAAGGGACACAGCAAAAAAACCCCGAGAAGGATGACAAAACACAAAGTTTCCTACACGTTTGTACTCAAAACCATTACAAAATGATGAAAAACACTACTGCAACCTTTTCTGTGCTTTATCTTCCCAACAGTATAAATTCAGACAGACAATCTACATAAACCAAGATTTAAAAGCACCCAAAACGCAGCACTGTGAAAATAACTGACATTTATTAACCCCTCTGGAGATCTTCAGTGCCCTAGAATTTCCACAGCCTTCAACACCGCATTAATAATACAAAGTCCATTCCTGCAAGCCTGCCAGAAAAGACTGGGAAGTGAATAAGCTAAACAATGCTGAAATTCCAAGTGATATTAAGAATCTATGCATGTTTATTTAAATAATAAAAGAAGACTTGTCAATTTAAACAAGAAGTGCTCACGAATCTTACATTTAGGGGGGAAAAAAATACCCTCTTCAAAACACCACTAAGCTACTTATAATGAAAAGATGAACAAACATAAAAAAGGGAGTAATTTCACCGTCACACAGAAAAAACAAAGCCTCATTTGTCTTGCCCTGTCATATCCGGCATGTTGATTCAAGCCAATATTAATACTGACAAACATGCTAACCTACAGGACAATGTTAGATGCCAAAATCAGTTTCGGTTTGGGAAGATGTGCGAGTTTTGCAACTGAGAGGGCAAATGACAAAAAAATACAAGATTTGGAATATCAAACGACGTAATACAATACACTTCTCTTTATAAAAGGGCTCCCGAATATTCCAATCGGTCGTGAAGGGCATATTAGAGATTTTAGTTCTAGGAATAAAGCGCAGCAGTTTTGCTTTCACAATCGCCACGCTCGCAGTTTTCCTCAGTATCTCAGAGGTCCTGCTTTCCTTAACCCAGCGAGGTACATCTTCATGGCTATATATCTCAAAATAATCACAGCACTCAGTGATGCCATTAACATTTCTGAGTCACAAGGGATTAAAAGGCTGGACCCCAGGCAGATGCTGGGTGAGCCCTCGGCAGAGGAGTTCAGCGCCCATGGCAGGCTGGGCTGCAGCTGGGAGGGATTGACAGCGCTAACTGCGGAACCCCGCGCAGGAGAAACTCCGGGCACAGTTCCGGCATCCGAAATAAATTAAAGTAAACAGCGTGGCTCTCTCTCTCCCTCTCTCTCTCTCTCATCCACCCTGTTAGCAGCCTCTCGGTTGAGCTGGAGACCACACACCCAGACCACACAGCACCAGCTGAACTCCCTCGCACGCAACATCTCGAAGCTGTCACTCTGCTGAGGCAAGGGGAGGAAAAAGGGGGGCAGGGGTGCAAGTGTGTGTGTGTGTGTTTAGGAAAGCTGCTTGCTCTCTCCTCCTATCATTACAGCTGGGTATGTTTTGTGTGGTTGGGAAGGAGGGAAAGAAGGGAGGGATAAAAAAAGACCTATAAACCTCACTAAGAAAACATACTGGTCTTGGCCTTTTGTAGTAATGTTTTGCACTCCTCCTGTACGAGTTTAGTAGCTGATGAAGGGCTAACAAAGCATCCATTTAACATCAATTAACCTTCTATCTATCACACGTCAAAGAAAATAATCTAGAGTAGTATAAATCCATTTCCTTGTACGTGTTAAATGACAGCATCTTATCAGTTATGATGTACGGCATTCCTATATATTGATGCATTTTTACATCAGGAATTCTGACACGTTATTTATTTGGGGAGGGGTAGAGATTCCCCACAAAGAACGATTCACCTCACAAATGCCATTATAACATCAAAATGTCAAATTTTTCCACAAACATTCCATTGTAAAATGAAGGTCTGTTCATTAGTATCTTACACCATAAACAACCTGAAGGAAATTAATGAGCCTACACATAACATTGCCTTTGTGACCCATCAGCAAGAAGTAAAAATAGCAAACCTCTAAAAATAGGTTAAAAAGAACATTAATCTATAATACAGATGACCAGAAATTTTTACAATGGGGAAAGAGGGGAATTCTTTGTTGCCCTTAGTTCAGAAAATCATTTAATCTGCCAATTATATCACCTGTTCAAACAGAAAAAAAAAAATGAATAAAAAGTTTAAAGACTTTTAAAATCTATTTTCGTCAATCTGCTTTAAAAAAGAGATGCCCTTCCATCCACTCCTCTGCCACGAACACACATACCTCCTCCATCAAACTCACCAGCACACAAATTTAATTTAACCCACATACACAGTCTGAGCAGCCATAAACAGTCACATTTTCACCTCAGCTTAAAATCTATTTAACTAAGTGACAATGACAATCTCCAAGTGCCACTATTAAACAAAGCCATCAGTACTACAATAATCCAAATGTCAGCATTAGCCATATAAACTCATAGTAAGACATTTTTGTTGGGGAAAATCTTAAGAAAAAATTCCTAAAAAAATCTCACCTTATCAAATACATTTTCAAAAAAGTTAGTTTTCAATTTCCGTAACTTTACACTGAAAATAAATTATTCTCTCAATTCATTAATTAGGTCTATATGCTGGCTTACACCAGCTCTTGAATGAACACTTTTGGTAGTATATTCAATGTTAGAGCACCTATTCATTACCAATACTCAAGTCAAACCAATTCATGTTCTCTGAACGTCTGTTCTCATCGTACTGAATTGGCTAGAAAAGGGCAATAGCGTAGAAGAGAATGTCATTTAAGAAAGTCTGAACACAGATGTTTCTCCCCAGAATTTCCGCTATTTTCATTATAAATTGCATTACAACTCAACAGAAATTAACTCATCTACTTGGTTAAAAGCTTCTGTATTTATTACGTGACACATCACTATAATCTAGCAACATTGTGAAAAAAAGCCTTAAACATCCATATATAAACATATATATAGCAAAAAGTCAACTCAGCTTTACACAAAACCATACCACAGATGGCCATAAATCTCCCATTAATTTCTAAATTTTCACAAAGCACATGCTTTCCTACATCTGCTTCTACCTCCAACATCCAGCAAAGTTTGCTTCATCTAGAAGTTATTCTCTTTACTGTCCTCCAGATAAACCATTCATCCCTCTTTTGTTCTGAAGTTATTCATAATTTTCTGTGCATTATTTTAGTTGTTGGGGAAGTGGTAAAGAATCTTAATACCTTCATCATCCCTCTATCTTATGTTACTCACAGGCAGAAATTCAAAAACAATACTTCAAGCATCAAAAATCTTCACGTGTTTATGCAAATACATTCAGAAAGATCCAGAAGTTCAGAAAAATAAACTAAATAAATCCCAAAGGGATAGGATTCTTTTTTTTTCTAGAGAAAAGAAACAAGAGACCACAGATTTTTTCTAAGCCCTGTAACTATACACAATATTCTTTATAAAAACACTATATAACCACTGTAATTACACAGTTCACATGGCTGAAGTTTTAACTCAGGAGCTCGTAGGTAGGACAGCAACACTAAATTTAACATTCGCCTTGTGACTTATTTTTGACAGTTTCTTTTGTTTCAAAAATATTTTAAAATGAGACATGCACT
This sequence comes from Thinocorus orbignyianus, assembly GCA_013400375.1. Classification (NCBI taxonomy): domain Eukaryota; kingdom Metazoa; phylum Chordata; class Aves; order Ciconiiformes; family Thinocoridae; genus Thinocorus; species Thinocorus orbignyianus. The sequence goes on from VXBW01000387.1 coordinate 1,247,308, forward strand.
TGCATTACTGAGATTCCTAGACTTCCCATGTTCTCTCCCAAACACCTCTTTCCAGCCTCTGTGCAGGGAAGTTCTCAAGCCATACGTATTAGCATTTTTCTCTATTCACATGATCAAACACACATTCAAGAATTTCACCAAGAGCGTGTACACAGACATGTTTCTGATATATTTCAGCACGCGTGACTTAGGTACTCTCAATCTTTGTTTCCACTCATCCACCTAAAATCCCATCTGCTGTACAGAACTATCACGCTTTCTGAGTAGTATAGTTGTCTTGTGAGAAACAGAAGTTCCCCTGCCTTCTATGGTGATGAGAAGGAGAAGCTACATACATGGCTCTTTAACTTTGGATTTTCCAAAAATCCAGTGTTCACTTTTTCAGCAAGAAGCAAGGCACACTTTTTTAAACCACAGTGAGACTCAAAGTATCACAAGATCCACAGAACTCTTAAATAAAAAAATTAAAGTAATTTCTTTTTTAATTGGAACATTTTAGGATTATCTCAAAAAATAGTTTGTCCTCAATACAAAACTGGGCATTTAAAAAGGAACTTTTGCTCAGCATAATCCTAAGTCTTTAACAGCTACAGGCTTTTCTATGATCTTCCAAATACATTGCTTTAGGTTTGTCCACAAAGTGAAAGAAGAGGTACTAGCCTAAATATACCTGAAAATTGCCAATTCATGTTGTAATCTGATCCACAGACAGTGTTACACTGCCCGAGTCCCCACTGGATTCTGCACAACATAGCCTAAGATCTGCCTTAGAGAACTAAACTGAAAACCTGGGAATGTGTAGTTCTCTTAAGGTCAAGAGAAAACCAGACCCATTAAGGGCTCGGTGTCTCAGAAATTTTGCTTTCCTTAAAAAGAAAACAAACAAAATTAGAAAGGAAACACAGACTTTCACACCCATCACTGAGTGCAATCACAGCATTTTCTAGTGAATCTGCCAGCAGGTTCATTAACAGCAACTGTTTTACAAAAAAGGCAGATCAATGTCCTTTTGAAGAAAAAGCACTAAATACTTCCACAATAATATAAAAAGTACAATTATAAGCAATGTCTCCATAGGAGGGAGAGAAGATGTTTGACTTGGTGTTGTTTAAAATATCAAATATTTAGATTATCTTTCCCTATGCAAAGCACGTAACACACTAACCACACAATTACCCTTATTTTCAGGCATTTCTCTCATTACTGACTTTTTAGGACTGTTTCAGGTTCCTTCCTTCCTCCTTCCTGCCATCCCTCCCTCACTCCACCATGCCACCAAAGGAGATCACAAAAGTGAGCTCCCTCCTGTCCTTCCCTCTTCCATTTAACTTCTGACATTGGGAGAACAATCCAACTACCTCTGAATTAAAATACTGACTCTACAAAATATTCTTCAGGTTAAGGTACAAAAATTTTAATCAGCTTTCTTTTTAACTTGATATTTTACAAGCTATAAACACGGACCTTTGCTTTCACGTTCAGCACAGAAAGATGAGACATCAATCTGACATAACTGCGCTACGCACGTGCTCTCTAATCATCCCTCATCCTACAAGCACCTTTACAAACAAGATTTCCCTCATTACTAAGCACCATATTTCTCCCCCAGGAAAAGTAATTTGAAAGACAATGTTGCACAGCACAGATTTACAGAATGTAGGTGGTCCAAGGCAGAAGGTCAAAGTTAAGCTGAAGAGCTAACGTTGGGTTTCTGCTAAAAGATATTCATTTAGGCTGTTTTCGGATTTTGAACCTTTAGCGTACTTTTAAGCACAGCAGCAGATTCCACTCTTACTGAAAAACTCACACAGACAATAAATTCACTCTAACATGTACAGTCTTCCGAGAATTATTTTCCAGTCCTTCATTATAAAAGGAAATACTACTGATTTCTCCTGCAGAAGATCTTCTGTGCTTGTTTGCATAACTACATAGTGACATATGACCATTCAAAATACACGTAGGTAGTGTCTGCGCTTTACAGGACATTTTGTTCTGAAGTACAAAACTGTAACTGCAGATTACTTCATGGTTACTTTCAATAGCTGTAACAATCCATGTTTTTAAGAACATCTTTTATATTCAGTCTTCTGTTAGCATACTATTATTACTTTTTTATTTTCTTTTTTATTTTATTAAAGTGAAGTAGGAAAGCAGAAAAGCACAGAATAAACAATTAAAGTAACTCAAAACTGACATTTAGTTTCAAGTGCAGTGCTTAAGACTTACTGGATTTACAGCTAAACGTATCAGTACATTGAAAGAAATTGATTAAGTATGGCTTAACATCACATATCTCCAAGTTTTCATCACTAAAAGAGGCCAGAGGCCTCTGCCTTTCTAGTAAACCAACTTAATTTGCCTCAGTCCAGCTTCACTATGAGTAGTCGTCCAATAAAGAACAGACTGTATCAGTAGGTATGTTTTCTTTTAAATGGACCTCAGGAAAAGAATTGGAAGATTATATATTTTAACATCTTTGTTCATTTTTGCCTCAAATGCTCTCAACACCCAGCAAAAAAACCCTCCGATCATACTCACAAGAAATCCTTTAGGATACTTCGGGATTTTTTCAAATTAATTCTAAAAAACGCCCATTAACTTAGACTAGACATTGACTGTTCAACACCAATATCCGATAAAGCAATCACAGCATTAAGAAAACCACCCAACTATCAAGTTTATAAAAATATTATAATTTATTGAATGAAGGCCATGAAAACACAAGACAACTTTACATCTTATTTAAAATAAACTGCACAAGTTTAATTAGTAACATGCTTTTATTTAAATAGTTTCACCTCTAACACATACTAAAAAAGCTGAAGTTTTCCATACAGGGAAAAAAAAAAAACAAACCCTTACTCTTACAATGTAAATTAATGGTATTTTCATTGAGATAAATCATACCAGGATAATAAAATCATTGCATCCTGTTTTAAACGATGTTTAAGACAACAGAAATCCCATTTAAGTAAAAACATTGTTGTCTGAGGGTGGGCATAAACCACAAAAACTGTAAACTGAGTTATCCATGGGAAAGAAATCAGCAGTAGGACATGCCTTTTGCTCCTTCTTACTGGGTCAGTGCCAGCTGTGATAGATACTATAGAAATAGGGGATAAAAAACTACGGAGCTTTTCTTCTTCAGGTGAGCAAAAGGTAATGCAAGAAAACAGACCTAAACCACAAGTTTGTTTATTTACAATTTACATTAAAAAAACCCAAACTAATAGAAGTCCTTTAATTGTTTTCACAACTTTACCAAAAGCAAAAACAAAACAAAGTTTACAGTAATGAAATGCACACAAAACACTAAGGAAGAAAAGAGGTTGTTTACTTATTTTAAAGCTTGTAAAGTTGAAGTGAGATTATGATTTGAAACTAAAGAATGAATATTTGAAGCTTTGATTTAGTCTGATGTTCTGTCTGAGCTAAGATGGCTTAATACTTCACTGGCTTCCAATTAAAAGCTTTTGAGTGTATAGACAGAAGCTATTAAGCCACAATGAGCAAGCAAACTGCAGGAAATAGAAAAAGCAGGGCAAGAAAAAAAAAAGGAAATGCTGACAGTGTAGAAGGAACACTATTTTGAAAATGAGTGAAACTGTCAGTATAGGAAACTCTGTTTTAGAAATAGGATCATCTCCATTTTTGGATATCTACCCCCCTGATAAGGGATCCTTTACAGGTTCCTAATAAAGGCAATGAAGAAAGATGTTTGGTCACTCAGCTCATGTCCCTCCCGGACTGCAATGCAGTCCAAACTAGGGAGAAATGTAGAACTGGAAAGAGTATGAAAAAAAATATTAAGTCACAGAGAACATGTAACACTCCAGTTAGATACCAATAAAAGCAATCACCTCTCTATGATTAGATGTTATTTTGATTTGTTACAAGTTCCTTACTATGGTGCTTTCTTACACTCATGAGAGCACACACTCATTTTGGTGAAGTTATTCCTGAAACTTTACCACCGAATACAAAGCTTAAAAAAAACACCAAACCAAGAGACCTGCAAATGAACAGCTCTTTAGAGGGTAGACCTGGCCTCCCCGCTGCTTACTTCTTCTACTCCTCCTCCCGGCCCAGCGCACCGGAACACCTCTTTGAGCTGAACACAACCCTAGAGAAGCCTTTTTTCATGGTATAACCGGTACCTGTCAGTTTCTCATCGAGAAACAAAAGGCAAAGCAGCTGAAATCGCTGCCCTGCCCCACCAGCCCTGAGAAGGGCAACCTCTCACAGCCACCGGCCCCCAAGCCCGGTGGAGGGGTCCCGCAAGCAGTGAGGGAGGAAAAAGACGAGCTGGGGGTGTGGGGACGGGTCGGCAGGACCAGCAGGTGCCTTCAAGAGGGCTGAAGAGGAGCCGCCACGGCGTTCAGGGCCGGTAACGACAACGACAACGATAACCCCGTCCCCCCCTCCCCGCGCTGAGGCGGGGCCTACGACGCGACACCCGACCCCGCCAGGCGGCCTAGAGCCTCAACACCCACCCACCCCCAGGGAAGAAGAAGGGTGAGGCGGAGGGGAAGGTAACCGGAGGCGCCCGCCGGAGGAGGAGCTGGGCGGGAGGCCGGGGACTGTCACTCACCGCCCGCCGCCGCCGCGGTATCCGGTACCTCGGGGCGCTCCGGCTCCCGGCAGCGCCGCCGCGTCCGGCCGCCGCAGCCACCTCCAGCCGCTGGCCGAGACGCATCGATGGAGCGCGGAGCCATCGAGCGAGGGGGCTGTGCCCCCCCACAGGTCCGCCCCCCTTACCAGCACCGCCCTTTATTATTATTATTATATATAAGGTAATAAGGCTACGTAATGTTACCTCATCTAAGGTGTTTGATGCAATTAGTGTCGAAATAATGCTTTCATAAAAGAAGCTTGAAAGCATATTTAACACATGCGGTAAATAGTGTGAAATCAGTATACAAAAAGCCACTGTACGGAAAATAAATGGATAAAATCAAACAGAAGTTGTGAAGGTAATGGAAAACTTTCCTTTAGGTGGTGTTTTGAACGATTCTGAGGGAAAAGTGCAATTTTCTATGTAATGCTGGTGTTATGATTCTACAGCCGTGGGTGGAAGCCACGTGGAAGAACCCTGAGGGGCGAAGGGGCAGATATATGGTAGAATCGTAGCAAGTGTAGCTATTTGCCACCCATTTCAAAATTATGTTTTCCCTCCGTGACAACTTGTTTGCATTTTCTCACTGAAGACCTGTCATCGGATGTGCCAAATCAAACCCCTATTTGAAAGGTTTGGTTGATGCAGAAGGCTTCACCCAGCACCCTGCTTACCGGGGTTCTAGCCTTGCCCGATGCTCTCTGGAGCAGGTACCTGTGCCCCAAACCTCCCTTGACTTTAGGGGGATCTGTAAAGGGAGCTGTCATCCCTGAAGATTTTGTAATAAACAACTGAATTTCGGTTTTGTTCAAGTGACAAACTGGAGCACCAGACTGAAGTTTTGTTGCAGAGCTGGCTGCATCTTCACCTCTGTTGTAAATGCAAATACTATAAAGAGGGAAATCCTTCAGAAGGGAGAGGCTGAACTTGAGGAGGCTTAACCCCCCCCCGATGTTAGCTGAAGTGAGAAAAAGCTGCAAGGCCTTTTGCTTCTGAAAATGTCACCTAGCCCCCTTGTTCAGAGGTTTTAACCTGCTGTTTCTGAACAGCTCTTGGCAGCATTTTTATCCAGACCTTGGTCCTAATGAACCTGTCAGAACAGTACAATCAAGCTAAATTCTGCAATGACAGAAGCCTTATAAATGGTGTGTGTAGATTCATCAAGGCACCCACGCAGGCAAATCCTCCAGTTGCCAAGAGTAGCATCCAGAACCTCTCTGGTCCACAGAGGCCCTGGATAATATTGTTGACAAAGACCTTCCTGTGCACCGCACTTTGTTGAATCTGCTGTGGGTGGTTTTCCCAGCTGATGTGCGGTGACTATGTGATAACCACCACCTGCCCCTTCATCAGTCACTTCAGAACAAAGCTGATGGTGACTGCCTGTAGATTTGACCCACTGGAGAAAAGCATCACTGCCCCACACATCTCTTTAGAACAAAAGGAGGTAAATAAGTGCTGTTAATATATTTACATATCATGTATATATAGCTTATAATACGTATGCCATGATATATAGTCTATATTTGCTGCCATATATAATGCTGCTAATATAAATATATTACTCCATGGAACTCCAGCTGCCATTAAAGAGATTAACGGATGCTGTTAAAACCGAGGAAAGCAATAACAAGTTGTAATATAATGACCCGGTAAATAGTAAGTATCATACCTCATAGAGGTCAGAAGAGTAATTGCTTATTCATGCCTTTTTCTAATCCATATATGCAGATTTGACAGTGATCTGTAAACATTACATCTCTCTAGGAAGCTGGGTAAACAGATTTGAAAGCCAAGAGAGATTACTATGATCATCTTGTCTAACCTGAATATTGAAAGCTGTAGAATTTCTTCCGGCCGTTCCCACACCAAGTTCTTTCTGTAGCTGTGTCGTGGTTTGGCCTCGGCGGCAACAAAAGCGCCACGTGGCAGCCCCATGGCTCTGCCGCCCCCCAGCGGCGGGGAGAGGATGAGAAAGAAAAGGCAGACTCGTGGGTTGAGATAAAAACTATTTACCAGAACAGCAGGTATTGCAGGGACACAGTAACACAGATCGAGGAGACAAACACCAGTACAGACCGACCGCAGCCACGCCATCCCGACCGCCGCCGAGACGCACCCCGGCGCCACCCATCCATATATATATATGCCTACGCCGTGACCAAGCCCACTTCCGGTTGTGACCCCTCCCCTTCCCGGCCAGCCCCCTGCTGCCCCTGGGCCTGGCAGACATTGGGTGGAGTAGCTGTGCCGGATAGAAACAGGGGAGAATCTACCCCGTCCTTGCTGGAAACCAGAACAAGCTGTTTCTTAGAAAGGTGTCTTCATTTTATTTTAATGAGTTGAAGAAATGTTGAATCCATCACTACACTTTTGAAGATTTCTCCATGGTTATGCTAACATGTACCATGCTATTCTAACATGTAAAAAATACCTCATAGAAATACAAATATTGTTTGAAAAGGTAAATTCATCTAGCTACAATATTTGTCCACTGAAAGCCTGCTTCTGGTTAACAGAAATACCTTCCTTTCGAAGATGCTTGTAAAATATAGCAGATTTACTCCATCACCTTCTCTTGATAAACTATATGGATTAAACTTTGATTCTGCACTGTCCAGAACTGTTCACCCTTCTGAATGCCTTTAAGCTTACAGCTATTGCCTTAACTTTTTTGACGTGGTGACATCCAAACCAAGCCTATTTCTGCTTGAATTTGTGAGCTGAATATTGTAACCAGGAAAATCTAAGGAACAGAAAAGAGCTAAGAAGCATAAGGTTGAAATTGACCTTAAGAAATCAGCCTTTCTTGTCCTTTTCCTTGCCTCAAGACAGGATCAACTACTCCTTTGTTATAACATAACTGTTTTTTCAATCTTGTTCTTAAAGACTTCCCAGTATGGTGCTTTTGCCATCTCCTCAGGCAATCTTTCCCAGTGTTTCCCTACCCTTATCACTAACAGTCTTTTTTTCTAATGTATACTCTGGATATATCCCCTACTGCAATTTTCAGCCTGCTAGTGAAAGGACTGTCTTTGCTAGGCCCAGAGGACAAGACTGTTTCCTCGCTGTTGCAGCATTTTACATAATTAAAGGCCCTGTCCCTTGTACATTCTTTTCTGTATTAATCCAAATGGTCCCATTAGTATCCTGATGTTTAATGTTTTCTGGAATGGTAGTCGAGCTTGACCTCCGCTGCGCTCTTGTCCAGTCACTCAATAACATTCTGGAAGTGCAGTGCACCAGGCCAAGTGTGCTCCAGGTGAAAAACATTTTAAAAAAGGAAAAACTAAAAATGCAATCCAACCAGGGGTTAGCAGAGTAAAATAATCGCTTTGCCTATTTTGCAGCCTGCCTTCTGTTCCTACCCCCTTGTATGGCATCTGCCTTTTTACAACAGCGTAACAGCAGTGACTCGTGTTTAGCCTGTGATTCACTCTACATTTTTTCTATGCAACTGTAATCCTGTTTACTTTTGTCCTTCCTGTATCTGGGGAACTGATGATACTATGTCTAATAGACCACACTTGCACCTATTGAATACTATCTTTTGTGGTTTTCTTTAAAAAAAAACAACACAACCCTTGGTTTGAGAAAATGACTCTGAATTCTAATTATGTTCACTAACACGCTTTTAGCAGCTCTCTTTGTGTTGTCTCCGAATGTAACAAGATTAATCTCTATTCTGTTCCTCAGATGGTTTATAACTAGTATCACACAGACCATAGACTCTTCAGGTGCCGCTTTCAATACACATCTCCATTTTAATAGTTGCCCCATTTTGCTAACTCTTCCTCAATCCTAATTTTTTTGATCCCATGAGATTTTCAGTCTGGACCACACTGTCTTTCCTTACTCTTGAGAAACGTGGCCAAAACTTTACTGAAATGAAGATATATGACTTTATAATACTTCCCTCCTTTGTACAACATCTGTTACTTTATTGTAAAAGGAAATCAGATTGGTTTAACAGGATTTGTTAGTGACAAATCCAAGTTTGTTGTTACTTGTCTGTCTGTCTTCTAATGCTTATAGGTGGTTTGCTTGATTTTTTTCCCACAAACTGAAGCTACCTGGTCTATAACTCACCAGCTCCTCCTTTTTTCTATGTGTACTTAAGTGTAAGCCTGATTGATTGAAATTAAGAGAGCTGTTTCCATGCCCATGAGAGGTGCCTTCTGAACCAGAGATCAGTAACTTGCCAAAGCCGTGGCAGTAGAACCAAGAGCAGAGCCAAGAAGCCCAACCCGTCTTGGCCTGCTCTAACAAATCTGTAATCCTTGCACAACCTTTCTTCATCTCCTTAGTTCCATCTCCCTTTATTTTTCCTGCTGCACTGAGGGAACATTCCTGCAGATGTTGGCATCCAGCAGCTGCTGTGGATTTTATGAAAAATTCATACAGATATTTCAGTTTCCAAGCAGATTTCCCATGTTGTATTATACACTCAAGACCACCCGCATTCTGAATTGAAAATTGCCTGGGTCTGTATTGTGAAACCAACATCCAGGAAGGGATCTATTCAAACCTTACACTTCTATTTCTTTTTTAAACAAATAGGTACATAAGTAAGGGGTTTGGGTTTTTTTTTTTTTTTTTTGTCACTGGTGGCATTTTGACCATTATCTGGGAGGCTAAGTCAGAGAACTTCACTATGGAGTGAAACATATTTATCTTAGCTGAAAAACGAGAGAGCGAGAAACAACTTACTGATCAGTGTTTTCCCCCAGATGATTTCTGGTATGCTTCAAGAGAAACAACATAAATTAATGCACACAATATTTTGAGTTTTCTTGTAGAACAAGTACAGTCACTTTTTCCACATCAAATAAAAAATATAGTCTTTTGCGCTTTAAACCATTTCCAACAGTACACAAAATTCTCTCACTGTTTTACTTTCTTGGCTAACACCACCCTAATTCTTCCCTTTCAAGGCCTATCCAAGGAATCTGTGCACTACTGACCCAGAGGCATTGTTTCTCTAAACAGCACCAATGAAACAAATTATTAAATTACTTTGTGGAGCTAAAAATACTGAATGCTGCATTCTACAGCTCTGTCAAGAGTGTCACTACTAAGTTACATCAGTTAAAATACTTTTGGAACTAACCTTAATCTACTGCATGTAATTTAAAACAATAGATGGGGAGGAAAAAGTTGAAACCTAAACCAACTTAAAATTATGCCACGCTTTTTCTCAAAGGAAAAAAACCCAACACTTCAAAGACCATTTCACAGTTTTTGTCCCCCATATTCTGGGTGAGATTCTGCCCCTCTTTTCCACAAGACCAGACTCTGGCATAACTGCTTTCTTTTCTATGCTTTTGAAAATAAGCAGAGAAAAGCTATTCATTACATATTTTTTTTTCAGCCTTCTGAAATCATGGTGAGCCAGGGCAGGAATCAGATCTCCTGTTCTGAATTGAGCTGTGCCTATGGGACAGTTCATCACTGCCCCACACCCCTGCTCCCCTCCGCTGCAAGTTGAGTGTACCTCTGCACCAGTAGTAGTCAGCACCCCCAGATATGTCCAAGTGAAAATCAGCCCAAGTAGCAAAGAACAATTATTTGATTGATTATTGGACTCATTTTGGTGGAGACAAAGTTGTTTCCCTCTCTTGACCCATTCAGTGGCTCTGCTGACGTGTTTCTAGAAAGAAGACTTGACAAGTAGCCAGAGGTTGGCTGGGTTTTGCCACTACCGCTGTTTGCTTGCCGGGGTGCCTATCTGCTTCCAGTTTCACGTGTATGTGCAATTTCTTGTGGGGAACATGGCTTTATTTTACATGCATTTCAGAGACAGATCCATTTTGCCACTACAATTGTTCGATATGTAGTACAATGTGGACTGGTTTTTGACAATTGATACATAAAAATAAAGAATCAGGTCTGATAAAACAATAAGTGTATTACACATCCACATACTTGCAAACCCACATTTATTTTAAAGGAAATGTTACAGGGTTTTTGTGTTTAACATTACAAATAAAGATTCCATCTATTTCTAAACCCCTTCTTGACTGTATGTTTGGTTTTTTTCTTCCTAAGTTTCCCTGTCTGCCTCTCTTTTCTTCTATGGTCTCTTCATCCTCCCATCCGCCTGATCTCTAATTCTCCTATGGTGAAAAAGAAAGGAAAAATTACAAAATAGGGCTAGGTGAAAGGGAACAAGAATGGTAAAAACCCAATTAGTTAAACTCTGCAATCTGAGCCAAGTATATTTGTTCTTTCAAAAATTTACTTTTTAGACAGTTCATGTTCAAATTAGTATCACAATTGTGTGCTATTAGCAAAAGGTTATATTTTACATCAATTAGATATAATTATGAAGTTTCTTTTAGAGACAAAAATTATTTTAATATATCAGACAAGCAATTAGCATTAAAATGTGGATTTTGATCTATGCCCTAAATATATGATCAAAGGTACTAGATCAGACAGCTTAATCTGAAACCCATTAAATACAGGGCAATACTTGATTTTAATGAACTGTAGTTCTAGTCTTTAATGTTTCTTAGCAACATTTATTCTTAGACGCAGTACATTTCCATGAGAGAGGTGTTTGGCCTTGACTTCAGATCTACAGCAATTTCCACAGAAGTTTCTGAAAAGAATGTTGGTCAGTGTTTTAAAACATAGGGGCCTAAATTTAGACTGTGAAGTCTGTATTTAGCCCTGCAACGTGCTGAGCACCCTGGCTGTGATCCAAGAAAGCACTTATGTGTTCCCATTAACTTTAAAACACATTCAGGTCTATTATTCACTTTACCAAAAGAACTGAACTCAAACACTTAAAATTAAGCATGTACATTAAGTAGCCTGTTGGACTCAGCTTTATACAACCCCCGGTCCCATTCTGCCCACAGCTAAGACCCTGACTCATTTTATTTGTGTGGCTTGCCCTGTTGCAGTAGTGGGACTGGTCATAGCAGTAAAATTACTCAAGCACATTACAGATTTCAGGGCTGTTTTTGCAGAATGGCCAAGTTTCCATCAGACACACTCTCAGAACTTAGAGACATGCATTTTAGAATATACATTATGGTCAATGTCTGAATACAGTTATAATAAATATTCTGTTTCTACTTGTTTCTTATTGTTATTATTTATTGTGGTTTGCACTTCCAAATCCAACTTGTGGCCAATATTTGTCTACTTTTGAAGGCCTGATAAAAGTCCCACAGCAGTGGTTAAGAGTCAGTTTACCGTATCTGGGAGGGACAGGGCATAAATGAGTCATTTTTGTGATGCGTGTTCTGGGGACAATGAAACACTGGAACAGATTGTTTAGGAAATGACCTGAACCTCCTTCAGTGGAAGCCTTTAAGAGATGGCTGGATAAAGCACCCACAGGAATGACACTTTTCCTGGTGCTATAGTCAGTCCTTCCTTTAGAGGCAGGATGTATTAGACAAGTTCATAAGGTGCCTTATAGCCCTCTGCAACCAGGATCAGGCTTATATCTGGCTTTTGCTCCATACTGGCTAGCCTTCTATGCTGATACCCTAGTGTTTGCCCACTTAGGATATGTGTCATGATTCAGTTACGAGCAAGCAGCAGGATTAGACAATTTTTTGGCTTGTGCAAGTAATTCTAGCAACAGGAAAAAAAAGACGGCACGTGAAAACTGGCTAGAATGATTTCCATTTCTCTTTTCCATTTCCCAAAGCTGCAGTTAAAGGCAACATCAGTCATGATCTAACAGAAATCCTGGTGTTTTCTTTAAAAGACTATTTGCAGCAAAAATACAAAATCAGAACTTGAGCAATTAGTACATTGACTGTCATTTGCGAATGCAACAGTCGGTAGTTATTGCTCAGGATTGTAAGAGACCCAACCTGCAGCTAAAGTATCTGCTCTCTCCTCCAGAGCATAACCACTGAAACCTAGCACCCCTTGGTGCTGTCTTCATTGGCAGTAAAGGAACAAGCCTGGAGGAAGAATCTTCTAAAGCGGATTATGCTCTGGAGATTACACAGCAAGAATTTCCTCTAGGAAGAGCAAATCCCACTTTTGAAAGCAGCCAGTGTGCCCGCCACACAGTCCCGGCCAACCCGTGCCATGCCTCGGTTGTGCCAAACACTGACCTGACAGTGTGCCTGCCCCTTCAACAAGGGGCAGAATCCTTCAGTGGGGAAAGATGGGGCCAGGGGAGCACCATCTTCTTCCATTTTAACCCGTTTTCCCTAATTGATTATTACTCACATTTGCAAGGCAAAATTAACGAGCCATAAATATAAAAGGAAGAGTTTGCTTAATCCAGCTGAAGCAAGAATTCACTGCTAATTGTAACGAGGCACAAGCGAGGTACACTTTATTGATTGCTACACTACCCTTAGTTTAGGGCACTTTTTAACTGCCAAAATCAACCTTCTCTCTGGGAGACATATAGTGAGGGAGTTTGGAAATAGGATTTGGAACAGGCTGGAGAGGCCCACTCCAAATCTCAGCTTCCCCAGCAGGGAGATTTAGACCTTTCAAAGAAGGAAATGGAAATGGGGGAATGCTGACATTTTGGGTTGAAACTGCCTCTGTTAAAAAACAAACAAGCAAACAAACAAAAAAAACCCATAAACAACAAAACCCCGCAACAAACCAAAGGAAAAAAAGCCCTTCTTATTTTGTTATTTTACTTACAAGGAAATGTTTGGTACTTGACTGAAAAGTCTCCAAATTGCAGAGCTCTAGGTAAAACCCCAAAATGACATCCTGAAAATAGGGGCAGACATTTTCTTTATTAAGATTTCTTAATCTTTTGGCTTCCAGTTTTGTTTCCATTCTGAAACATTTATAAATTCAAGTAGTTGGGTAAACCTTAAGGTGTGTGCCTGCAGGTAAAAACAGACACAATCTTCAGTTCGCTCTTCCTTCAACTAATTTCTGAGATACAAATCAGCATTTTAATGGCATATTGTTAAAAAATTCCTTCTGCCTGCATTCTGGGGAACACAACATGATTACCAAAAGACTTCAATAGCTGCACTTTGTGTACGCGGAAAACAACTAAAAGGATATTATTTGTTGATGTTGACTTGCTTGCACTAACCTTTAGTTTTCATACGCACAAAAAATTGTGATAAAATAAAATAATTAGACAAGACGAGGGGAAGAAAAAGTAGGTTTGATATTTTGGGAAAGGATTGCGAAAAATATTTGATCAAAATTTGAAATCTAATGTAAATGCTTATACCCAAGCCCACATACCTCCAAAGCACAGAGGTAATGGTGACACACTAACCCCTGGCTGCTTTGGGATCACTATCCTGCAGAAATCCAGGGAGGCAAAGTATGGCTCTAGTGCCAATGGCACATCCAGACATAGCTGGAATTTTCCTAGAGATTGCAGGGGGGCTGCTTCTGTCTTCCCTCCACACACATTATGTAGCTATTGAACTCTGCAAGACTTGCAAAGAATACACGTTATATTATATTTTCATTTCCACAGCATCTGTACATTTAAACTTTTCATGCCTCATTGTGTCTGCATGTGATCATCTTGTACATGTATTTAAATTGCTGCTCTTTCCTCTGATCTTGAGAGACAAAAGCAACACTGAATTCTTTTTCCATTATATATTTTTACAAAAGAACTACTGTAAAAATTAATCAAAGGTATGCTGGTTTTTATTGTTATTTTTTTAATTTTGGGGGGTATTTTCCTCATATTGCAGTGGTTTTGAAATTGAAACGTTGCACTGCTGAGAAAGTGCCATGAAAATATAACCCACTACATTCCAGGAAAATAAATAAGCAAGGCCACCCAAATTTTCAATTAGTGCTAGTGCAGTATGCAGGAAATGGCTGGAGAACCGTCAAAGGCAGCCTTAGGCTGGGTCGTGGATACGGAACAGTGACAGGAAGGTTTGAAGCAGGAATACAGGCTCAGTGTGAAGATGGCTCTTCTCCAAGGAAAACTGCATGCTAATAGGTTAATACTGATTTCCTGAAACATACAGCCTGGGTATTACATGCTGGAATTTACATTCTGACAAAGGCGATTGCTGAGCCTCAAGACTTTGCTTTTTTGGTGATGAAATAACACCAGAAAGTTCAAGCTGCATTATATATTTCATGTTTTAAGCTTATTAAACATTCAAAGTACAAACTGTGCACATATTTTTAAGCCACCTGAAATAGCAACAGCCTTGCTAGTTTGGGAAACGAGTATGAGAAACATTATATTTCAATAGGTCAGGCTTGTCCGGAGTAATACTGTCAACAGATACCGACCAGAGTGATGTGATGCCACTTTCAGATTAAATCTGCCCTGAATCCAGAAATATTGCCCAATCAAGCAGACGCACACAACATTAGGACTGAAACTCTTGTCTTTTAGCACAGCCTCTACAGACAAAGCGGTATTTGGAAGACATCTGAGGACTGAGCTGGACAAAGCACTTCAGAAAATGAAAAACTAAAAAGCACAAAAGAAGACACTACATCTCTTTCTGCCAGAAGGGCTCCCATGGACAACAGAAGGAGCTGTGCTAGACCTTCATCCTGAACTAAATTAGAAAGAAACTTAAAGAGAATCCAGTCAGTCTTTGTCTACAAACTTCCTCCTATTTTACTCTATCCAGCTGATTTTGCGACTGTCAGCTGAGGGTGGCACTGCAGCATCACAGGAGACCCTCATCCCCCCAGCCAGACCCATGTACTGCCTTGGCTGTTTTTACAGAGGCACACAAAACAAGTGCAGCCACGAGTGGAAGTGGGTAAGAGTTGGTGGGTCTTCCACCGGCCTCTGAGGGGCCAAGATTTCTCTGTATATACATCTTCATACAGGTGGGCAGTGTCAATAATGTTTTTGCCACACGACTAGTGTGGGCATGATCCCATGTCACAGCAAGCAGCCAGGGGTGCCCAGCTGTGCTGCCCTGACCCCCAGGCACCCATTTAAATCACAGCTTTGCCTGTACCTGATTGATTGTTTTTATTTATGAGGTCCACGCTGTTTTCGTTGTCTTTCAGCTTTTGCAGGACTAAAAGCCACCCTGTGAGTGTTTTTGAGAGTCCTAATTGCACTAAAGTCACTGGGAAATCTGCCCAGATAGAGCCTGGAAAAAACTGGGCAACAAAAAGGGACCCTAACTGTTTGCATTAGGAAGCAGAAAGAATCTCCTCGCAGGAGTTCTGTGGGATTGAAAGAGCTGAAAATGAGTGATACACTTTCCACCTTTTCTTGGAGTAAACGGTTTTAAATAAGCTGTGTAAAATTTTTAATCAGTACAGGATATTTTAAGTTCCAAGTACCACACTTACCCTGGAGCCTTTTTAGTTTAAAATCAGTAATTGTCACTTGCCTATGAAAGAGCAACTAACAGAGCAAGGAAGGAAGTAGAGGGAATTTGGGGAGTTTTAATCTGTTTTCATACATAATGGTACATTTTTTTGTTCAAACGTGATAATTATTTAATCAAATGGAATTTGCCCGGTGGTACTTCACATAACACCACTGCCAATCACTGCAAAGTAAACAAATCCTTCAGGTGGCAAAGGGAAAGTTTACTCATCTGTCTTCTGGTGAGCTGCATGCTGTGAATGCCGAATGGCACATCTGATATTGCTGAAGCCATCCATGGGCAGCTGAGTGGAATAGACAACAATTCAGGGCAGCATTTACATGTTTTGGGGAGCCTGGACAACTTGTACAGAACTTGGACACGTGTGAGGCTGGGTGTATGCTCAGTCATTGTCCTGAATCAAGATGCTCAGCTGAATTGAAGCCACAATTTTTATGAAAAGGTACTTCTTCGCTATAGGAAGAGACCCTCATTTCCTTTTCACGTGAACACTTGATCCGTGATAAATGTTTATAAAGTTCCCCTTCACCAAGTTTCTTAACTGCTGAAGAATAAATATTTAAAGAATCACAAACGCTATAATCAAAACCACGTAAGATGCTACAGGAGTGTTCCCTATTGTATGAAAAAACAAAGGAGCTGAAGTTTGCAGAAAACTTCATTTTCCCAGTTTGAAAACTGATCTACTGTATGATATAGCTTGTATTATCTTTGTGCAATATTTTTAAAACAATACCTTAAATGCCATTGGCTTAATTCTTACCATATTACTATAACAGAACTATGGAAGCTCGGCGTAAGACCAATGGAGAGGAGGTTTGGGGGTTGCCTCTGCGGGATAGTGAGCTTTTGAGCTTCTATTTGGTGAAGTCCTGGGGATTAGGCCCACGTTTAAGATTTAAGACATGCCCAAGTGCCTTGCTGGATGGAAGCCAGAATGTTCGATACCTTGCGGGACTGAGTCCTTTGCTGGCACTTAGGAAAGAGACTTTGAATTTTGAACAAATTCCTTTAGGTGGAGTAGAAGTTATTTAAAAAAAAAAAAAANACATGTTTCCTAATTGTAATATACACGTAACACCTGCAACACTTACCCTCAGAAGGAGGGGGCCAGCTGATGGGAACCACCTCCAGATTTTAGAGATATCATTATAAAGGTAGGGTTGAACAACAGTACTTTTAGTTAAGTCGTTTGGGTAAAATCCTGGTTCCACAGAACAAAATGAGAGCATTGCCGTTTTTGTCACAGAGCCAGGATTTTGCTCATCCCTTATTACATGACATAGGCTGATTTGGAGTCTTCTTCTAACTCCAAATTTGAGTCTAATATTAAATTAAATGGCAATTTCCTATGGCCAGTGACCAAATTATCCAATAATATCTGCTTAATACAATCAAAATAAAAAAGGTGGAAGTCATGTTATTTTAATGCAACTGATTTGTTTCCTGAATTCTAATCAAATGGGACAGAAGGATCAAATTAGTGAGACAAAAAAATTACAGTAATTCGAAGGTATTTTGAACACAACCACACTCCCTTTGCACAGGTAAAACTCATTCTCAGTCCTATGTCTCCCTCCATTTTTGCCCTCCTACAACTATAGTTTATGTCAAACACAATGGAAACAGAACTTTTTCTACTTTGGAAGGCAGGAAAATCTGTAGAAAGTTTAACCCTGATGCTACTGGACTCCTGAAGATAAAAGGAAGTTCCCTGTTCTCCTCTCCAGATTGGCACATAACTCCTCTGGCGAGGAAAACCTGGGGAGTGATCATAGTGAAGGCTGAGAGGACTGTTGCAGAGATATGCGCTTGTGAGACCCCACCTGGAGTACTGTGTCCAGTTCTGGAGTCCTCAACATAGAAACGACATTGAACTGTTGGAACAGGTCCAGCGCAGGGCCACCAAGATGATTAGAGGGATGGAGCATCTTTCCTATGAGGATAGGCTGAGAGAGCTGGGACTGTTCAGCTTGGAGAAGGCTCCGGGGAGACCTGATAGCAGCCTTCTAGTATCTGAAGGGAGCCTACAAGAGAGCTGGGGAGGGACTCTTTGTCAGGAAGTCTAGTGACAGGACGAGGGGTAATGGTTTTAAATTGGAAGAGGGGAGATTTAGATTAGATATTGGGAAGAAGTTCTTTACTGTGAGGGTGGTGAGGCACTGGAACAGGTTGCCCAGAGAAGTTGTGGATGCCCCATCCCTGGAAGTGTTTAAGGCCAGGTTGGATGGGGCTTTGAGCAACCTGCTCTAGTGAGAGGTGTCCCTGCCCATGGCAGGGGGGTTGGAACTTGATGATCTTTAAGGTCCCTTCCAACTCTGACCATTCTATGATTCTATGATTCCTGGGCTCAGAACATCACCTGGCTGCCCAAATGCTCCCAAATGCACGTGTACGCCTGCACTGAAATTCTAGCCCACCAGCAGACCACCTGCAATCCAGCACCGACTTCCGCAGAAGCAGAACATGATTAGAAGCAATTTTCACCTTGCGTGTTCTCTATGTTTGTAATTAGCTGTGAATTAATGTGGAACATTCCTATACAAATTCTCTTTTCACCAGCAAAAGGCATATCCGTATATTTGAGCCTGGGGAGAAAGAGAAACTTCTTGTCGACGTCAATGTTTTCTTTTTTTTCTGTTTCCCCTTCAGCCTCTAGGTGTAAATGCTACATAGAAAATGGTTATTTAAGATTGGAGTCTGACTCTCCATTTATATTATCAATCGTTTTCACGGTAGCTACCAAGAAAAAAAATAATTTAACAATATTTTTCTACCCTAAATGGTTATGGGGTAATTTCAAATCTGATGCGGGAGATGAAGAAGTAGAATAAGGAGGTGAAGAACTAGTAGACACATGCAGGTTTTGCTGCTGTAACTGTTAATGAGAGCGCAGCCCCTCAGCAGAGTTATCTACCTCATTGCTCTGTCATGTATCAATATGCATTTCTGCTCTCTCAAGATACATCACTACAGTAAAATGCCTCCATAAAAACAACCTAGCTCAACTTAAAACAAGTGTGGTGACAGACAGAGGAAGAATTAGGCATGTGGCCTTCTGCAAGCGATCAACAACTTCTTACACACAAAACTACTGTTTTTGTGATTTATGTTCCTCTACTAGTTTTCTGGTTTTCAAAAACCACCAGAGGGAGCCCATAACTTCTCATAAATATAAATAAAGGCATGTTAGGTTTGGCAATAAAAAAAGGAGAAAGAATTAAGCTGTCTTTGGGTTTCCAAGAAATATTCTAGTTGCTGATTCACGAAGCTCCACATAGATGCAAAAGTTCTGGACAGTGACACTTGATACACATAGAACTCTATTAGAAAAGCCTTTTCAATTTGGACCTGACAGCTATCAATGCAACTCATAATAGTTCTCATATGCCAAAAGAAACATGTTAGAGGTAGGATTAAACTATGTGTACAGCCAAATAATATACAATAAATAATAATTTAGAAACATGCTTTCGAGCTTTGCTGTTACATCTGTGTAGAAGCATCTCCTGCATGAAAAGATGGGAGATGTTATTTACGAGATGGCCTCAGGGGCCGCTTCACATGATTTCCACAGTCTACTCTCTTTTAAAAGTGCTGATGACTAAGGTTATCACTGGGGAAAAGTTGATTCTTTGGATGAAAGAATGAGGAGCATAGTGTCACAAAGCACTGAGGTGATTCTGCAAGTGTCTGCACTTTAAATGTTAGTGATTTTAGTGGCTATCATGAAGAAGTACTTCAAAATATGGACTAACCTACTGCTACCAACTTGCTGTCAGTCACTTTGTCATCGATTGATATAACTAAGCATTACCTAGATTAGAATGTAAAATAAGCAACGAACTGTGCAGCTACTCGAAATGGACTTACCAGACAAACGATTAGGCACTTTTTCTAGAAAAGGCTAAAAATATCAAGTTTAAGCCATAATTCCTTACTATCATTACCTGATATAATGGTTCTTCCACAAGTTTGATAGGGTCTGGTTGAAACAAAAGCAGATTCTAGGAAAAGCCCAAGAAATTTGGCATGATGTTACAGCATGCTGCATACCATTTGTTTGCCCTTGCCTAGGTCAGTATCTTCAAGATGCAAGTTCTAGGTTTTTAGATATGGGGAAAAATGAAAAGCTTAAAGTACAGACATGTGAAAACAATGTTTCTTTAAACAACCAAGTAAAATTAATGAAGATTAGAGAAGGTCCATTTGCTGTAGCCAAGAACTGAATATTAACCCTTATTAACTCTCTGGAAAGGCTCTACAACACAATTTTCTTTTTCTGGGCACAGAAGAGAAGACATCTTGCATCCATCTTTTACTTGATCAATAGTCATGGGTTTTAATTGTAACGTTTTTCAAATCAATCTTCAATTAATAACTGGCTAAAACTGTCTGCAAGAAGATGTGTGTCTTTGCAACTGGTTCTGGAGGTGCACATAGAACATAATTACCTACAGCTTTTGCAGATGTAATTGTGAAGCACTGGTTTCAGCTTTTACAGCAAACTCTTACCATTTGTTTTAATTCCACTCCTGTGACCTCAGCAACGGAGGAAATAGTTCTTTCCCAATTCTAGTTCTGTAGTCCTCTGGGGAAGAAGATGCTTTAAGCAATGCCTGAAGTGCTTAACCAATATGCAATTCTGCTTACACACACATCACAAATAGGCTAGTCAATGCCAGCAAGCAGAAGCCAGTGAAACTTGGATCGGTGATATTCCTGCAGCACACACCTCCACTGCAGAGATCACTGAGTCTTGTAACACTACTAATCTCAGCAAAAAAGGGTCTAATTCAGCATTCAAAATGACTACTCTCGCCTGATCTACCTTACTTTGTCCATAGAAAAACTCATTACAGAGAAATAAATAATATATAGCAAGATGCTACCTTTTGTTCCTTATCTGTGGCTGCACTTCCTTTCCAGAAGACACAGTACGGAATTGCAGCCAGTTTATTATTTGAGTACTCCACACATGAGGAATCAAGTAGAGATCAGTTAATTAAAAAAAAATAGCTATATTATTAGAACATCATAATTAAAGGGGGAAATTGTTTGAAAGCCAGGAAATTCCTCCTTTAGTTTTCACAAAGTCCTGACTGTTAGAGCTTCCTCATTAAGAGAGACAACTCATTCTACCAGAGGCTGCACAGATGACAAGGTGCAGAAGAGGATGCAGGAAAAGAGCTGATGTCTCAGTTAGGTAAAAAAGGGCAACCCACTGGTGGAGAAAAGTCCACCTCGACAAAGAAGCTCTGCAAAGGGCAAGTCCCAAACGCAACTCTCGTGTCACACCTCTCATGAACCCCTATAAAACCCAGCCCATGTCTGCTCTCATGTCTTTAAAGACAGCTATTTGCAAAGTGTAAAATGAAGGCCAGAATCTCTTATTCTTCATCCAAATTGCAGGCACCCTTCCTTCCCCTAGGATTGTCCCATGAAGGGCTGCAGCCATGGTTGGAGAGCTGGGGTGAACGATGGTGTGCCCAGGGGTGTTGTACTCTCAGGAGGGTGGCCAGAGCTCCATGGGGCCCACCATGGTCCTGTGGCTGGGAGGGCAGCTGGAGCCACCTCCAAACTCACATACATGGCACAGCCAGACACACCACTAAGCCTAGGAGCTGGCTGTGGGGGGGATGTGTTAAAAATCCTATGCCCAGGAAGCAAGCGTAGGACTGCAGCTCTTCCTGAAGCTTGGCTCCCTCAGGCTTCTTCCTCATCCCCATTCCCACGACTCAGCACAGTTGGGGACCACTTCTGCTGCCTCAGCCGGCTGTTGCTCCCTGCCCATCCCTCTTTGAGCCCATGAGTCACTTCCTCTCCTCAGATCCCACCTTTCAAAACTTCCTTTTTCCTTTTCGGGGGTACATCTGAAAGCCTTTTCTGAAAGCGGGCATTGGGCTTACTTATCCACAGACAAAAGCGCCTCTGGAAAGCAGCACGCTCTCCGGTCTGATGATGTCCAGCCAAGACCATACAGCCTCATTCATGTGATCCCCATCACACCTGCACTAAGACTGGGGGGGTGCTGGAGGGCATCTCACCTCATCCCCTGCCTACAGGTGTGGGTCACACAGAGGGAAGAGGAGAATGAGAGACCCAGCTCCGCTTGCTGGCCCCAGCAACTACCTCTTGTTCAGAGAGCGGTAGCCCTGGGGTCCAGCCACAGCTTTGACTTAAAAAATCGGGCCTTCCATTTTTTTTCTCTTTTGAGCTGGTGGGAATTCAGGTTTAAAAGTTTTTCCACTGCAACCATGAGAGCTAAAAATGTGTTTCTTGGAGAGGAGTAAGAAAATCCTGAAATCAATGACAGAAGCTGATCTGGCAAACCACAAGTGCTGGTCCCTTGGGAAGCTCCTGGCTCTTAGTGACACTCTCTTGGGTGAAACAGAGTTCAGTGATCCCTGCTCCTTGCAGGCATCAGCCCCAGGAAAGATGGAGAGTGAGGAAAGTGTGGATGTGAAGGGAGAGGTGTTGAGGGGAACCTGTCAGGGTTGGAGTGGATGTTCAGGGACAACTTGTTCCCTGGCAGATTTCTGTGTTAACAGCAAGATAATCCCATTGGCTGACAACTTATTCTGCAGGTATGGAGGCCAAATCTGCCTATGTTCAGCAATTCAGAATAAAGCTATTAGTTAATTCCCCTATTTTCAAGACTATGCTGCTGGATCAGCATGCTTGAGTTCTCCAGCCTTCATACTACTTGGAAGGCTGTGTTTTCTCCTCTAGGACCTCCGAGACCTTATGACCTAACATTTTCCCTACATGTAAGGCTGTTGTCACTTCTTTACCAAGCTGCAGTACTAGGACATGAAGCATATTGGGGCCAGATTCTCAGCTGGTGTAAAACCACATGTGGGACAAGGGGTCATACAGATTCACACTAGCTGGGGATTTAGCCTTTCAAAGTTTATAACAAATTCGTGCTTGTGGAATAGATTGTTTATTTGATTGTTTTACTGCTGGGACTTGCAGTCTTTCATGCTAATTTCATGCCATGCTAATTAAGCCACTAGGCAGGCAGTTGTGGTATTCAAATTAAGCATGCAAATTGATGTGCTGTTGAAAGATACTGCCTCTTTAGTATCTTCCATTCTCAAATGTTACTATGCTTTTCATGGCCAAATATACTCACACAGCCAAGAGAGAACATGGAGAAAATAATCTGCGTAGAGGTTCCTATGATTCACCATCCTGCAGCTACAGGGCTACATCCCTTCTGGTCAGTTGGTTTCAACCCTGGCCAGTCTGCCATGTCTTTGGATGCACACACCTGATAATCATGACATAAACTGTACTGACTCCATCCCCACTTTCTAAGTGATCTAAGAATACAGACCAAAAATCGTTGGCTAAAGAACATCATCTATATCCTCTCCAAAGCCTGCCAGTGGTTAACAGTATGGAGGCAATGTAAATCTATTTTAAAATTTGTTCTATTCTGCTCTCTGCAGTGGGCATGAGAAGCAGGCTGTACACCATAGTTTCTCATTTCTTAAAGCCCACCCAAACCGGTGGGGTCCTTAGGCAGTTACAGCTGATTTTCCTGCAGTAGAAGTACAGATGACAGCTCTCAAACCTACAACAGGGAGCAGTCGCTGAGCGGATGTGCTCCTCTGGCGCTGCCAAAGGGAACACCTGGGCAGTCAGCTGTGGTCCCTGCTCTGAATTCTCCCCAGAGGAAAAAATAGCGCAGCAGCCAAACTAGACAGAGAGGATGAATTAGAGACACAATATTCCCACCAAGCCACATTGCCTAAAATCTGGCTGTCACAACACAGAGTCCTTCTGTCTACAGACCACATTTCCCTAGACAAGCTGGTCACTTTTTTCTCTTCTGAGATTGAGAGAAAGACCCCACTGTGCATTTTGGCCACTCTATGCAGTTTGCTGAGGTAGCAAATTAATCTGTCAGGCGTCAGAGGAGTATATGGGCTCTCCTAGGCAGGAATAAAAAAGTAGCAATAACCTGTGCTTGCTAATAACATTGAGTGGGCAACACTAAGTATAGAAAGGAGTAAAATTCTCCAGGGGAAGAAGTGGCAATTTGGTATAAGAAGACTAATAACTGGCCATAAAGTCAAAATAGTAACACCACACCTACCCACCTCCACTTTTAAAATGTTTTCATGTTCAGAAGGGTTCTATACAAAAGACAAAACCCAGAAGCTGCATCTCACCAGTAAATCCAAAGCAGCATTTATATTTCAAAGGGAATTTTCCCCAACAACATGTTGCTGTAAATTTCTTACCAAGAATTAACAAAGAAAGGGATTTCTCTTTTCAGATCGAAAAAGTAGCTTTAGTAATGCCTGTATTCATTCAACTTTTCATTTCAGACATCATCCATCATGTTGTATGTCCCTTACACTGGACTGCAGAAAACATACCACAAATTCTACTTGGAACAGCAATGCACTTTGAACAAAGCTGACTAAACACAAAATTAAGTTTTCAACAACTGCATGTTAAAAAGAAAATCAATGAAATAAAAACAGTGAGCTCTACTGAACAAACATCCTGCAGTTAAAAAAAAAATATGTTTTGATTGATGAAGGAAAAAGCCATGACATTTTAGGTGGCCTAAAAGAAATTTCAAGGATCATGTTAAAAAGAAAGCAGGCATTGTATTAAAATATAGTTATTCCAAGGGATAAATAGATTATACCGGGAAACCAGGGCATAGACTAGCTTTACCCTTTTCTCAAAGCAGTTCATTAAATCTTGCTTTCTTCATCTTTTGTCCCCAAGTAGGGGAGTTTACCTTCAGGATCATCAACTTTCTCAGTTGTAAAGCAGCTCTAATCCACTTCCTTGATCCTCCTGCAATCAATTAATGCTGTGCTAATCCTGCCCTGGCCAGGCACAATGTGGAAAACTAAACATATTCCATTATGTACAAGAAAAGTATTCAGGAATCTAGGTTTGAATCCAAGGCACTTTTACCTCTACAGAGAGGTCAGAACCAAACACTCAGTAAGATTTACTGAGCTGTGATATCTATAAAACCAGCAAGGTAAGCTCTAAGGAGAAGGAGTATCTTTCATCAGATCAACTGATAAAGCTGGAAAAAGCAGACAATCTTTTAGGCACAGAGACTCAATGTGGTTATGGGCAACATTAGTTTAGATAAGCCTGGCAGTGAAAACAGGGTTTTTTGACATTTACATGATTACCCTTTTCTAAGGTAATTTTTTAATGCTCTTTATGGAAAACATTTTCATTGTGTAATTAGAAATAAATGCCCAGCTTTTATTTTTATGATGGCAAAAGCCCAGATACTTTTGCAGGATCTCATATGCTAGAGCTAAAATGAAAATGCTTTTGTCAAAATTAGTTATGTTTTTAGTATTGGAAACCTCTGCCCAGTTTCACAAATTCTTAAACTGAATACATTGATTCCAGAGAATTGACGTTCATGAGAAACTGCAGCTCAATGAAATTACTATGCAAAAAGCAATTTCCTATTGAGTGAACTTGCCAAGTGAGTGTCTTCACTTATAATATTTTGGATGTTACTTTGAACGGAATCCTTGCAAAGCAATACTGCTTCAGTAGAAGCAACCAGGTGCTCGTCTTTCTTATACGTGCCTAGGCTTGTTTATCTACTTCCAGTCAGTTACACAGGCACAGGTGTCCCCACAGGCACATCACTTTTACGTATGTCATCTTTGTGAAGCCAAAAGTACTCTGAGAACAAATTTCCCTGAAATTTGTCCTGAATTCCCATTCCTCCAGTGCACTATCTGTGGGATTCTTGAGTGTTTACTCAATCCCAGTTGGCTACAGCTGCAAAAACCCCTGACAAGTTCCTACTCCATGTATAGTAGCTGCCGTTGTATTCTAATTGATTTCTCTTTCAGGTACAAGAACAGCAGCACAGTGTAAAATCATGGTAACCAAAACTCTCCACAAAAGAAAAAGGTACCATAAAAAAAGCCAAGCAGCTGCTTACATTTGTATTTTCTTGTTCACAGACAGACTTGCCAGCACAAAGGAAACGAAGTTTACTCACACTGAAAAGAAACAGGCCCCTTCTGCACCGCCAGGGCCCCTGGGCTTCTGCTGGTGCTCATGGCTTGAGCTCTGGAAGAAAACCGGAGGGACCTTCTTGCCTTACCTCCCTCCTGGGCAAGTGCAGCTTTCTCCTCTCTGGGTGGTCTTTCCAGTGATGGAGGTCTTGTCCTTCCGCTCCTGGTGTGACCCAGGAGTGAACTGAGCTCATTAAATGTACTTTCCTTTCCTTTGGAAAAAAAAAAAAAAAAAAGGTGGANAAAAGAAAGAAGAGAAAAGGTGGTGTACTTGTTTGTAGAAATCAACAGCATTTCACCCATGTGATGCATCTTTCTTGAGAGACCAGAGGAATTGACAGATCAAGCATTTCAAGACACATCATTTCCAGAAGAGAGGAGTTAGACACACTCTTGATCGTGTGCTTCTGTTTATTCTGTGTAAGGGATCTAGGACACCTGTGTTAGTTTTAAAGCTACTACATGTACAGCACTTGACTGCTATATTTTGGCAAGTCCCAGCTGTTATTTCACATGTGTGAACTAAGAAAATACCCAAGGTAAACACAGACTTCGAAGAAGTACCAAAAACATTTACAATAAAGTGCAAGTATGGCCCAGTATGTTAACCTGCTAATATATACAGTGTGCTGGCCCTACTCTATTTTCCTTCAGAGAAGCAAAGAAAAGAGATGTAACAAGGCCTCTCTGAAACACTGGGACCAGTTACTAGTCATTTCTCCTCAAGGAGCAGCACCAATATGAAAATCACTTTTCTTTACTTATAGTTGTTGCCAGCCAAGCTTATCCAAATGTGGGCAGTGCAGAACAGAATGATTTTTTTTCCTGTTCATTTTGTGCATCTGACAGCGTTTAATCTAAAAATCAGTCTAAATCCAGATTACTTACATGTGTGCACATGCTCATTCTCCCCCTCTACACACACAATGTTAAAAGGACATTACTGACGATCATTTATTTTTCTCTGCTCTTGCTGCATTTCATAATACCCCTTCTCTCTTGAAATTCTGCCAGAGAAGATTGTCTTTAATACACTTCAGTAGTGTCAAGAGAACTTCAGGAAATGAGAACTGAGGTGAACCTAAGATCCACTCTATGCCACCCATACTCTGATTATACATACTGCTTTGCACAGGAGGTAAAGACCTGCACTCCCAATGTCCTGCCTTCAAAAACCAATATTCTGTCTACTTTCCGTCTCCTCTAATTAAAGCCAATTACTTTGACCTGCTTGGTCTCTCATCCAGAAGTGACATTCTATTATTACCTACTCTTGCCCACAATCAGGTTTGAGTTATGTCTCAGAAACTCTCACATTTCACTAGAAATGAGTTTTGCTAGAAAAACAGGGTTTCTTTATCTCCATGATTTCCTGTATATGGGTCACATCCTTTTAAGTATGATCATCAGCTTTGTAAATACTACCCTTAGAGGTAAGCATTCCAGCTGCTGCCTGACATAACCACCCCATAGTCTGTGAGTCATATTTTGTACTGGGAAAAAAACTAAAAAAACCAAGAGTTATTGATTCAAATTCAAGGGTCAAATAAGTTATTTCCAGGCAGCAGCCTGAGTGTAATGTTTCCTGAGGTATATCAGTGGAGCCTGGCAGGTATGAGAAGCTGCAGGAGAAAAGGGTCACTTCTTGATTAGTGATGGGACGAAAACCGTGTGATGGGATGGGAGGACTTCATGTGACCAGAGTGAAATCAAGTTCTGAAGGAACTTTCTCAGAATGCTTTTGTTCTCACTTGCCAAATTCAGCCCTGATGTAAATAAGCCCTGTTCTTCCGAAGCTATGCAATGGGCGAATTAGCTTGCTGTATAAGAACCACACCCCATTTTGTGATTAACTGATTTCTCGCTCAATAGCTTTCAGTACTTAAAGACGAGTATTGCATTTGTCCCATGTTTGACATGGCAATGTTCAGTTGAAGTATTGTGTCCCTCTAATTACAGGCGCTTCAAACTCAATAATGTTTTGCTTATGTCAGTCAGTGATCATTCACTACTCCCATTCATCATAATCCTGAATTGCCGTAGTTCACTCAGCAGCAATTCTAGCCAGCTTTCATCATGCCCATGGAAAACACATACCAACAATTGAATCTCTCAGCAGAAAGAATCAACTTCATTAGGAGGTTTGTAAAAGCACTGAGGGGAAAAAAAAGTGTATATTTATGCAAGCAATAGCAATGAATAAGTATGTAAATCTCTGATAACAGTACAGCTCATTTTGTCAAGGGTGAAATGTTAATTTGATGGGTTCAAGCATTTTATCTTTCTGATGCTGGATAATCCAGTGCATTTTGGAGTGATAGATTTAAAGATTCTTGAGAGCTTCCTGGATAACTTAAAAAGAAGAAAAGGGGAAGAAAAGGCAAGGAAAAGGTGAATGCAGTTGTCTACAGAAGTTTATAGAAAGGCACCGATATGGTGTAATCTAGAAAACATTCCTTTACTGTAGAGATACAACTGTGAGATAGTTAAATATCAGCTTTAGAAACAGTAAAGCACATTACATTACTTTAAGACAACTAGAGTAGATGCTTAAGGCAGAGTAAATTTTACCTCCTTTGTTTCTTACCCCTTGTAAGGGTAAGAAACTCTGGCCAACTCTCTCCACTGTCCATCCAGTTTCACTGTCTCTGATGACTTGTTTGAAGTTCTGCAGAAGACCTGAGGGAGTGCTGGGAATGAAGGAAGCTCTTCTGTCTTCTTGCCCCACACTGTAACCATGAGACCATCCTCCTACATAAGAGTCTGAAGATATCACAACATCAGGTGAAAGACACTTTATAACTTTCCATATACTTTAGCCAAAATAGATTTGCAATACTAGAAGATAAGTAGTGAGGCTAGTGCTTTGAAGGCTGATGGATCTGTGAAAGAAATATTTACATCAGGTTGGAACTGGCTTAATACAGTCTTTATTGGCTCCCATTGTGATGATTTATATGTCCTTCTGAGTCTTGGAAGAAAGAAATGAGGCTTAGCATTAGCTTTCTAAAGACTACAGTTGTGTTTCTGTAAAGGAAGAGTATAACTCCTGGATAACTGTCTATGCATAAATAGTGTTAGATAGATAGAGGAATTGCAAGTTGTGCTCATTTTGTGTGTATGTATATAATATATAGTAAAAGGAACAAAAGAAAGAAGACAAGAAGCTGCACAAATGAATTGTTTTGGTTGCAAGACTTAAAAAACCCCCACTCTACAATACAGACCATGCAAATTAAAATAGCAAAATTGGATTTGATAAAGCTATTGCCTAAGCCACCATCATATGGGCTCCTGAACAAAAACAATACCTCATAATGTAGAAGGTTTGTAACTTGGAAATTTTTGTAACACATCAATATCACAAAAGACACTACAGAATAGGATGAGCATACCTGGAATCACAAAATTTAGTTGGAGAGAGACCTTTGTTAGGTCAGATTTAGTGCTCACGCTGAAGTTCCTAAACCGTGAAAAACAGATTATTATTTTTTTCCATTTTATTTTGTCTTTAAGTTATCTGTCTGTGCTGCAGCTACAGCACAAACCTAGCCTAACCCAGAGGTATCTCATTTATGCCTATAGGCTTGATTTACACCTGCTGCATCTGAACCAGACATCAGTTTCCATACTGACCTGATCTCAGGGCCTTAAAAAAATTCTCTCTTCTTCTGGCTTTCTTGGAGACCTGTTCCTCAAAGCAACATCCTAAACCTCCACCAATTTCCTGTTGCTTCCGTTGTGGACCAAAAGCAGTGAGAATAGCTTTTTCCTGCAAATGTTATGGTGCTGGAAAGAGCACCTCCAGTTCTAAAGGTCTTACATGTGGGCTTTTAGCAGGACACTCTCCTAGAAATTGCTTTGGTAGGAGGAAGAGTTGCTTCCATCCACATTTTCTGATGTCATGTCTGTTTTATATTTATTTTGTGTACTGCATTTAATTTCAGATCCAAAATTTCCTCTGTCCCAGTGAATACAAAACAACTGAAAATGGGTAAAAAGCTTGGCCTTCTCTGAACTTTCAGTAGTCCTCCCATTGACTTCAAGGACTGTGTGCCATTTGCTCCTTCTAACCCTACAACGTTAATGCAGTTAATATGCCGTGCATGCCTTGGTCATGCATGCCTAGCTCACAGATGTGATGGCTGAGAGTGTGAAGAGAAGGAATTGGCTTTAATTTTTTGCTTTGTGTGGCATGAGAAAAAGATTCTTCCAAGAACAAGTAGGTACCAAGAAAGAACCTTATAAGGATGTCTTCAAGGAGTCAGACCCATGCACTATCAGTGCTATGAGACATTAGTACCATGAGTTAGAAAAAGAAAGTGACTGCAGTGTCTTAAAAGAAACAATCTATCTTTATTGCCTTTTAAGCCAATTAGGGAACAGACCACCAGCATTTCTATATCCTGCTTTTGCTCATGGTACTCATGGATTCTAAAAATGTTGACAACTTCAACTTTATAAGAAAATTAAAAGAAAATTATGAACGTGTTATTTTTTAGATGCATCATGTTTTATAAGTACTGTTGCAGCTGTGATGGTCTAATGGTATAACCGAGGCCAGTCGTGTAGGGAGAGGTGGTATCATTTATTAGACTGAAATAGTTGAAAAAACAGACAAAATTTAGAGGACACAATCACTCTTCAGGTAAAAAGACTATAACATCCTAAATTACATCAAGCTAAACTGTGGAAAGAGCTGAACTACATGGTCACAATTGCTGATCCTCTTGTGTACAGGCTTACTGGGAGAAAGAGGCACGGAACCTGCCTGTCACATGCACTATTCGAGACGAGTCCCCGTTCTGAAGAAGTTTAGCGATTGCTGTCCCCAGAGACTGAAGAGGACAGGACTGTTTTTTTTCCCTCTTTTCTGAGTATCATGCACAAGCTGCCAGGGCCTCCAGTTCCTGCAGCAAAATTATCTGCCAGCCTCACCTCTCTGCAGCAGGGACATGTGGCCTCAGATGAAACTGTGCAACCAGCCCAGAAAGGGGATGTGGAGTGGAGACAAGCTCTGATCATCAATGATTGCTGTATTTTCTATGGCACACTTTTCCCTGGATCGTTTATTTTTGCTGTACATGAGATAATAGAATGCCAATGTGTATAAACCACTTCAGGATAAACTGTAGTTCTTTAGTACCCTGAACATAAGGACCAGATTTAAACTCCACCCACCCATATGCCTGAAATTAATGTGGGCCTTTGCAGTGCCTGCCATGCAAGTTTTTTCTTGTCTTTGAACTGCAACAAACCCTTGCAGAGAAAATACAACTGTAAGCTAGGCCATGGGGGGAAAGGAGAATCTTAAAATACAACTAGCCTTTGTAAGATAGGAATTATTCCATTGATCTATAAAATTATACTAGTATTAGGGCTGATTTTTCTTACTGAGCTTTTGCATGCATATGGACATGATACCTTGGCCCAGTATTTCCTGAACCCAAGTACACTTTTATCATATACTTAGGTGCTGAAGCCATACATCAGCTAGATGCCATGGAGCCACTGGCAGCTTAATGCTGGTGGTGGCCAAAAAAGGGATCACAGTGTGTTCTCCCAATTACCTCCTTCCCCAAAACTTGTTGAAGTGTGGAGAGGTCATGGGATTGCAAGGCAGAAGGTAAACTTACATCCAGTGAGGCAAAGGATACACATCCAGGCCCAGGCGTGTACATTTATCCTATATCACGTGAGGCTGGGAGGGAACAGTGCCAGGTCCTTGAGTTATTCTACAGCACATCAGGCAGATTACTGCAATATAAAAAATGTAAACCATGATAAATAGGAGCAGACTTTAGCTATGATAGTCCTTCAGTGCGTGAATTATTAATTCTTTGATGGAAGTCTCTGAACTATTTTCATTGTTAATAGATACATTTCTGTTCATATGGACAGTTTTATAAAAATTGATGATATAAATAAAAAAGTATAGCTTAACTATATTGCCTTTATTCTATGTTTCAGATTCCCCTAAATTAAACATTTCATTTTGACAGGTCAAAATATTGCATTCTGCTTAAAAGAATTTCTTCTATGTTCAGTTCCAGCTGAAAGAAGTAGCTCAGGTCTGAGACATTTAAAAGATCTGAGTTTTGTACTGTTTACTTATTCCTTAAAGAGACATATAGCAAAAGAAAACTCTAAGTCAGAAAATCCCCGAAATCTAGCCAAAAGAAATGTATCTGTCCACTTTTTAGTGAATTAATACATTGTCCAAAGAGCATGTGCTTTCTACGCACATAGGTCTTTCTTGTGGTGGTTCCAGCTGTGCAGTGTAGGACCACCTGGAATAACAATGGAGCCACTAGAATTACTTTTTATGCATACACAGCAGTCAGGATTTGGTCCTATCTACATACAATGAAACTTTTGCTTTTGAAGATGTTCCCAGCCAGTAACACCTTTATAGCACAAGCTGGAATTTAAATACTTGTGCTGTGTATCACCTCAGTTAGGCACAAGCATACTATAATTGACTAGTTCTGCTGATTAAATCGACTGCGTGATGGGGAAACTCTATAAAAGAAAGTCTGTCTTTAACATTCCAGTTAGATGGTAGAATATTATACGTCTTCCTTTCTCTAGCCTCCAGTAGAAATCACATTCTTCGAGTTATGGATAGGTCCCAAGGCCAAAGGGAGCCAAATTTCTGTCTTCCATTACCCAATGGGAAATGGGAAAAAATAAATGTATGCTGAGCAGTGCAGTTAGCCAACTTCACATCTGAACCCTTCCCACTAATTCAACAGAAAGATTTAGGGGAGGGAACGGATAGGGAGACCACTATGATACAAAGCAT
The DNA here is from genome assembly GCA_013400375.1 of Thinocorus orbignyianus. NCBI lineage: Eukaryota > Metazoa > Chordata > Aves > Ciconiiformes > Thinocoridae > Thinocorus > Thinocorus orbignyianus. The sequence goes on from VXBW01000387.1 coordinate 1,280,068, forward strand.
TTTGCAAGTATTTTACAAGAACATCATCCACTAAGTGAGGAAAAGAAACTTGATTGGCAGCTGGCAGCAATATTAGGTGCATTTCTTTAAATACTTACACACTTCTAAAAGATTTCCGACATCTTTCCCCCTTTTCGTTTTTCTTACACTCCTTATAGTGACAAAGGCATCTTTTTATAAAAAAGCTCTTAAAATGTCTCTTTCATGCCCTCCAGAATCAGGGTTTTCTTTTTCTACTTTTTAATATGATTAATAACTCTAACAGGTATTCTCCAAGCCAAACAGCTGGGTTATTGCTCAAGAAACAGCTGTTTCATTGCTAAATATATCCTTTTTTCACCAGCCATCAGCTTGCTGAAGCTTTGCTGGTTACTTGCCTTTAAACATTTGCTGATAGTGAGAAAGTCCTGGTACTTAATCATAGCTGGTGCTACAAAAGCCGGAGCTACTTTGAAAAAATAATACACAGAGAAAAACATTGGCAGAAAGCTTTTTTCTTTGAGAATGGGGATATTTTTTTTTATTTTTTCTGTTTCAATGCCACACATTAGGTTGCAACCAGATGTTCACATTATAGATCCTGCCTGGATTAAAAAAAAAACAACCACCCCCCCCTCCTTTTTTATTCAAAAATGTCAATATCGTTTAACAGCAAATGTAATATAATTACAGTATTCAATAAACATTTAACAAGACACAGACATTTTCTGCAGGAAAATATTACCAGAGTGAGCCTTTTAGCAGTTTAGCAGTTAAATTAGTAATTTCTTTTATAACATCTGGTGAGCAGTCTCTAATTTCTAAAGTTTTGGAACAGAAAGACATTGGGCAGATTTTGAGTTATGAATAATTTGCCAGTTGTTTACCTTTATGCCAATCTAATTCTCCCCCGCATAGATGCAATCGAATACATTACAAATGTGTTTTCCATAAAAATCCCTGAAATGCAAGAGAGGGAAGGTAGAGAACAAGTTCAACCAACTCTGGTCCTTCACAGGCATTGCCATGCCTGTCACCATCCCTCTCAACTCTCTTGACACTGGATGGAGGGCTCAGACCCCACTCCGATCTCCTGAAATTCAAGAGTGCCTCCATGCAGTGACTCAAATTTGCAATTTGAGCAATTGACCTTAAGCAGGAATCTTTCCATAAACTCTGTGGATTTGGGATCAAGTCCAACAAGAAACCCTCATGGCAAGAGGAGTCTCTCTATAAGTGGGAGAGCAGAGGGGGACCACCTGGGTGGAGAAGGACAGATCCAGCCACCTGCTAACATGCCTCTGGTCAGTGTGAGGACATGAACCTTGGGAGTGTGGAGGCTCCTTCCAAAAGGAGAGGTTGCCAAAATACTAACCTCTTTCCTGTTCTGAGAGCTTTCCCTGGTTATGGTTGCTCCCTAATATCCCAATACTTCTTGCTCTGTGTTTCCCTAACTTGGCAGGAGATCTGAGACCTGTTTGTAGCAACTGCCCTCCCCATTGCAGCTCAATCTCTTGCCTGCACTGCGGGCAGGGCTGCAGCAGCTGCAGTGACAGCCTCCACTGCAGGAGTTAGGTCAGTCCCCTACATCCACGATATCCACTTCTGCCTACGGTAAGAGTTAGATGCATCCTGCATCACAGCCCCTGGAATTCAATGCGCTGGGTGAAGACCACCAGCAAGTAACTGATGTACAAACAGAATTCCATAAACTGCATCTTGGAAACGGTATGATAAATCTTTCTGTATCTTGCTGATTTACAGAGCATGGTTAATTTATTGCCCCTTATCCTGAATGAGTGGAAAATATTAAATTTAACAAAATTTATGGTTCATTAACATGTCATCCATCAGCGCACAAAAGATAGAAGGTTTTTGTATGTTTTAGATGAAAGGTTTAATTGTTAGCCTATTTCTAAATAACATCATAATATTTATTCTTTTGTCCTCAAATTAAAAATCTTTAAGATTTTTTTGACGTACTCCTAGCAGTATATATAGTACATATAGGAGTTGTGCCCTGCTGGATGAGATAGCGCACTTCCAGTTCCCCTGCAGCTCATGCAAATATAAACAGTCCTAAGAGAGAAAAGTGAGAGAGAGAAAAGAAGAAACAGAAGCTTAAGCTAAACTTTATTTTGCCTTCAATACCTCACTTTCACATGTGGGAAATGTTGGAAAATTTTGTCTGTAGCCTAAAATTCCAGTACCAGTTACAGAGCAAAATGAAATAACACAGTGGCAAATGCCAAGCAGCACTAGAATTTTCAAGCAGCACAAACCGTTTTCTATTCAGGGAACTCAAGCAACATGGATCAGCAGGAAAAGGCACCCAGAATCCAAAACCTGCTAGGACACAGTGAGACATAAAGGCATTTCATACCTTCTGATAGTAAAAGATCAGGTGTTTGCCAATGATAAACGTGCAGTCTGTCCAGATTCTGCACTGTCTTCATTGCAGATGTTTCTTGCGCTGATGACTGTGGGCAGCCCTTATTGCACAGCTAGTAGGACTCAAGATTCTCTTGGCTGTAGCAGTGTCCCTCAATGGTACTTGCTAGACAAAGAGAAAGGCATATGAATGGAAGGAGACAGAGCTTTGGATAGGTAATTTGGTAAGATGGAAGACATTTTAATGGACGAGGTATTTTGGGGGGTTATATTTTATGTGTGGGTTTTGGTTGTGGGATTTTTCTCTCATTATTTGGCATTTCTCTGCCGCTTCTTAAAGCAGAGCATATCTGGGATGTGACACTCTGTGGTAAGTGCTCCATCCAGCTGCAATATAAACAGAGCTTTTCACTTCACATTCTAAAGCTGTAACATTAAGGAGAATAATGGACGATGCCTTTTGATATCTTTGTGTAAACGAAGAATTTTATTACAGTGAATTACCATGTTAATTTATGAAAAGTAAACAAAACCAAGTGCAAAACTGATTCAATGTATAACCTAACTTTCCCGGTGCCTAATGAGGTGACAGTGATGGAATCAAAACAAATATCTTTACGTTTCATAAATGTGGGGAAAAATACTTCTGTGTTTAATCACTGCCTGAGTCACTGACAATGCTGGCACACCAACACCACAGGTTTTAAAGTAAATAGAAGTCACTTTGTCTAGAGGCCGAGCATACAGGCAAACTCACTGTGGACCACCATGGGTTGTAGGATGACAAGAATACAGGGAAACAGCAGATAACGCTCAGAAGTAAGTGTTCAGACCAGTCTAACCTTAGGTAATATGCCTTCCCCTGTCATTGTTCTCCCATTCATCTATAAATTATTGCAGAAACAAAACTGTGCAAAACAATTCATACTGAACGCCTCCCTTGGGCTAAAAATTGCCTTTGTCTTCTAAGATGACTTTTTCTGGAAGACAACACTGAAACCTGGGCTGATGGACCAAGTGCTATCACTACTCTTCAGGTATTATCCCTCTGGCATTGGCAAATTTCTGCCTGTGATGGTATGAACTAGATGCAGGTTCCTTATATGTAGGTCCTCCAGAAAATTGTGTGACTGCAAGAAATCTTCTCATTCGGGGTGAGTCCTTATAGGAACATAGCCCAGACCTCTCTGAGACAATTTGGATGAATCTGTTGCTCTTTATTTACACGTATTCTCTCAGGCGCTCAAGAGGTTTATGCATGTTGCTGTTTACATGGAGTTGGAGTTTGAGTGTCTGCAAGAACATAATCAGCAGGTTATACTGGTGTATCCCTTCCTAAGGGAGCCAGAGAAGGAGACTGCACTCTGGAGACTGGTTCTGCACACAAGCAGGAGCTGGCAAACTCACTTCTCCAAAAACGAGCTCCAGTCCAACTCACACTGATGAACAGTCATGCGACAGGAAAAGCAGTGCCATACCAACTGGCAAATTAAAGTTGGCTACATTTATTGTGGGTCTAAGAGACACAACATGAAACTGGTTTAGGTTCTGTGTCTGGGGATTGCATCTTTATGTTCTTGGAAACTGCGTAGAGAGCAGCCATTTTTGTCTTCTACCTTTTCTAAGCTCTTCCTGAGAAAAAGGAGAGAAGGCATAGCCTCACTTACAAACTCTCTCTTTTTTTCCTCTCTTATTTCACATAGGAAAAATTTGCAGTGAAAGTAACTTTTTTTTTTTTTTTTTTTTTTTTAATGTGGAAATGTAACAGAAACTTCAGGATCCCTGGCAGAGTTGGGCATGGCAATTCCAATAGCCCTCTATGCAGCCAAAAATAAATAATACACCAAAAATGTCAGTTGGCCGCATTGATGAAAACAAAGCTGGGAATGAGACTGCTTGTCACTGTCCATACGTTTCTTAAGCTGATTAGAAATCCAGGGTGTTGGCTAGAGGCTAACAAACAGTCAAGGCCCTTGGACTCAGCCTCTTCTGGTTCTGCCAAGACATAATCACTCTAACATCCTGGAGAGCCTAACTCTGCCTCCTTTTTAATAAGCTCCCATTTAGGAAACCATTTATAGATAAAATAAAGGAGAAATATTATGCTCGCTTTATATTCCTGAAGAAGGAAAAACCAAAGTAAATTAAGTCCAATTTGCATGGACTTCTGAACACGCACAGATTTGAACATAAGCTATGGAGCAGACACAGAACATTGTAGTCTTTACAGTCAATATTTTATTAAATTTTTCCTTGTAAATTTTGCTGTGTCTTTATTGCATTCATTCAATAATAGGAGAGCTTTCCTGTAGCTAATTCAATGCCTTGAAATTTCCCTTATTATTAACCTGTGACTGCAGTCTAATGGATAGACTGTCTGCCATACAATACCATAAGAGTAAGATTCAGGTACCAAGGTGACTGTATTTTTTATTAAAATACCTTTTTATGTGCTCAGTTTCAAACTGATGACTGCATTTGCAACACCTAATTGCCACCAGTATCCACAAATACTTTGCATTTAATGAAAATATCAAACCGAGTCACTCATTTCAGCTGAAGCAGCAGGTTGTATTACACAGTGTAAAATCTCATTTTATGAAATTTCATAGAAATACAGATCTAACTTTGCACTCTCCATTCTTGTTTGAACTTTATAGTCTTTATATTGCAGGACTTTGTTATTAATTTTTTTTCATTGTAAGTCTCAAAATATTTCTGTTGCATCAGGGAACTAGGCAGCCCCACTGTGGCTAATTTAACACCTGTAAATTGCCATGGCTACCCACCAAACACTTTCTAGCTTTATAAGGTAAGTATCTATTTCATGTTTTGAAATAGTGGTGAATTCAGTTCCAGTGGTTGTATCTTTTATTAAAAATTCTATTAACTTTATTCATCAACACCATCAGGGACCTCTAGGAGCATACAACCTCTCACAGTTTCTAAGGCCAGGAGAGAATCACCTCAGCCAGCCAAGGCTGACCTTCACACCATACCTCATAGATCCTCACCTAATAGTGTCTGGTTTTCTTTTAATTTTTTTTTTTTTTTTAGAAGCTCAAAAACATTTTTCCTGCTTACAAGATCCCAGGCACAAATACAGGTTGGGCAGAGAATGGTTGGAGAGCAGCCCTGAGGAGAAGGACTTGGGAATGCTCATGGATGAGAAGCTCAACATGAGCTGGCAATGTGCACTGGCAGCCCAGAAAGCCAGCCACATCCTGGGCTGCATCAAAAGAAGCGTGACCAGCAGGTCACGGGAGGTGATTCTCCCCCTCTACTCTGCGCTTGTGAGACCCCACCTGGAGTCCTGTGTCCAGCTCTGGANAGAAAAAACAGTTGTGCTGTTTGAAGACTTGGTTAAAATGAGGAGCAGAGACAACCATGAGATTTGCATATTGCCCACTAGGAGAAGGTTGTAACAATGCCAGATACGTTCACTTCACCCTCCCGATTTAGTGAGAACTGGTCAGAAAGGTCTCATGAAAAGTATACAACACTCTCTGAGTTAAAAAAAAATAAGAAAAGAGCTTGGAATACATTGAAAGGAGAAATAAGAATGTGGGAATCCAACTGCACTGAGCTCTTTGATCGTGAATCCAGACGGAATGCTACTTATCTTTATACTTGTGACAAGATTGTGGGATTTCCTTTACAGCAAGTTCCTTCAAAAATAGAGAGGGACTTCAACATAACAAATTTGGTACTGCTAATTCAGATGAGAAGGTTTCCTTACACATACAGTATGTATCCTGGCAATCCTGAATGGAAATAAAAAATTAAAAAAAAAAGAACAGGGAGATGCTTTTCACAGAACACAAAACACACTGCTGTTGTGCTCAACAATATAAATCCACTGTTATTCCACTGGCTTCAGTTCAGTTCTAAAGATTTTCTCTATTAAAAACAAAACTAAACAACAGACCTATTTATCCTTTCATTTATATACACATCACACAAGTTATATGGCAATCCACCAAAGCTAGTGTATGCAAGATGAAAACCAAGCATTATACACTGAAGATGTGTTCAGTTCCTGGGTACCAAAGCAGGATTGGATCTGCAGCACTTGTATAATATCAGCACTTTGTAAAAAAGAGGCAGAACCAGATCCTTTCCTTAGGATTGCTCTATAGAACCAATCTCATTATTAAGGTGTATTTTACTTCTTTCCACATTTTCCCTCTTCCTCTTAATTTCATTTTCCTTGCTCTAACTGTTGCTCTGCCTCTTTCTTTTCTGGGCATCAAATTCTTGTTTGAATCAAGTAATTTGAACCTTTCAAAAATCAGGTTTCTTTTCTCTTGAAAAGTTTCCACTGACAGTTTCCCTTTTGTTCATAAAAGCCCCTCAAACCAATACCTGTTGAAAACCTGCAAAGCTTTTGTATCGGAGAGTCAGAAAGGTTAGGTGTGCTGCAAAGCAACGAATATTTGCTTTTGCTGTGTTTTCAGAGAAAACCTGAAAGAAGGTGAGGCTCAGGTTTACATAAGAGGAATTCTCAAGAGCAGACACGTATTGCGTTGCTGCCTTCTCCACAACACAGTTTAGAGGCACTGATTTCTTTGAAATTCTAAGTATTTTTCTTTGCGTGTACTTTTAAAATAGAAAAAATGTTCAAACGTGAACATTTGGGGGGGAAGAAAAAGCATTTAAAAAGAAAATTTCTTCCAGCCGGACATCAAAAAGCTGCGCAAGGATGCGAAGCCAATCTGTCCAGAAGTCGGAGCCTGAGATGTAGAACTGCTTAAAACAGCGGGGAGGGAAAGCGACGGGCGCTACCGGAGGCAGCATCCGAAGCCGGGGATGCCGCCAGGGGTCAGTCCCGACCGCCCGACGGCGGCGGCGGGAGGGCTCCGAGCTCGGCGGCGCGGCCCCGGGGGGAGGCGCAGCGGGTCGGCTCTTTCGGCCCGAAACGGTTGTTCCCGAGCCAGCCCTTGGATTTAGAAATTGGGTAAAGCTTCCCTAATGGGTGTTTCTCCAGGCAAGTTGCGTGCGCGGAGGACGCAGGCGTCCTTTTATATTCCCTTCTGTAATTAGACGGCAATTAACCAGCCGAGAGCATCCACTCACAAGGAGTTCTGCTTGGGCTCGGCGTGACTGCAAGCTGGTCCAGTTTCACTTTTTCATCTTCAGACCCCCATGGGAGATGTATTTCAGGCTATTGCTTTGGGCTGAAGCTGAAGCAACCCCACCAGACAGAAAAGTTACCGTGGGGGGACCCCTGTCTCTATGCCCAAAAAATTTATGCAGAAATGATAGATATAGCGGTGCCAGGTGACAAATTCGAGCTTTTTAAAATTCAGTTCTCATACAGGTCTCTTTGTTTCAGATCAAATGCTTCACTGAAGTAAAACTCAAACAGAAACACAGCTAGCCAAACAGCCCGAGATCACAACCCTACAATAACAACCCGGGACGCTCACACAATAGAGAAGAAAAGCTTCTGCAGCAGCAAGGAAACAGACTTCAGCCTCAAGCTTCCAGGGGGGTTAAAACAACAGAGAGTTAAACGTGCAGCTTTGCATAACCTGAAAATATCTTGGTCTTGTATTTCCCTAAGTGAGGAGCTGCGGAATCAGAACACAGAAATTGTGTATTGTAACTGAATCTGACTTACTAACTGTGCCTTTCTTTGCATGTGGAGACAAGATTTTCCCAACACTAATTTATGGAGAGGATCTGAAATTGGGAAGAATGCTTATGCAGACACACTGCAACCCAGGAAAGTCCCCGAGACTGGAAAAAAAGTAAACCCGCATGTATTTAAATACTTCCCTGAATTGGGGCCAGTGTTTGTGGTAATAATTAGAGCATTTAAATAGCCAGGATATTTTAATTAATATTTAGCTTGCTTTCTCACGTGAAGAAAAAATATATTTATAAACATACCCCCACATATATTTTTATGCCTAATGTTTTTTTTAAAGGAGAGATTTTTTTCCTAACAATGTTTTAATCAGAACAAGTGCAATAATACAGCTAATAGTTACGTTAAGTCTAAGAAATTAAAAAAAAATAAATCAAATGCAACAAGAAAAGATTTTTCTGATTTTCTGACCAGCTCTAGAATTGCTTGCACTTGGAAAAAACAATTTACTTGCATGTTTTACCATACTTTAGAACATTTATATATTCCCTCCTGCTGTGATACAATCTGTTCCTATTATTAAGTACAACAGCACTTTAAATATAATAAAATATTTGTAATATAATGAATGTTTACACGTTCAACTTTTTTTCCCTGCTCTTAGCTATAACTGCTTACTCTGAGTATTACACTGCTCACTACATAGCTTGTTTGTCCAGGATGAAGCAACATCGTATTTATCTAAAACACGGTTATAGTTTTATTCTGTCTCAACTAGAAATCCAGTCATATAATTGTTGTAGAACTATTTACTTAAATGTTGGCGATAACAAAAGATGACCTCCAGATTATGAAGTTTTGCTTTGTTTGTGAGAGCTTGTAAAATGGTTGTAATTCAGAAACATTTTTGCCAATTTAAGCTTGAGTCAGCCCATGCTATAGCCAGAATTTCTCAATGTACAGGAGACTGGAGAAAATTCACAGTGATAATTCCATCAATGTAGCAATTTTCAACAGGATTAATTGGATCAGGCACTGACCTGCTGAAATTGGGCATAAATTCAAAGCTAACAACACTGAGTAGATTACAGAGTGGGGTGACAACACTTGTAAAAGTTATGTCCAGCTCACTGTAATATTTGCAAGTTCAAACTTCCTCAACAGCTATTGCCCATTTGATGTGTCTGTGTATGTACACGTGTGGACATTTCTGTACTACCTAGCTATAAAAGTAAAGGCAGCGAACACCCTCTCCCAGATTTCCAGAAAAGCATCATGACCTTCAGGTTGCTTGATCCCTGCAGAAAACGTGAGCACCTCATGCCCAGGCAAAACTCTGAAACACCGTTTCAATGAAGTGATATCCTTGGAGCGTGGCTGTAAACCTTTGATTGCTAGGAGCAGTGGTGAGGAACCAAATTTTATATTTTCCTAGAAGAGGCTAAGTCAGTTCAGGGGAGTTTGTGCTGATTAATACTAGCATGTGGGTTGGTTCAAATATGTTCCCAATCAAACTGGTATTTTTTTATACAGCCTTTTCCATCAAAGGCAAGGGACACGACCAGAATACTTTAAGAAGGATGTGTTCCACGAGAAGTTTCAAAATTTTTTTTTTGGAGTACTTGTTTGCTTAAGAAATTGCTCAAAATTGGGGGACTTCTCAAATAAAATTAATCAGACTTTGTATTTTGGAGGACTGGAGCCAGACTTGAAACTTGTGTCAGAGCAAGATTTTAAGAAGGCAGAAAAAAAGGTTTTCAGGCCCTTACCCCACCCTTCTTTTCAATTAATTCAGAAACATTCTTGAAAAGCTGGGGTGCTAGGAAGGGCAAATCTTAAAACCCAACTGAAGACTAAGCACGTTAGTTATATATTTACAAAAACATGTGTCTCTTATTAAGGCTTTTTATTCTTATTTCTTGTGAGACTGTTGTTTGAGAGCTAGGAAATATATCCTGAAATTAAACTACTCACTAATATTTATATCGCAGCTATAGTATGACGTATATACGTGTGTGGGAGTTTTCCCATAGGTGGTAAGTCTGTGCCTGAACCTGCTACAAGTTAAATCCAGCCAGAACTCCCATTAACATTAACAGGAGGAGAACCTGACCTGGTGAGGGTCAGTAAGACTTCCCCTGAGCTCAGCAGACCCTGAATCAAGTACAAAGGATGACCGGGCTGATGGAAGCTCATTCAAATCCACTTTGTCTGAATATGGTGATAAATCATTTGCTGTCTTAAGCCAGCTTCAAGGAAACTTGTATTCTGTCATGCTTATTTGTGCCTGGCTGAAATCAGAGATACTGCATTGGTACATTAGGACTAGAGTTTGCTAGATTTCTTTTTTCTTGGTTTCTGTTTTATGCATTAAATATAGAAGGTTTCAGAAATGCTGGCTCTTTTTTTGCTGATTTTTGGGGAAAGATCTGATTTTTAAAAGCATTCTGCATTTGCTACTCTTACTGAATCTTTCTGCAAGAAGGAGTGCTCAGCAGCTCTAAAAGGCTCTCAGGCTCAAACTCAGCAAAGTAGGAGGCACCCATATGCCCCTCTTATAAAAGAAAAAAAAAAGTATACAGGAAACAACAACCTGATTCAACAAAGTCTATAACCACACCTAAAATCTTTATAATCCTAGTCTGTTCGCCCAAGTACTTCAACACATGCTGAAGTGCTTTGCTCGAAATTGGATATGTCTAACACTAAGCATCTCCCATAGTGCTGTTACGGTGGATGCTGAAGCTGAGGCCCCAGAAGGTGGAGCCCAGCTCTCCCAGGTGAGCATGGTATCATGTCTAGCTTCCCAGCCTCAGTTCTGAGTGGTATTGCAGAGGCCACTGAACTAGCAAAAGGAATTACAGCATTTTCACCCTGAATTTATAAGGAACCATACGAACCCAGACAGACTTAAGCCATGCCAAAATGCCGTCTTCTCCTCCAGTTTGCACTTTGTCTAGCTATCTGTGACACTGCTAAACACATGAAAAGGGGATTTAGAGGGGAGATTTAGATTAGATACTAGAAAGAAATTCTTTCCTGTGAGGGTGGTGAGGCACTGTGGCTGCCCCATCCCTGGAAGTGTTCAAGGCCAGGCTGGATGGAGCTTTCAGCAACCTGCTCTAGTGAGAGATGTCCCTGCCCATGGCAGGTGGGTTGGAACTCAATGATCTTTAAGGTCCTTTCCAACTCTAACCATTCTATGAGTCTATGATTCTATGAAAAGCATTATTAACAGCACCAGGAGTGAAATCTGCTGTGCTGGCGCTTCTGATGCTTCCGTACAAGCGTGACACTATGGGCACCGCTTGCAACAGTTTGTATCAACAGCGAAAAGCACAACTTTTCTGGGGAGAATGGGAGGGGCAGGAGGAAAGAACCTCTGCCCTACTCTGGTGGAGCCAGCCAGAGCAAAGTTCACACCGTAGGATGCGGTTGCCTGCCCAGCCCCTGTTACACTGGGAAACCAGAGCTTGCAAGTGCCACTGCAAGGAGCTCTGCAACAGCAGAACTGGGCAGCAATTTGTCTGCCCTGCAACAGTTCAATTTTGTGTGAGCTTCAACCAAATAGAGTTCTGTGTAAAATCAAATAAATAAATAAATAAATACTATGTTAAGGTAGGAAGAAAAAAAAAAAAGTCAGGTTTTTCTTTTAATTTTACCCAAGACAGTTTGTATTAATTCAAACTGCCTGGGTTTTTAGTATTTGAGAGGTGAAATGAAACCAGGCATAAGCCAGCCCTAAGCACCATTCCAGAGGGTTAGTATCTTAAGCAGGAAAACGGCACTGAACTATTGACTGAGATATTTGCCATGGATATCTAGACAGTCAGCAACTCCTAGATCACAGACAGGTAGAAATTTTTGCTGCTAGAAACAGACAACACTTAGACCTGTTGTCCTTGAAATTTTGTCTTATAGCCCTTGAACTGCTGTTTTTGTGAAGCACCGTGTGTTCTAAGAGGTGTTCTAGACAGCATCAGTGTTTAGTGAAGAGACTCCTTTAATGTTACAGTTAGACTAGAAACTACTACACAGGATGCATATTTCATCCGTACATCCCTGGACATGGTGATCTTGAATGCATTCTCCTTTGTCCAACTAGAGAGGCATACACTCTAGTCATAATTACGAATAATAATAATTAAAAAAAACAAGAAGAGGTTCCCTTCATTATTTTAACATTTTTTCTCAAACTGGCACATAGTAAGTGTTCTGTCTCATATCTTACTTAAACTAGAAGCATGCTTTATGTGACCATTCTTCTAGATCTTATGATTACATTCCCAGACTCTCCAAAATCATCCTTTTGACTCATATGAGTTTGAAGGAAAACCTGAGTGGCAAGAAAAAGGAATTTAAAATTGTGTGCTTCAGAGACATTCAGATATTTTAATATTATTTTAAAAGGGCAGTGAGTTTTTCCAAATTGTGCCTCTAGACCTTGACACATTTTGGCTCCTCAGGTGGTTTTTATACAATGTTTATTAAAATTTCAAATCATTAGAACCTGAATTGAGAGTAACGTTAAAGTATGGCATGCAATAGACTCTGTAAAGTAGGTTAGACTTCTTTTGTTTTAACCTAAAAATGTTTTGGCCTCCATAATCTGTACTTGGAAAATATTTTGGGCAAGATGCAATTGGCTGATTCCATAGCCACGTATCGTATAAGCAGACATCACACTTACAAGCCAGCCATGTATAACCAGAACTCGTAATAGCCTTCAGCTTTCAAAACACTAACCTCGACCCAGGGAGCAAAAGGAGCCATCCTGCTTGCATGGAGGGAGCTTAACATAAGCACTCAGTAAATAGTTTTGATACTTCCCAGTTTATGGACACTGACAGCATAGATGAAAAAAAGAAACCGCTTTGAACCTTTAGTCACTGTGGATGTTGGATTTTGGGATCCTTATTGATGAGGATAGAAGGAAATATATGTATTTTTGCTTTGCTTCTGGGAGAAGGAGAATCAACACTGAAGTCTAGTTCTAGTTCTAGTTAAAGAGAAGAACGGTACTCCTGCTGTTCAGGAGTGATGTTCACACTGTAACCTCATGGTATTTGATTTCCAACATGGGCGTATTTTTCGACCCACACACATTCAGAGGAAACTCTAGGTATACATTTTATCAACTGAGCAGCTGACCTTAGTGACCACCTATGCCCTCCATTGACTGTAGATATGGTTGACGGCAACCTTATTCTCAAACACTTTAAAGGTGTACAAATACACAGCAGGGTCTTACAGGCACCATGCTGAATGCATGAGGGGATGGATAGGGATGATAACAAACTTTAAAACTGGGCAATGCCTTCAGAAAAAGCTTTGTTCACGCGGGCAGTAGTCATTGTTTCAGAGCTTCTGGTTAAAAACCAATGGAAGCAAAGCCATGGAGTTAATATAGCTCTTTATTCTGAAGTATCACAGAACGTCCTAAAAAATAAGCAGCCCTTAGACTGCTGACAGGCAACTCAACAGGGTATGACAGCCAGTTCTGACCCAAGGCAGAAAGGTTAAACCTGTTACAAAAAACAGTTACTGTTTTAAGATCATTTAATCAGAAACCTTCTCTGTTGAGATAATTCTGCTTCTGCTGAACCTGATGGGCGTCTTTGGTGGACTTCAGAGTCACCAGAGTAAAGCTAAACGTAATTTTACCCTCTGAAAATCCTGTTCATTGTGACCACAGTTCACAAAAAGGATTTTGCTTTTTATGCCGAGGCATCTGCACAGAGCTTAGGGAATCCAATACTGGACAAGCTGAAACACATTTATTTTATTTATATTACATCTACTACATAACATCTGGCCTTAATGTAAAAGTACATCATAGCAGACTAAAACACTGCAATCACAAAATGGCCCCTAATCTAACCTAGCACCTTCCCTACACATAAATAAATTTACCATTTACAAAAAGGCCGGGTTAGAGAAATGAGTACAAATGTCCTGGGTTGCATTTGTCAAGCTGAAACTTTTCCAGGCTTTGAAAATTTGTGGGCAGAAGGCAACACGCTGATCAGCCACAGTGCCTTCCTGAAAAACATCAACCCTAGGATTTCACTGCCCAATTTTTGTAGGAAATGTAGTAACTTGTGGTAGAAGTAGAGAGCTTAAGACATTGCAGTGGGCAATTGCACTGTTAAAAAAATATTTATGTTTGCCTTGAAATAAAGCCACAAAGCAAAGAACTTTTTGCATTACTGGTTGCAAAGAACCTTAATGCTCTTTCTTTTCTCTTCTTTTTTTAACATATCATCTTTATGACATTTAGTATTGATCAGATCAAGAAGTAAATTGACAAGACACCCACTGTGCCAGACAACATGGTAAGATTTTTGAAACAAGTACAAACTGTTTCTACCTACTCTTCTTTGATGATCATATTTGAAAGGTAAAAAAAAAAAAAAAAGAGAAATAATTTGCCATTTGTCTTATGTAAAAATTGCCATCTTCAAGATATTTTGGAGATAAATTAGTTTTCTTGCACATTTTGTCTGACAGAAAAATAACATCTGATTCATGTATCCCACGGATGTTAAATTGTGATTGCAAATATTGTAAAATAACAGACTGCTTTTAATCCTTGATGCGATTTAACAGTCTTGACCTAAGCATATCCCTTTATGTGAAAGGCATGAGCGTTGAACTGATTTGGAGGGGAGGAGAAATAAAATAAAATATTCTGTTGTGCTTTTTGAATTGGTGTGTCTTATTTTAAACTATAGTTAGTAGAAATAACAAATAAATCTGGATAAACAAATAGAAGCAACAAAAGTATAACTGAAATTTACACCCTCATTCAGGTCACGCAGTTTTGTCTTAAAGGTAACTGGATAGCTGGATTACCGTGATTTCAAGTGGATTTCAAGACTGAATTCTGTGGAATTGGAATCTTTGGTGATAAGTCACAGACTTTCACTTATTTTTATTCCCTTATAAATTGCTACAGTTGATTAAACTATATTTCAAGTTTTCCAAATATTTCCATTAAAGGTTCTTTGTGAAAGGAAGTTCTTTATGGGAAAGCCAAACCTCAAACTATGCCCTGAATCAGCTGGACCAGGTAGCTTTTTAACATTTCTTGGGGCCCAGGTTTATGAAGTCCTCGACATTTATCCACAACTCTGAGGCTTCACTAACCACGTGTTGGGGACATCATAAGATTGAAGAGCCAAACATATATTTTCTTGTGCATCAGTGGGGCAGAAGGCAAGGTTTAAACCCCAAATGGTGAAAACATGTTTCAGGAAAGTACAGGGCTATATTGGGCAGAAGGATGAGGAAATTCTATAACACCAGCCTATTTTACAAAATCCCATTGGGTCATGCAACCTTTTTGGCTTCTAATATCAAACCCACAAAAAAGAATCTCAATTACCTTCAGACACATGAGTAACTCATTGGTTCCAATAAGTACCATGCCTACGCATGTGCTTTTGAGAGCAGGATTTACAAATATACTACCAGACTAAGATGCTGGCAGATTTATGCACTGGATGTAATTCTGCCTATTTGTGGAAGCTGAAGATGAACATCTACTATCTTGGAAACAGCAGCTGTCTTGTAAGCACAGGAACAGCTTATCTCAAGATACGTTCCGAATAGGAGGAAACCTCAGCTCCACACCACCTCAATTTTCTGTTGAGACATGCATTCATTGCAACCTATAAATCAATGGCATGACAACTATGTTTTGCCTGAATGATGAAAGAAGATTGATACTTCTAAATTACCTTTTAATAGAGTGAAACTTCTATAGGCTTTTTTGAGGTTTTAAAAATATTTATGAACTCAGATCTTGAGGACACCGTGGCAATGCCATGGGAAAAAAAAAGAAAAAAGATAGAGAAACTTAAAAATACTCAAATATTTTATCATTCCAGATCAGGAGGCATTAAATTTGACTCTTCGTTATTATTTTATTAATATTTTGCAATAGTTTAATATTCCATAAAATGTTGCAAGAACTCAGTAATGAAACTCTGACACAAATTGCACTGCAGAGTTGAAAGAAAAGGGAGGTTAATTGTTGTTTTACATTAACTCTGATTCATTTCCCCCCATATTTCTGCAAAGATGTACTGGCCTGACACAGAGGGATTTTAAAAGTCTAAAGAAATCAGATTTAAAAAAAAAAAAATAAATAGCAATTACGACACTAAAACTTTAAAGACGGAAGAAGATATTTGTACTGGATTCTAAGGCTATGGCAAGACTGCTAAATAAAACAGGCACCAGGATTATTCCCGGCCTGCAGGCCGGGTAGCATGGTCTGGCTACATCCACAATACTTGGCTTTGGTCCTTCCCATCTCCTCATCTTTACTTTGTGTAATGGTGAACCTAAGGCATAGCTGCAATTTTGGAGTGGTGTTTTCAGTTCAGTATGCCTGAAATGATGTGTGGCTCCACTAGAATGCTATTTCCATCATACGAGTCTGATGGGTGTGTTAATTAATTGAGGACAGAGATATTGTAAAGCCTACTGGACCTCAGAGATCTGTGTGTGTAAGAGGGATCCAAATTTCAGTCTCACCTATATTCCCTATTGGACATTGTTTCTGCTCTATGCTTTCCCTGCGCCAGGCCTAGGCATTGCCTTCGAGAGCACCACTTGGCAAAGGCCAAAATGACCAAGGAACATACTCAAAATTAACATTAAAATGGCATTTCTTTATCAGGGATGGCATTAAAATAGATGATAATTTGTTTTCCACAAGTGCTGTAATTAGAAGTTTCTCAGCTTTTGCATTCATTTATGGCACAGTCTTCCATCTCCCAAGGAAGGGAGAGGGAAGGTGTATTTTCTATTTTTATATGCATATATCTATCTTACAACATTCAAATCTTTTTTTCTTTATTGAACACTTGGTGAGCCAGTATTGCCTCACTTAAAAATCCATTCTTTGCTTTCTGACATGCCTCTTTAGTGTGAAAATTCTGGCTTAGTCACCAATTAGTGTTTAAACGTTAAGATGAAAGTTTTGAGAGCTCAGGTGGGAAGAGACCAATACACTATCCTCAGGGTTGGTTCTGACTGCACGACTTAAAGCACAGGTATTTAAAATACTTAGTTCCAACCCAAAGCTGTGACTTCAAAACAAGTTCCTCCAGAAATTAGGACTTCTTGTGGGGTGTGAGTGGTGATGTGGGGGTTTCTTGGTTTTTTGGTGGTGTTTTGTTGGTTTTTTTGTTTTGGTGTGTGTGTCCCCACAATAATAATGAGGGCCTTTCTTCAAACAATTTGTTGCTGAAGCCCTTTTCCACCATCTAAGCAGCTCAGTAGATAATGTCTGACTCATAGCTTACCCAATGCATTTATTTTGCTTTTACATGGTGTGACCAGCTCCAAGAGTATTATAACTGATCTATCTCACAGTTCAACGGTAAGAAAATTTATTAGGGCTGCATTTTCAAAATATAATATTTGTATGTTATTTAAAAGAACAATAGAAAGTCTTCTAGCAGTTCAAAGCTCTTGCCTTTCAAGCCTGTGAATTGTTCTCCAATTCTTCTGTTATAGATGACCAAATAGGAGCAGTAGATCTACTTTCTTTTTACCTTTTACTATTTTACATACCTTTAACCGCTCCCTTTTTAGACTTAAGAGAGATAATATTTTCACTATCCCTTCTCATGCAGAAAATAAGCCAGGTGTCAGAATATTTTGGCAGGATCTATACACGGGGCTGCCTGCGTACAGAAATCCTGCAGGAGAGATGTGGCAGAACACATTCTGACAATACAGTGGAAAATTTTTTGAAGCCACTTTTTTTCTGGCTTAGCTCAACACAATCTCATTTTATACCTGTGCCATAGGACAGCTGTTCCAAAATCTGTTGCCCTTTAACATCCTATTTTACTCAGAATAACATCTGTATTTGATTAACTACTATTTCTCATTTGCATCTTCATTGTCTTAAGGTACACAGAACATCACAAAATATGCCCCTGTTGACAGGTTGCTTACTTATGGCATTACAATACTAACAGTGTGTCTTCTGTGGCATGGTTCTTAATCTTTTGGCAAAAGGTAATATTTAAAACATGTATTATGCTATTATTAAATCTTCCCACTCTGGTAGATGAACAGAAACAAATGATGAACAGATGAACAGTGAAAATTGATAAGGAACCCATGTATTTAACTGTGGTTATACAAAGTCAGTCATAACAACAGCGTTGGTTCCATTAATTTCTATATAAAATTCTGTTTGTTGCTCTGTGCAACTAAAATTCTGATAAAAAGAACCAAACCTTTAATATGTGCATTCAGCAACATTCATTAATAACGAAGGCTATTACTTTCAGCACTTATAAAGTGATATATTTCAGGGGATGATGAAGAATCACATGCAGAAGAACATGCTGCTTTTCACATTTCCTTTATTTTACAGTTTTTACTGGGATCCTGGTTGTGCATGTTACTAAATTCACAATAGTCGATTATAATAATAAAATCTTCTAAAAAAACCTCCCTATATACATGTCACTTGGAGGAAACTTTTTTTTTTAACTGGTAAACATCTGATTGTAAGATGTTTTTTTAAGAGGGCACTTCAAAAGAAGTGCCAGTTGTGGCTGGCTTTTGTTTTCCAGTTAATGAAGAAACTAATTCATTGTTTGGACAGGCCATTTAGCAAGAAATAGTTGAATTTTTTTTTGGGGGGGGGAGATCAAGTGCTTAATACAACATAGGATTTGTACCAGCTTTGAATTTAGGAAACTCATAGTGAGTCCAAAATAATTTCAAAGTAAATGTATTAAAAAGTTTATGGAGATTGTCAGGAGATGTTTTTTCTAAAAAGACTGCATAGCTACTGTTGCTCCCAAACATCAAATGAAATATTTTGCTACTTCAAGCATACAAAATGTTGAAAGTAAAAATGTTCTTTATGGAAGAAAGCATAATAATTCTGTAAAGACCTAGAGACTGCGCCACTTGGGGAGTACATAGTTTGCAGTTTTATTGTTAGTTTGCACAGAACTGTGTTTTACTCAAGACAAAGTTCAACAGGGTAATGAGGCAGAAATAATCCCACTTAACATGTCCACTAATGGCTTTCATGAAAGAGAAGGGTAAAGATGGAGGGCCAGTTTCAGCAAAGAGTTCTGGTGTCAGGCAGGGAGATAGGCAGCACGTGGGGAGACTGTACCATACCTGTGGCAGAGCTCTGCACCTCTGCCAGCTTTTGCTTCAAAGAGCTGACTAGGACTTCCCTCTGCTAAGAGCCAGGGTGACCCTCAAAAGGCCCTCAGAAACCTCCCTGCCATGTGCCTCTTATGCTCTTTGGGTTTGCCTTCATCATCTGTGGAAGACATGGACATGGTGGTGCCTCCCTTTCTCAGCCCAGGGGTTAAGTGGAGGTCCCAGTCATATCTCTCGGCTGACATCAGCATTTTTGCCTCCTCTTAGGCCTCTGTGTAGAGGCTCAACACACTCAGGCAGTCTTCAGCCCCTCTGGTAAGCATCACCAAGGCTTGTGGTGACTGGGAGACATTAAAGGGTAACCTGGCTTGGTAGACCAAGGTAGAGCAGTGAGTCAGCAACTCTGAGATCTGTTCAAAGTGACAGAGGAGCAACAGTAATTTTTGTGTTTTTTTTTTTTTTTTTTTTTTTTTAAAAAACTAATCCAAATCCAAAACCTCTACAGAAAAAAAACAGATCACCATTTTGAGGAATGGATTTTGTCCCAGCACATTTAACAAGTTTCAGCAAATGTGCAGAAAGCAGTGATCAGTAAGTTCTTTACACGTAGAGTAACAATCTACAAAAATGCATTTTTGGAACATAAGAAGAATTGCTAAATTATAAAAGCAGCATAAGTGATGAAGGGAAATTCCTGCACGTTCTAAACCTTTAGTTTTGGATATCTGGGTATTTAGAGCCAGAGATGACAGAAAACAATGTAAACTCTAAAATAATAATTTATTTTTGGAAATACTATCTTTTGGAGGGCCATATCTTGTCATCCTTCAAAGCAACAGTGTTGCTTATAATTTCCAAAGCAAAGATACTGCTTGCATATCAACAGCAAATCAGTAATCAATTGCTCCAAGATAGTTATCAAACACAGTTCCCCAAAGTTACATTAGTAACATGGAACTGATGTGTCAAAAACCAGTCTGTATTTACCTACAGGAAGTAACTGAGAAAAATCAAAGACACATACAACCTTTATTCCCTCATCAGAATTTGGTGGAACTAGGGCTGGTGCCCTGCTTCATAATTGGAAGAGAAGTTTTATCCAAACAAGAGTATCCACGAGAGAACATGGTTTTCCCCAGACAGAGTCACTACCAGCCAGATTAGCCAACCTGTGCTGCAGAGGGAAATTTGAATCAGCTTTCCAGGATATCTAATCGTATAGAGGATCTGGGAAATTAGTTTAATTGACATGAAGCAAAATTGAAGCTCAACCTTAAAAAGATACTAACCAATCCAAGAAGCACCAACAAAACTAACAGCAAAAATCTAGTGCACAAAGCATAAAAGCAGTAATTTCAAGCAGAGAAGACTAATACATCTGAGTTACTACAGTTAGATTCACCACCAGTAGTCAGTATTGATATGTCATGGCTCTTTCCACATGAAGGCATTGTGTATTTGGCTAAAACTATAATTGTTCTCAGATGAGGAAACCTAAAGTGAGGATGAATGAGACTATGAGATCTGCAGAATGCTTTAAAGAGATGCCAAAAAGATCAATGTCATAAAAAGGGATTGATTTAGACAACAAGATTAACACCCAGAGCTATGAAGCGTTGTATCTCATATCCAAACAAAGAAATGGAAGATTTAGTAAAACAAATAACTGGAGAAATCGGCACTTACTGCCCAAGTCAATGTATACAAGCAAAGATAATTGATGCAGGCAAAGTTTTATATCAGGACTCAATTTACCAATTAAAAAAGTGCAGCACAGGCTCCACTGTCAAACTAGATGCCTCCTCTCGTTGCCTTTTTTTTTTTTTTTGCTTTGCCATCAATGTCACTATAAAGACAAAGTGCAGATGAACACAACACAAGTATCGCATGATTTGACAGTTATTACAGCAGGAGACTCGCAGAAATATTGAGTGTAATAATATATAACTTGTGCTTGACAACTTGGTATACTTGAAAGTACATACAAAGATTCTGACCAGGGTTCCAAAAAAGAATCAAACGTATTTTTGGTAAAGAAATGATTTGCTGTAATCTCCACATACCCCACCCTGAAAAAAAGACTCTAACAAGACCCTTGGCATAGCCCAACTCCAGCCTGTGTAACAAGTCTGAATGGGTAAATCTCGAAATATGGAAGGAATTTTAATGTTACAAAAGGTAACAATTGCATTTACTACAGTAAACTAGATTGCTTTATCAAAAGTCTGTCTGTTAGGAACTAACTACACTACAGATTTTCAACTTTATTATTATTTCCATGTTGATATATGGATGTGGAGATAAAAACAGGTGTCAGTATGCTTCTGAGAGCAAATAGGCATTTAATGGAACAAACATCTGGCAAGCATCAAGATGAATCTGATTCACAACCAAAAGTTATCCGGAAAAGCAGGAGGACATTTCTAGGATGTGTGTTAAGAATGAAGATTCTACTTGCTAGGAGAGGGCTATATAGGGGAGCAGGGCCAAAGAACACTACTCAGCATAAGAAAAACACATGGGACTTCATAACACACAGGACAAGCAGAGAGCAGCCAGAAACAGATGGGAACAGCAGAGATCTTCCTCATGCCTGTACCACTTCTAGTAGAAAAGGTTCACCTGTGAGGAAGGCTGCACTAAAATCTGACTGGACTGAACTCTAGTAATTCACAACTCTTCTGATGACACATTTTTTCCTAAATGGAAGAAGAGAGTGAAATGGAGAT
Organism: Thinocorus orbignyianus; assembly: GCA_013400375.1. NCBI lineage: Eukaryota > Metazoa > Chordata > Aves > Ciconiiformes > Thinocoridae > Thinocorus > Thinocorus orbignyianus. The sequence continues at coordinate 1,301,917 of VXBW01000387.1, forward strand.
GATGGGGCTGCGACTGCAATTATGGTCCTTATGACTTTACTAACCAGTGTTGCCAATTCCTTCCTCTCTGTTAACTCATAACCAGGAGTAACTCTGGTACCAACATCTCCATTCACCAAACAGCAGTTCTTGCTGTTTGCACCCCATCCACAAGTATTCAAACCCAGGAGCAGGCAGTGGGAAAGCTCCTCTTTGCTCCCTTCCTCAGAGGGAATGGGAAGACATGTAAATGAGCAATAAGGCAAACAACTGTATCATTTGTTAACCATAGTGTTCATCAGCAATAGCCGCTCCCAGAGCACCAGCTTACTGGAATGAAAATCATCACTGGTTAACGAGAGGACGTTTTCAAGCAAAAATGATTAATGCATTCTGACCACCCTCAGCAGATATTCTTGCAGGACTTTTATTGTGAACCATGAAGGAAGAGGGTTTTCCTTTGCATTCCCCTTTGGAAAAGCATCTCCAGCTCCTATTTCTCACAGCCTAATGAAAGGAGCAAACTCTCACTGCCTCATGGAAAGCATTTCCAGGCTGTCCTCCTTCAAACATGGACCACTGGTGCCCAGGAGTGTCCCACATTTGTGAATCTTGACCTCAGCTTCATTCTAACCATCTATCATAATGCGGTGGTGTGATTACATGAAACATATGCTGGAGTGCCCCAAGGCAACACAAATGACAAACCTGCTCTATTCTACACATTTACAAGAGCACTATTGCATCAGATGAAGCAGTGAGATGTTCTAGCTAATCCCTAAAATTATGCCTAGAGATTAGGTTTTTGTTTGAGTGACTACTCCCTTATTTACATGAAAATTCAGGGCAACTAAAAGCGAATGAGATTATAAAGGATACTAACAGTTTGGCTCATTGTTGTGAGAGAAATTTGCCAATATGATTGCAAAAGAATAACCATAATTTGTCTTTCAAGGGCCTACACCCTTCTTACGGCCTGAAAACAGTCAAGACAAAACTAAAGCATGCATCGTTTGTTATCTTGAAAGTATACCCCCCCCCCCGAGCTATGTAACAGAGGAAAAAAATCTCTCCATGGGCAGTTTGTAGATTCCTGCCCATATTCTTCACATGCTAAACTGGGATTATCACTTCCACTCTAACGTGTTGAGGGACCAAGTAAGTTCCTCCACTATCTTATTTTCACTGGGACTGACCTCCAAACAAAACAGGAAATCTCTTTGTAAGCAAATTCCCATAGCCAGTCCCTTTGCTGTTTAGTCTGCATTGGATTAAGCAGCGACGTGCTTGCTTCTTTGATTGGCAACTGTAGTACTATAAAAACAAATGTACAGAGCAAGTCTCACCAGAAAAGCCTCCCAATCTGCAGACCCTTTCAGCTTTATTTGGACTGAAACCTGATGATGGCTCCACCAGACAGGAAACACTCACCCCTCCTTTCTAATATGGCACTACCAGGAGGACACATTTTCTCACAGATCAAGTAGCAGAGCGTGGAGATGGGGAAAGAGTAGGAACACCAGAGACCTGCTATAACACATGACTCAAATTCAAACTGTTGTAAGAGCCAGAAGCTGAATACACTATTTATTTATCCAAAAGTTAGTTCTTTGCTTGATAAAAACCCTCCAGTTTATACCATGCTTGAAATTAGGTGAGATATGGAAAAAAACCAAAGTATCCTGGTCATTTTAAGATCACCGTACTCTGGAAGCAGGAAGAAGTAGACACTTCAGCAGTGAAGCATCTTCCTTTTTTTCCTCACTGGATATAACACAGTGCTTGTTAACTACCCTTTGCAATATGATAACAGCAAGACCCCTCCATGAGGTGGCTAGGAGTCCACCTTCGCAGGTGCTGTAGGAAGCCAGGCAGAAGAGGCAGTCTAGCATCCACTACTGACAGAAAATCTTATGGTAAGCGTACATGAGACAGAAAAAGAGCTATGTGCATTATTCTGCTATTCAACAGCATATCTATTTGAGGGGACCACAGACTAGAGAGTTGTAAGAATGAAGTCTTTATTTTTGAGGCCAAATCAGAGATGTCACGTAGTTGAGTTGGCACTAAACAAAGAAGTTACGAATGTATGCAAGTCCTGCCCTCCTTACACTTGCATTCTTGTGCATTCAGTATTTCTGTTCAACTTAAACCCCTTCCACCGTGATAGCTTATTGCCACAGTTGCTTGCCCCAACATCACCTCTGCTATATCCTTGATACTGGGCTATCTGATGGAAAGACATAGATTCATCTGCCACTGCTACCGATGCAACAGTTGTTGAAAAATACATGCAAAAACTGGAAACTATACAGGAAGACATATGTACATGCACAATTCATCCAAATCTGGATGGCCACAGACAGTATTTCTGAGGTTTTGTCACTGAGATAAAAGATAGATCAGTAACAGATTTGAAATAGTGCAGCCACCTACCTGTGCATGAAAAGATGCCCCTAGAAATTCCTGGTGCTTTGAGAAAGGTGAATCTCAGCTGTACATCTGAGTCAGCAAGGCATTTGAGCTTTATCCAGGTATGCTGGACCTCAGCTATGCCTGACTACCCAGACAAGGTCCGGACTGAGCTCTCCTACCTAAAAGTCTAACAGGACTGTCTAAAGAACTGTGCTTCTCTAACTTTTTTAACTAGAGAAGGTGGAGGTGGTCACTTAGAGCAAAGCAATAGGGTGTTAAATCAAGGAAGCACCTGGAAAGCCACAGGCTCCTCCTACTTCCTCTGAGCCATAGATATGCTCTTACTCTTTATCTCACTTTCCTTCTGCTGGGTGTCTTACCTGCTATGTTTCTTATTTGCTGTGTTGTCAATCTCCAAGATTTCATCTTCACAAATTGAAAAGCAGCAGGGGAGGAAACACCTCCATCACATTCACATGATTAATTTTACCTTGAAGTTCAGTTGCCACACGTGCTTTCATGTAAGTCACCTGAAGGCACTTAAAAAGACACAAGAAAAAGTCATGTGTGTTCTGGAAAGAAACCACCTTTCCTTTTCCCTTTGCTAGCAACAAAACAGCTGTCTTGTGTTGGTCTGAACCTTCCTTTGGTGTAGGGTGCCTACATTAGCCCCTTTGGTCATCAACACCAGATCCTGTAAAAGATGGCCACAGGCTGGTTTTGCAGATAAGTGACCAAACTGCTCCTGTGACAAAAGGAAGAAAATATAGTTAAAGTTCTTAATCACTTTTCTTTGATGTCTAAAGGGAACCTTTGCTGGAGCTGGCAACCACTCGTAACCACTAGCAGGGCTGTTCACACTGCCTTCTCCAAGCCAGCTCTGGGGATGGAAGAATCCTTTCACAGAATGACATAACTCACTAAACCTGTAGAAAGTTATACCTGCCAAGAGGGGAAAAAAAAATTAGAAAACTTTTTGGCATTTCAGGAAGTTGAATTGCCTCAGCAGAACCCCATGATGCCATAACTGCCACAAGAGAGGGCAGGGCTTGTGACTGTGGGGTTGGGGAGCAGGGCATCCCCTTTTTGGCAGTGGGGAGAGACTTTGCTGGTTTGGTCACCCCTAGAAGTGCAGCCCAAGCCTCCTGCCAAAAGCCAAGATCCTCAGCCTGGAGACAGACAAGGCTGCAGCTCTCCCAGACCCTCCCTGCTGAAGCTGGTGCTGTGCCTGGTACGCCCAGACCTTCTCTGGGGCAGACAGAAGGGCACAGGGCTGCTTCCCAGCTGGGACAAGGGATGTCCTCTCGCACAGCTAAGAGAGGCAGGTCTACACCCTGCAACAGAGTCTTGGCTTTTGGCTGAGGAGATTTGGCCCTCCTGATTCCCTAGACTAGATAATCTTAGTTGCCTTCCTTGGAGCACAGTAATGAGGGGTGATGCCCCTGCTGTGGCAGAGGGAGGACCTGAAGTCAAGTCTCCTGCCACCATGGAAGGGTTAGACTGAGGTAAAACCACTATTTTCGCCTACGTCTTTTTGTGGTCATGGGACCTCTCGAAGAACATCTGTCAGAGTTCTCATTCATGGATGCCATCAGGGGGTTAAACACGAGCTGGGTGTCTACTTACTGAGCTTGGGAAGGGAAGGGGGAAAAAAAGAAGACAGACAAACTAGAGGCAGTCCCAGGCATGCCCAGGAGCAGACCTTTGGGCACCTCAGGAATTTTACTGGCAGGAATATAGGCACTTGCAGACTTCAGACGCCTCTAGGGTTAGGCAGTAGCTGAACAGGGGGTTTGAGGATCTAAATATTGGCTGCAAATGCCTACAGAGGCAGCTAGGCAGAGCTTACATGCCTAAACCTTTTTTGTGGCTCTAGCCCTAAACTAATATTATGGAAAATACCAGCAATTATTAGGGACTTCTTATCAGATTGGATACATATTCCCTTTGCATAACTTTTCCATGGTCTCATTCATGTGGTGCTTAGAGAGGATGAATACCTGTTCTGCATGAGTAATTATGCCAAAGACTCATGTGAGGGAGGTAGTTTATGACCACTGAATAAGGCCAGCTATGTTTACCTATACAGCTTCATCACTTAACTAGAAATTGGTCTTACCGCTAAATCTGCCTTGCCGCTTCGTTTGCCTGATTGCAAACAGATCTCAGAATACGCAGTTGCACAAAGATGATTGATGCCAAGACACTGCACTGAAAAGGAAACATTCTTTTAAGTGTTATCACGTCCACGAGCATAAGCAAAGGCACGTCACGTGACAGAATGTAAATAGAGCATTTCTTAGAAAAGCCATTTATTTGCCTCTGTGATTTATTATTCAGTGACATGTAGGCTTTTTTTTCTTTGTTATTGGCACTCATGTTCATAATAACAAGGTACTTGACTTGAAGGTATTTGGCCAACCTTTCCAAAGTGCTATGTAAGCAGTAATCAGAGAGAGCTAGGTTCGTGAGTCAACAAATTGCTCTCCCATGCTGATCAAACAGTCTTGGCATCTCTATAAAAAAAAATACAAAACCAAATTTTGGACTAGCTTACCCAGTTCTCTCTCTAAAATTATTTATTGTATTTGCATTTGGCAGAATCCAGGCTTAAAATAACCAAAGGTGCCAGTTGTTTTATTAATAATATTTTACATGTGATTTTCATTTATGTTTAGAAGAATAAATGAGATGGCCAGTTAGCCTCCACAGCTTGTGTTACCATAAATTGCATTTTCATTTACTCAACGTAGGGACAGATGTGTCCTTTATTTTACACCATAGCTCCACAGCCTGCAGCAGAAAGCATTCTAATACCTGGGTCAAAGCTAGTCAGGTCAGTAGAGATGAGGTATATTTTGGAAAGCTTTCACACCAACCCACACAGGGTTGTTACTACTATAACAAGCAACTGTTAGATACACTGCAAAAGCTGCAGGCTTTAGCAGAAGGAGGAACTCAAATTTAAGCGGGATTTGTACTTAATTTCTATTATCTATGTCCACCATATGTGCTCACAAATCCAGGCCCTGAACTTGAAACACATATTTCCACACTTAGTATTGCTACTTCACTGTGTAAATGAATGCCTTAAAATGAAATATATGTATTTGTGTAGTATCACCTCACTGCTACTGTGTGCAAGGTTAGTAGGTCTACATGTGTAATTGCATTAATTTTCAGTGTGACTGCTGAATCGGAAGCTTGGACTAAACTGATGCAAGTCCCTTCCTTTTCTTTATTTATTTTATTTTTTTTTTACATAAAATGAAGAAAAGAGAAAATGTCATTTCTGACACCCAAAATGAAACACTTCATTTTTGGAACCATGTAGTAAAAGCAAAGGAAATGAAAAGGCCAGATTTCACAAAGCAAAAAGTGTTCTCCCCCTTTTCGTTCAGCAGTTTGGATGCAAGAAATATATCCTTTGATTTCCTGAGGCATTTGAAGCCACTGTCTCTCCTCCCTGGGGATGCCACTCATCATCCCTTAGGTTAAGGGGGACAAGCAGATTGTGACTTTCCACGCAGCCCTCCAGCTGAGCAACTTTCCTCCATGCTGCCTGTTTCATGCTGTCCCAAACATGGAATAAAACAGATGGGGAAAGTGACAGTGAAGTGCCAGTGTTTGAAGCAGCTGGCTCCAAAAGAGTGCTTTCCCCTGCCACTGGCGAGTTTCTCCCCCAAGGTACAGCGCTGGGGGTGGAAGTACTGCCAAACACCCTCCTTTTGGTCCTATTTCAGTTTGTCTGTGTAATTAGATGTTCCCTGAGCCCAGACATTGCTTATTCTCAGGGAGGAAGTCCTTCCCATCAGGTTACCCAGGTATGCCGCTTTTTAAACAAAGGGTCACTTCAGTGTTTGGTTTCTACCAAAGTGCTGTTAAAATATTTTCACTTATTGCAGGACCACAAGCATTCGTTAATTATGGGTCCAGGGTTCATTTCTTTATTTATTTTAATAGCTAGGTCTTATTGACCTTCACTTAAGCACTTTTGAATATTTTACCCTATATAAAAGACTGCTGTGCTGAAAAGTGCTAACAATTGCCATCATGGGAGTCTTGGATTCAAAGATGGTATGCAGACCTCATCAGGCCAGTGGGCTTGCCAAGTTCAATCTTTTCAGTTCAGTGGAAGCAACTTTAAATTCCTTCATATCGCAAAACAGCTGCTATCAACGGAGGCTGCCCAACATGGGCAGTGAGAGCTAAGCTCACTCAGGGAGACTTGTCTTTCTTGGTACTAGAAGATAGTGGCTCACTCTGGAAACAGAGGGTGCTGTGAGAGGGACCCTGAAAAGCAGCAGGATGGCAGGTCTTCAACACAGCGCTGATCAGTGAAGCAGAGTCAAGATCTCCAAGCCAGAGAAACATGCCTTCTGTATAGTCTCTGTCAAGGAGCATAGTTAACAGTGATAAATCTTGACCAATGGCAAAGCAAGACTGGCAAAGTCTTCCGAGCCCAGATAGTGATGAGCTAGTGTGGTAGAAGCCGTACGTTATGCCGTTGGGAAATCTCATGTGCAGGAAAAAAGCAGATCTTTGAGAAGTTTGGAGAAAGTCAGATAAGCAGTACCAACTCTTCAAAGACCGGTAAGATGCTCCAGGCATTCAACAGATCCCAAACGAGACTACTTATTTGCATATAGATGCAGGGAAATGCCTTGGGTTAGACAACAGTGTTCCTATGCATGTAGCTTCTTTCAGCTGTTTGCTTGAAGGGCACACTACAGCCACCCAGCTGCACCAGTTCAGGTGGAGCAGATCAAACTTACATCATCACAGCACTATGCAGACAGCAAGACTGGTTTAGAAGCTTCTAGTCTGAAAAACTGGGACATGTAGATCATAATAATGGCACCAGTATTTTACCATTTAACTCAAAAATAAGAAGGCAATGCACAGGTTCACAGAAGAGTTGAAGGTATCAAATTCAGAGCTATTTAGTCACTTTTTACCTGTAAGGGAAAGGAAAAGCTGTGAAAATTCATGAAAGGTATCTTGATTCCCAGGACAGTGCTGCCCACAAGGTCCATCCTTCCCTTCAGTTTTACTATCCTCAGTGCAGCATGTTTTCAAAAAAGAACATTTTCAAAGGTCAAGTGCCCTTTCGACTGTATTTTCAGTGAAGTTACAAAGTTAAGCCCTCATGTTAACTCGGCCCAGTCCCTCAGGATTTGTTGGCCAAACCCACTCCATCTGATAAAGGATTCTCCCTGCACTGGTATTCAACCATCCATCCTTGCAAGCACTAATCCAATATAAAAAATAGAAGCCATCCAAACACAACTTCCAAGAAGTGTGATATAAGTGAATACCTCATTGTGGCATGGCCATTAACAGCTGTTACAGAAAAAAGGAAAATAAACCAAGATTTGCCCTGGAACACACATGCATGATAAAATCCCCAAGTGTTCCTTTTTGAGACATTGTTTTTACATTTAATTTACAGTTTCCAAGTGTTTATCTCTTCAGGTGGGATTTTACATATTGACCATAGGTAGAACACACCCCATTTTATAATCACCTTATCTTACTTAAATAGGAGACAGATAGTGACTTCTATATGTACTCACACCTTGCTAATAGAAAACAGTGATGTATTGAAAATGTCCTTATCGCCTTCAGTTCGCACACAGGTGTTCTTAGTGATAATCTACTGAATGACATAAACCATGATTTTAGATTAAAAGTAACAATTGGTCAATAGGAAAATTAGAAAAAAAAAACCCCAAAACAGCAGTAAAACCACATTTCCTGAGTAGGATTTGGAACTGAAAATACTCAAATGTGTGAGTGTATACATGAATTTTGTCATTGTGACTGTGAAGCAGTCTCTAGGACTTCTCTTTAGTAATGTTTTCTCCCACCTGTCACAACCCACAAGGATTTTCTCTTGCATTTTGAGATCCTGATGAGCAACTCACAGATACGATAAGGAACAGTATGATATTCCCTCTGTTTTAGCCAAAGAAATGAACATTGAGAAAGAAAATATTAATCTGTCCACTGATGTTTTTTCTCCAAGGGGTGTTATCATAAAACATCTCACATGTAACTATTCCTGAACAACACTGTCAGAATAATAATTCTGGAAGAAAAATCTTTTTTCTGAATTAACTAGTTTTCCTATGATTGTTCTTTTAGACATAATATAGAGCATCTAAATGTATTTTAACGAGTTTACAATCTTACCTCAGATACAGGGAAAGTTGTAAGAATTTATGCGTTGCATTGCCTTTGAGTATTTTCATTTCTGTATCCTGAGGAAAACTCGTATTCTTTAACCTTTACCAGTTTCTTCCATACAGACCACTACACATCTGAAAAAAAAAAAGCAAATGCACACCTGCTATTGGAAAATTGCATGGCCAATCCTTGCTCCTGCAAAGGCCAAAGTTTTCTGGCCAGTGCCATTAGGGACAAAATTGGAAACCCCAGCACATGATGACGTTTTTTGAAAATCCAGCCTCTGGCAAGTTTCCACCATCTGCATTTATTATCAAATAAAGGGATCAACTAAGATTAGTAACACATAAAAACTTTCATGAAATGTAGGGGAATAGAGTATCATTCTAACAGATGCAGGAATTAAAGCCTACATTTAGTATCACAAGAAACATTCCAAGATTTTCTCTAGGGCTTTTCCAGAGAAACACAGCCTCGTGCTCCCTGCCAGGACAGGACTCTGGTTTTGCATTTATTCATGTGGCACTTTCAGGCTTCAGTGGCTGCACTCAGCCAGGCAGGTATCATGTCTGCTAGCCAAGAGTACCGGACAGCACTGTCATTGGCTTATCAGATTCCTGTAAAGTTTCGGCCAACTTGCTGGGAATAAAAGGTAGTTCCAAAAAGTGGTCATTTTTCTTGAGGGGAAAATAGGAAAAAAAAATTTCTCAGTGGTTTATAGGTTATTTCTATAGGACTATCTTGTAATTGAGTTCTATCAAGTAGGGAAGTTGACATTTTTCAGATTTTTGAGATATCTTTTTCTATTTAAAAACATCAACAATATCAGACCTACTAAATTTTTCTCTTATTTTTGCCTCAATGCTTTCGGTAATTTTTTGCTCCAATATGCCTCTACATGGAAAATGTCTTGACAGGACTTTCCATAATCACCAGTCTTCCATGTTTATGTGTGTACCCAGCTTCTGAAAACTAGATTTAGACATCCAGTTAATAAGTTGGTTTTACTAGTGAGATGACAGCTAAAGGAAGAAATTCTTTGCCTTATTTTTATCAAAGCCACTACTTTTAGCTACCAGCTTAAAAAAGTAATCTTGTATATGTCCTATAAGGTCAAGTGCTGTCTAAATAGGCTTCTTTTGACATATACAAGGGCAACCTAATTAAAGACAAAAGTTTTCAAACCCACAGTGTGTGATTTTTTCACTAATAGCAGGTTTCAGTAGATCTCAGCTTCCCAATGCTTCCAGTTTCTCTACATGATATATTCAGAGTACCAGTACATAGGTGCAGCATGCCACCACAAAACTGAACAGTAGCAACCTTACAATATTTCATTAGCAAGTAATACTTTCTCAAGCCATGTCACAGAGGGTTATTCTCTGAAGGTGGACGAGAGTAGGAGTTTAAATCAACAGCACCACTGGCAGAACATCTGCTCCAAGGTCAACTGTACAGAGCACTAAATATCCCTTGACTATTCCTAAACAGTCTTGATAAGCATCAGATACATGGAATATTTCTCAAGAAATCTCTTCATAGGGTCAGGACCCCATAGGTATAATTTCATATGAATTAGCAAAAGCAGAAAAAAGCTTTTGAAGTGCCTTTGCACATTTGAGACCTACTGTATTAGTTTTATCTGGAACAGCCATAAGCAATCACATATTTTTTTTTATTCTTGCTGCAGTTCTTGTAATATGAGTGTTGGCAGTAGATTACACTCCAGCACCTCATGTCATTGACTCTTCCTTACTTTACTCAGTCAGGGTCCAGTTGGATGCCACCATCTGTCAGGGTCCACAAGGGGGCACGGGATCTGAGAGTGGATTCTCATGAGAAAGACGGCAATGTGAACAGGAAACGTCCCACCAGGAATCCCTTCTTGGGACAGGCTCCTGTGGAAAAGAACAAACCCTTATTGTCACTATTGCAGTTTTAACTTTGTATTCTTGTGCTCATCCTTTGATTCATTCTCTCTCCCCCCACTCTATTCCCATCCGATGGGTGGGAAACAGGATATTTTGTGAAATTCTTTCCTTCCTGTGTGGGTCTACATGACATCTTTAATTAGCAAGTCACTGCAATGGAAGTGAGGAAATATAAAGCACAACTGTGCTGCTGAGGAGATCGTAATATATTTGCTTTTTGAACAGGTATTTAAGGCATCACTTTCTGCCATCGATGGTGGCAGAAAGATAAGATCATTGATGTTAATATTTAAAAATATCACACACACACAAAAAATTAAAACACTTCCCTGCAGAATGAGTGATCAGGAAATGCTTTAAAAACATTGTCCCTCTTTGTGTCACACTGGAGAAGCTGGGGTTCAAAAGAGTGATGGGGGAAAGACCTCCGTCTCCTTCCCTAGGCAGATCTTTAGCCAGCTGGCACTTGCCATTTCACCTGGAATGAGTAGGAACATTTGTTACATGAAAAACTTTACTGTGGGAACTGATCAGAGTGGCGTGGCCTTCTACAGACAACCACTGTGGTTGCAAGGACTTTTCTGATGGTGTGATTTGACACTATGGAGGCACAGACAGTAGTGCTATTTTAGAAGGAGATCAAAGCATAGATAAACCTGGCAAACACAGAGGACCTGTACCTGATCCTCCCCTGCCTTGCTCTATAGGATAGTAGGTGTAAAATACTCATCCGGCAGAATTGTCCTTAAACACCAGCAGTCCAAATGAGAGCCCTCAACCTCTGGATGTCCTTACAGGTTTGGCATATTCATCTCTCCCAGACCCACCAAGCTGAAATTTGCTTTTCTGGCTGGTATGGCTGTATAGCCCCAGGGGACATTGAGATGATCCTGGTTTCTGGTTTTCATTCTTTTTTTCTTGTCTTTTTTTTTNTGATGTTTTACCTAACTAATTTACACCACTACAGAGCAGCGTGCACTCATTTTGTGAAAACAAACAGTAACCACACAAGAAGCTAGTTTGGGGAAAAACCATCCTCTGTGTGCCAGTATGGCATTCCTTCAGCGCTGAAAGCGTGGGGGTACGAACCAAGAAAACTGCAGAACAAAGCATGTGGTTGTGCTACTGGAAGAGCGTCTGTCACACCCAAAATGTGTCCAAAGGTTGGTGTGCAAAACTGTGGAGGATATAGCCAGGCTGCATGTCACATCACAGAAAGATGTACGAGGCCGCTTTTCTCACGCTGAGCTTGTGCGCCAAATCTCTACTGCTATCTCACAGCAGCAGGTTTGTCTTCAACTACTTTATAATACAAAGCAACCAGAGGCCCTGCCTCCTGATTTTCATGCAGATCTAATAATGAAATAAGAATGTGCTTGGTCATATTCGTTCTGGGACTGCACGTCTGAAGTGAAGTTTGCATACCTTGACAAATCAGCTTGCAGCAGAAAATAGGAGCTGCTACTGCTTAGTGACAGAACCTCTAACTCTGAGCAAAGATTCTTGTGTGTGAATATTGCTAATGGCATTAAGTGTCTTTATCACATCTTATAAAGTGTTATCAATCAAACTACAGGTGTTTAAGCAGGTAAAAGCTGTAGCTTGAGGCAACAGATAAGAAGTTTTCCCTTGGATCTTAAGCACTCTTCTAAAGAAGAGCTTTCCTTAGAGAAACTGTCAGGATATCAAAGCGAAAAAGAAGGATTTTTTTTTAGGCTTTGGGGCAGAAGTGAGAGGGGATTTTGTATACAGTTTTAGAAGACACATTACAAACCTCTTAGAATGATTTCCAACACCAATCTCCTCTCCAATCACAACCAGATGTTGCTTATATTTACAAAAGAATATGCTTTTTTTTAAATACAAGAATTTGCTTGTGTTATTAACATCTATGGCATGGAAACTTGTGAAATATATGTGGAAAGAAAGGCAAATATATTTGAGCCATGGGAGCTTACCATATACCATAGGCACCCAAAAAAAATGGGTGGCAACATTACAGTGGGACTTGCTCTCTGTATTGGGATCTAATGTGTATCGCTTAGCTTGCTCCAGTGCTGCACCGCAGCGAGTGTTATGCATATTTAATGCACAGAAGGTAAAGAAGTCAATTTTAAGGCTATAATTGAAAGCCATTATAAAAGTCCACTATTACTACTGTACCGTAAATGACATATGTTATTGATTCCTCCAGCCTCTTTTACAAGTGAGGTGACTTGGTGGGCTGGGGCCTCAGCACTCAGACCCTGCCTGAAGTTGGGAGGGAAAATGAATCTAAGCTCTAAGCTGCCATTTAGGCATGTTATAAACCCACCAGCGTGCTCAGGGCTCCTGCAAAAGTGGGTTCTGCAGAAAGAGCTGAGGTACCTCCACAGAGTTGCACAAACAAACTCTCAGGGCTGGGCCCATGTTCTTTTTTAAAATGCATGTACTCCTCCCTGCAAAGATAGAAACAGCTGCACACATAGCAAGGAAAAAGAAGATATCCATGCCTGCCTCTCATTTGAACCACTAGTTTGTATTTTTGGGATCTGAAAAAAAAAAATTCAAGACCAATCAGAAGTTGTCTTACAGTCTGGGAAGAGAGGCAGGGAGGCACCCAGAGACCTTATTTGAAGCAGAAACCAGAAACTTGGCCCTAGATTTCCAGTCCTGAGTTTGAGCTGCCCATCTTGAACTCTAAATCATGGAAACTGCAAACCAAAACAAAGGTGAAAATGGAAAAAACAACCAACAAACCCACAACTAGTAACACTTTGCTAAGAAAAAGTTCTGCAATAATTCTGCATGTATAAACCAATATCAGAACCATCTACCTCCTACCACCAATTGCTGTGGATAAAACAAAGCCAACCTTCTTATACATAGGTGCATTTTTGAATAGGCTGATTTTTTGAGGATTTCAGCCAGCACCTGACTGTACCGTAGTTTCAAGTTAAAACATTTTTAATAATTAATTCATATCACAATGAACATCTTTTATGGCCTCTCAGCTATCACAGAGTGTTACAGCATGTTTTTATCTAATGGTATAACTCTATCTGCAAAGGCAATGGAAAGGTGAGAATTTTTTTGAGCCCAAACTGGTGGTGGGTTAAAACTCAAACCCTGACTCTGAGCCCTTTGAACAATAGCCCTCGACTTGCAATCCCAGGTTATTGCTATGCCATGGTGTAGCCCAGATATGGAAGAGCTAGCTCGCCAGATGCCTAGCCATAGTGTTATGAAATACATACAAGTTAATTTACCCCATTTACTACTCTAATCTAACAGTAGTAGATCAGCCCCCAATCTGAATAGCCCAATCTCAGTTACCAAGATTGACTGCTTGGAGTAATTGAAGAGATTCTACTTAATGTTTGCCTTAAATGATCTGGCTATCTGATTCAGATAAGATTTCAAACAGCGTCTGTGCTTTTGATCTCAAATTAGCTTCAAGATTATCTCAGGCTTAGTTCAGACACAGTAAAAAAATCCCTCAGGTATATCCAGCACCATAACCATGCTCAAACCCTCTTCCTGATTCCACCAGCTTAATTAAAACTCATCTCAACAACAACTCAATACATCTGTACTGCAAAGCGGTGCTAGGGATCCTCTGAGCCATGCTGGGAAGCTGAGGGGAGCAGCAAAATGGCACATTCAGAAACTCCTGTGGTTGAAAAGTAGAGGTAGGAAGGAGAGAGACCTCTCTGCCTTTTTCTTTTAAATGCTGTGATTTGATGGATGTTTTCTTGTCTCTCTGGTATACAGTGAAAAGCGCCCATGAGCAGTAAGATCAAGAGCCAACATGTCCTTTCAGCACAAGTGACACTACACTAATTTATACATGACACCAGTCAAAAAACATTTCCATGAGTGAAAGCTCAAAGTGAGCCCCAGCCTTTAATGAACTTTCATTCCGCTTTCTGTTCACTTCACAGTGCTGCTTCAGACAGAAAATCTTCTAACATTATGAAGGCACACTACACAAGGCATACCATTTCTTTTAACGTAAAAAGCCAGTATTTGCTTATAACAGCTCTGTTCCTTTGTGCATTCCTTTCTCAGGGACAGTATGGGTGCTTCAGGGCAACTCTAAAGACAAATTTCAGCAGTGACTCAGGAGCCTGACTACCAGGTATGGTGTGCTCGACACACCGGATTTCTAAACATTCTGCCAGCTGAGCAGACAGCTGCCTGTTGGGATATTTCACATTACTTCCGTAACTCACCTGTAGAACAAATTCTCCCATGCATTGTTTTAACAACCAGAGGCAACAATACACCTTTGAAAAGTGTTTTCTAAAGGTGGTCTGGCTCACGTTTCTGTGCTCGTGCTTAGGCTTTGCAGTGTTAATTCTCATTTTTGAAATTGAGGGAGGTATCTAAACTCTGGTTTTTAAAAGTACATAGGTATGAATAGCTGCAGATCTGCACTCGGGTACCTCAGGTTTAGTGAAATCCTTACCAGCAACTTACAGGTCTCTTTTTATCATTCACCCTTTGTTCTTGTTGAAAGGAGCAATGCACAAATACTTTGAAAAAGCTGATCCTAAGTAGCAAAATTACTTTAGAAGATGAGTTTGAAGTTCTTAATTCCTTTAGATATGCTCCACTTTTTTTACCTCAGGTCTACAGAAGTGTTTGCATATCACCTAAAACCACAAAGCCTGATTTTGATTCGGCTGTGGGTACCACCGCTCTGTTATTATTCTAAGATAGTATCATAGAAAAACTTCAGTTATAACTTAATTAATTTAAACGCTATCATTACTTTTGAATGGAAGCATTTTATCCAAGCAAAGGATCACCCCTGAATTACTATATTTGTACCGTGGAATAACTGTGGCTCTAGGGTTCAGCTATGGTCTGCAGTCAAAGTTATTGTATTAACACTTATGTTATACTGCTGCCTACAGGTCCATATTTAAAATTAGTGCGTTATGCTTATTTATGTTTAAACAAGGTTCCTGTCTCAAAGCTTAGAAAGCAAGCAAGATAAGGAAGGTATGTGAGAAGATACCCAGCGGAACCCATTTTAACTTTTCATGGTTATGTTTGTGTATGTAATTGAATGCATTTTTTTCTGCTGCCCTGAAGCTGCCGCAGAGGGGCTGGTTTCACAGTAGAGCTGCATTTGGGAAAGCAATTCAAAAGGAAGAAATGGATGATGGTGGTGCCTGTATTAGGGGCGCTGCAGAAGAAAGCACAGCAATACCTTGAATGGCAGCTCTCCACATAGGCAGGTGATCTTTGCTATGGTGTTTGTCACAAACTGTTATTTCCACTTGCAGATGACTACAAATTTTCTAAAGCAAAAGAAGACACATTCTGAAATTTCCACTTGTGGAGGTTGTGCAAAGAATATACGGACTATCTTTTCCTACTGTGTGATTTACAGATCCCTTACAAATTGTCATTAATCCCAAGGGCTTCTCATGTTGCATCTCACTAGTATACTGAAAAAAAATAGTAGCACACGGCACAAAATTCATCAAAATATCAACATTGTTCTTTGGGAAGCTAGGATGGAGAGGGGCAGTTTTCCTCTGCAGTTCATGTACACAGTTCTTCCTCAGGTAACTGACTCCAATTACTACAAACATGTGGTGGATTTGAATATATTTTCTGATTATAGGAAGAAGATATTTCAACTTAGTGCCTGCAGAAAAGCCGGACACCTCCTCTGCTTTACAAAACTGATTGATTTTGGCAATTCAGGATGCCACCAATTTCAGCCAAAGATAACGGCAGCTGAAATGGTGTTCCTTCGAGCTCCACAAAACTGCTTTTTTGCAAAAGGGCATTCCTTTATTTGAACAGTTTGCAAACTGCTATCCCTGAGGATCATGTAAATTCATAGAAATGTTAGCATTTAGTAATCAACAACCTCTGCACCCTTGAGGCTGGGTAAGGTATTAGTCATCTCTAATTAAAATTGTCTGATGCTAGGCAGTCCCCAGTGACTGCCACAATACTGTTTCCTATGTAATTGTTGGTCAATTTGTTGCAATATATCATCAGGATTACTGAATTATTAGTTATAATTACAACTGTAGAGTCAATAGCAGTGTCGAAAAAAGGGTAAGTAAACACTACAAAATTATGAGGCATGGGAATACCTTCTAACAGCTACAGCATATTAGTAGCATGGAGACCACCCACTGTAACAGTTAGGCACAATGATAAATCCCTACTTTGGAAAGGCGGAGTTGGATATTTTCCTCTTAATGGACTGCAGTCATTTTGGTAACATCCCCTATAAGCTCCTTTCTGGTTTCTGTCCACCAGCTGTGAAGCATGCATGCTAAAGTCTGTAAAACCCTGCAGCCTGCCAGACCCAATTTTACAGCCACTGCTGTCAAACCATTTGCACAGACCATCCCCAAGGATGCACCTTCCAAAGGTCTACTAAAGGAACTTCCCAAAGCTTTGCAGCCCATTTTCCCATGGTGCTACCATCACTCCAAGTCCCATTTTCAGATGTGGTCTGAGGGACCACGAGCCCACCTCCCACAGCTTGTCAGACAGACACTAATGCGTCATTCTCCAAGGGCCACCTCATCAGTATCTAGACACTGGACTCCTGATACAGTTGAATGGTTATGAGTTCTTGGAGAGCTCACTCCATAAGCATTTCTAAGAATGGCAACACAAAGGCGTCTGTGGAAGAAGAGTTTGATAAAAGTGCCCACCACCTTTCACTGTAGTTCTCAAAGAAGCATGTAGTATTTGCTGTTAATGCTTTGATGAACAGGAGAGCCACTTTTCAAAACTGTCCACAATTTCAAAGACTGCCTTCATTTGGGAAAAAAAAACCTCAAAGTATTTTTTCCCACATAAAGTATAGGACTCTCAAGGAATCCAAAGAGAAAACATGTCAGATAAGATATTTCAGGTTTTACTCTAAGTTCAAAGTGTGTTGGGAAATGGCTTGAGAGTTCAGTGGGTGGAAACATGACCAGTAAAATTCAGAATATACTACAAGAACCAAAGTCTAATTAGGGGAGTTGGTCAGGCTTTTAGCTTATCTACCTGATCTCCAACCACAGCCTCAAAGCTTGAATATGTGACTCCATCTCTTTAAACAAAGAAACAAGTCATTAAAATTCAGGCTGTACAACTACCATTACACTCATTTAACAAAACAAGAGTTCAAAACAAAAAAAGTTTAACTCCACAACAGAGACATTTCTGGAAACCGCAGCTTAACTACCAATCTTCCCTCCATAGGTTTCAAATGAAACAGGCACAGAGGCTTTCTTTGGCACAGCCTAACCCAGTTCAACCGGGTCTGGGTTTCAATTAAGTCACCCTTGTGCAGGAATTTGAAGTCAAACTTCTATAAACTTCTTTTGGTTGGGTTTTTGGTTGGTTGCTTTGTTGGTTGTTTGTTTTTAAACAACCCAGCCACAGCGGCCACACTGCTGAAATCAGCCAGAATGGCTGCAACAGCATCCCAGGGCCAACAAGCCGAGTCATGGCCCTGGCTGCACACACTTATGGTCTGTTCCGACAGCTCATAGCTGCCGCAGTGGAAAAGCAAAAGTGTGTTGAAGCTCAAGCTACAATGAAAGTGACAGGTAACTTCTGAGGAACAAAACCACAACTGTAGCCCTTACACCCTTCTCTGAAAATCTGGCAGAGTCATTTGTGAGACAGAAGGTCTCGATGAGAGCTGGCTGGGTGACTGTGGAATAACTCTGTTCCAAAACTGTGCAGGTTTTCCAATTTTTTCATACAGTCTTGAAATGAAAACAAAAACTTTTCAAATGGAAGGGTGTGGAATTGTGTTGAAACATCTATTTCTGGGATAGAGAGATCAAGTTTTCAATCAGGCTTTCAGATCAGACATAATCAGACACCTCACCTTGGGATGCAGAAAACTCTCCATTCATCAACACCAGCCCCTCTGCAAAAATTTTTGGCGTCCAAGAAGCAGCATATTTCAGTAAAAATATATTTCATCAAATGTGTTCTGACCAATTCCAATCTTGTGATGACATTGTGTCACCAGTTTGAGGAAAGATCAGTATTAAAAAACCCTCAGAAAAACAGAGGACTGGAAAAGAAACTGAGAAACAGCCAGTCACTCAAAAGACATTTGTCAGCAAAATTAAATATAAGTTCAGGCATATTCTGTTTCATTGCGTACTGTTCCTTTTAGGGGTGAGGCACTTAGAGTCGTTTCTCTATTTTGGAATGAGACTGCAAGACAAACAGTTTATCTTCAGCTTGGCAAAAGAAAGTTACATTAATGTCCATCAAGATGAAAGCAGTGCAAACCAGAAAATTTTACAATTTAAATAATGACTCTGTTCTTCAGCTGTGTGTAAACCATTCTTCTCACAGGATGCAATCAAATGTCATTGCCATAAGAGTTCCTAGTAATCCGGAAAACACAAACCCATGTACTTCATACACGTATATGCACATATTACTTAAACATATATATAGTACATAGTACCTATATATATATATGTTTCTGTAGACACACATGCATACACAGACACAAACCACACCTGGAATTCCAGTAAAATATTTCTCTTGCCTCCTCAACAGCACAGTTACAGTAATCAAGGTTGCCTAGAAGGAGCAGACTGAGGCTCAGGTCAGCAGTCTCTGATCATCAGTGTTTGTACAAAGTGATTTTATGTTTTCTTTGCATGAGATAAATATCAAGCTAGAACTTTTCCTCATAAGGATTTTTACAGAAGTAAAATGTTTGGAAGGTTGAAAGATTTTTGCAAAAAAAAAATAAATGTTTAGGGAATAAATGGGAGCTTATTTACATTTTTTCAAGTTCAAGAATAGGGAGAAAAGTATTAACCTCGCTCCACACACCACTGTGTTATAAGGTACACGAGAGAGCTTCTCTTGTATTGCTTCTGCTGAAGCTAAGGTAATAATTAAAAAAAAGTCAGCCAAAATATAATGTGTAAAAGCTAATTCTTGTTTCAGTGAAAGTATCACCATTTTTTGTTTCAGGAATCTTACTGACTTTTCATCAGGAGGATGAACTGAAACATGATGTACATTTTCCATCAACTTTTAAACAGTATTTTAGAAACATGTTTTTTTTCCATGAGATTTCATAGTTTGCTTTTTTATTTATTTTTTTCACAAAATGTTTTTATTGAAACAAATTTCAGCCTATTCTACTTCGCATTTTGAATTCTCTCAAAATTCAAATTAAAAACTTCAAAGCAAGTAATGTTCCATGAACATTACTTTCATACGATTTCAATCAAAGCCATGGAAATTCCTGGTTCCACCCCGGAATAATGAACTGGTCCAGGTTTCATTTGAAATCCAGCTCTGAGGAGCTGACTTACCTATCTGGTTTGTAAGAATCCTGCTGTCTTCACCTGACCTGGGAGCATCCCCTCATAGCAAAGCACTCCTCCAACCGGAATGCATCCACGCAACACAGTCCCCATCCTCTCTGGGGAGGGGGGGGGCACCAATGTTTCATTGTCAACCTCCAGTTTACCAAACTTTTCCAAGTTCAGAAAGCTCCTTCTTTCTGTGTCTTGAAGATCAAGGTTTTTTAGCAATTCACTGGTTAGCTGTGTTTGCATGAAGAGACCCTCCCACTGCTCTTTCATCTTCTGAAGGCAGGCCAATTTTCAGCTACAGCCTGACGGTTGCCTGGGTTAACCTCGGCCGTGTTTCATGAGGCTTAGAAACCCCAATACACCTTTCAAATAGTGTGTTTGATCATAGTCCTCTGGCAGATAAGCAGAAAATTAGAATGAGCTTCTTCAGGTAAGTGCCAACATTAACCTGCTGTCATCTTCCAGGGAAGACTGCCCGTCCGGCAGGCAGGTTAGGAGATCAGTTCCAATGGGGACACAGAAACAGCAGCTCTGCAATTGCACTCCAATAACATTGTTTCATGAAAGTTCATGCATACGGTGTTAGCTTCTTCAAGGACTTAGAGATAAGCATCTTCACAACACTATGGAAGACACTTATGGCTTTTCAAAAAGAAGGCCCCCCTCTACTTTGTTCTACATAGCTTATATTCAAGTTTTCCAGATTTGAATCTTCATGTTTCAGTTCAAGGCCTCTTGTCCTGTTGTTTTTTGTAGGAGTTTTTTCCATCTCACTGGCAGTCTCTTCCTCTTCTCTCATGAGTACTGACCACATGCCGAAACTCTATGTAATAACACAGGCAACAAAACAGGATTTACTTCAACTTATATTTTAGTTTTCATCCTTCATGTCCATCCACTTCCAAATGCAAACTTCACTGCATGAGAATATTAAGGTCTTGGGGTTAGTGCAGACTGTAGTCAACAGCTAAATTGTCCTTTGAGTGAGGAGTGGTAATTCAGAGGAGCCTGGAGGGACTCACTCTGAGGATCTAATCAGTCCTCCAGACACCCAGCATTTCTGGGGCACAAGTTATCCTTCCTAAATTTGGATGTGTCCAAAACTAGTGGAATTAAAAAAAAAAAAAAAGAAACACCAACTCCCCCCCTCCAAATTTTTATCTTTGCATGCTTTCTTGTTTTAATTAGAAAAACAGTTCAGAATTCACCACCAAATTCCCACTCCTTAGGACTCCATTCTCTTCTATGCCTTTCATTTTCCCCCAAATCCAAAACACACATTTAAGTATCTCCTGCTGAGGTCAATGGGTTTTAGGCAGATTCATTCCCCTGGAGGAGGCAGAAACCCAGCTCCTCTGCACCAACAGCACCTCAGCTGCTCAGATTCATTCCACAGCATGGCCTGCAAAAGAAATTGTTTCAAGGTGTGCGAAATATTTGCTGCCTGCTGCTGTCGGCAAACTAAAACCACCAAGGAGCTGTTGCCAAAGCAAGAAAAAACTAAAATCCTCCAGGGGGAAAAGGAACACACAGGAAGAGAGTGGGAGCAGGTTGGAGGTGCAGGATCCTCCATCAGATCTGACCCTAATTCTGAAATAAGCCAAGCTCACCATAGTTGCAGGGTTTGGCCAAGCCTGCTCATCCCTCCATGTGCACTGCACATCTCCCTGCATGGAAGGTTTCCACATGCTGTGAGTTTTCCATGCTGTTTCGAGCCTTCAGTGTAGGACATCACAAAGGTCCTTTAAAAGCAGAGGCTCTTGCTCTACTGTTCAGTGACTAGTTACCCAATGATGAGTCAAGATAGGGCACCCAAAATCCCCCAGCATTCAGAAACATGGGTGCCTGTGCAGTGCAGCCCTCCTCCAGATACCCATGAGACTGAGGGAAGAGGTGGAGCTACGATGATCCTTAATCCCAACTTGAAATGTACTGAAGTGCTTTCTCACCCACATCGATTTGTTCATATCCATTTATGATGCAAGAAATTGAACTACAGACCCTGAGGCAATAATGATAATATTCACATACCACCCCTCCCCCCCTCCACTCAAGGAGACTAGTCTGCCTGGAGTGTGCTGCAACAGATTTGAAAGGGAAGGAAACCAGGCAGGTGAGGTGAGTCCTGAGGTGGAGAGGAGAGCAAAAGCCATGAGGAAAGTCTGGACCCTCATGGTCCTTCCCTCAATCCCAGATATTAAATTTTCAGCTGTACATTCCGCTTCCCTAGAATATCTTTCTCCAGTTAATGCAGCAGGTATACAAACACTCTCAAATCATAGTAACAAGAATCAAACCATAATCCTCATTTAAAAGCTTTAAAAGCTAAAGCAACAAAATGGCTAGATACACAATCCTATTTTTCTTCATTCATTTTGGGGTCATGCTTATAAGAAACTTCCTCTTCTAGAATTTCTTACAGTCTTCAACAGAGACCTTCTCCAAAGAACCTCAGTGGTAGCAAAATAATGTTGTCCTTGTTGAATGACAGCATCAATCTTTGTCACTCCTTTGAGAGGATGCCCAAATGGATATACCATGGATAACAAATTACAGTCTTACACATTTATTTCATAAATTTTTTCAAACTGTTTCAATGGAGCTTTTGCCCCAAAACAAGGGTTAGATTCAAACCTCCATTCTTTATAAGAAAGCTTACTAGAAGACATCAAAAACGACACTTAAGGTTACAGCTGGTTTACCCACTAAGCATGTTTTCCAACTAAGCTCTGTTCCTCCAATAACTCAATGCTTTTTGTTCTGAAACATGTTCTACTACTACTACTACTCCTCAAAATGTGTTCCCCAATGTCACAGAGAGAACATATTTTTTCAAATATGAATTCACAGCATTTATTTTAAGGGCATGTTTATAGAAGTTGGAAGGAAGTTCAGATAAAGTTGCTACGTTGTGGCAATATATGAAGTTAATTGTTTTAATAGGGAAGAAGTCTAAGATAATCTCTCAGCCCTGTTTCCTTTACTGGTTGAACTCCTTTGGTCACATCTACGAGAGTAACACTGGCCAATTCTGTTTATTTTTCTTTAATTACAAAATTTTAACCCCGAAAAAAAAGTTGAAAATGAAGAGGCTTGTCCAAGGGGCATCCTGCTACACTAGCATGGGTCCTTTCCCATTTGTAGGTGCCTCAGTAAGTAACTGAAGTGATGGCTTTTGCCTTTCTCCCTGAATTTGTCTTTCATTTGTCATATCCACCACCTGCAAAGAGCAGCTTGGCATTGCTATGTGCCAAATCCAGATATGCTAGGAAGCTGCATAAAAAGAGGCTCTAACCAGGCAAATTGTAAAGCTGGTGAAAACAGGGCAGGCTCTGACATGCAGAGGGGAACTCCTCAGAAGCATCTCATTGTCAGGCAGTTAACTAGATGTGAAGAAATTATACAGCACAAATACAGTACTACTTTCCTAAACCATAACATGTAGTTTAGGACTTTGCTGGTGAAGTCTGAGTGGAGGTCTGCAATCCAGAGGCTTATTTCAACCAACTTATCTATGTTTCTGTGGTCTTATGCAGATAAGAAGAGATTTCTCATTCCTGGCTGACTGCCAAAGTTGTTCTTCTCCTCTGGTTTCTTNGAGGGCTAGACAATTAGCTATGGGGTTAAGAATTTTTTCAAATACTTGAAGTGGAATATTTGAAGGGCAGTAGCCAGACAAAACCTCTACTGCTCCCTTATCTAACAGACCAGAAACCAGGGACCTTTTCGAGCAACATTGGGTATGTTTGCCTAGATCTTACCACTTTCTGGTCTAGGACAGGTTTTTGGATCAAAGGTCCCCATGCCCCATGCAAGTGCTCTGTAAAGCAAGGCAGATGAGCCCGAGAGCAAGCCTTGCTAATGCAGTCACACTGCATCTGGGATCTGAGGTACTCATCAGTAGGCTTGGAGCTCATCCAGGTACCTCTAGACCAAGCTTGGTGCAGACATTGTCAACACGCCCTACACCATCCTCTACAGAAAGGCACTGGAAACGTGCTCTTCTGTCCTACTTGTCAGCAGGTGCCACAAGTTACCCTCTAATTCATGAGTGATCTCTGTCTAACCCAAGGCCTTCCATACATCACTGAGACCAAAACCTTTCCTCAGAAACTGTTTCTTATCTCAGACATAGCACAGTATTATTAGCTCAGCTGCAAGTAGACAAACCTGACTGGAAGGTGTTCTTCCAATTTGCCTACCCCTGGCGGTCTCTGCCAGACTTCTTACCATGAGACTCATCAACCACAAAGTGTACAAGTCAACAATGCACTTGAGCATAACAGAGGCATTACAACACAGGTTTAGTTATGTCCATCTGACTCTCAAGGAACCCTTACAGACTTCAATAGTCCCCTAAAGATTTACAGTAATATTGAGCAACAAACAACAAACCCCACAGCTCCATTTCCCACTATCAAAGGGAGAACTTGCCAAGAGCGCAGGAGAAAGCCAGGCTGGCTGTAAGGACACGGGCTTGTTTCTGCATTGCCTGTAGATCAGATGACTTTTGCTGACACACCTAACTTTGATCATTTACGGATGAAAATGTTGGCTTGTAGTGTACTGCTTCTGGAAATGCTGAATGTTTGAAAATCTGGTGAGCTGGCCTGACTAATACATTTACAGATGTTGACATTTATTTCACAGTTACTGCTGAGATAAAACCCAAGTTGTTCTTCTCAAGACTACAGTCATGTCCAGCTCTGCAATTTAATTTATTTTAACGTAAATAAAAAATATTTTAATTTTAAGATAGGGCAGAGTATTAGATGCCAAATATTTGTGCCTTTGGCAAACAAAAGCACACTTTGATGTCCTCAAATACAAGAGTGACTGTTCGGTGGTGCCTGTCCTCAAAATACCTAAGTGCGAAGGAAGACACCTCAATTGTGCTTGCCTATGCAAAAAGGCAGCTGTGAGGAATGTACAATATCTCTGCCGCACTAGTTCATTCCTTAACATCTTTCTGGTTTGTTTCCGAGGGCACTACAGAAACAAAGCAAGGCAGACAGACTTTCCATGCCAGTGGACACTTTTGCAATGCTACAACTACTACAACTTCCTTGTTTAAATTATCTGAGCGGTAGGCGGGTGGAGCACCTTAATAATTTGCTTTTCTCTTTTATTACTGAAATAAAATATCTAAAAGATCTGAGGGTACTGGAAGAGAGGTCGCTCTTATTGCATTCCTTCGCAGGCGGCACTGCTTTTGCAGGGACACCTGTCTGCCTGAAACTCTGTAAACGCTTTTTAAGAGGTCCCCAGGTAGCAGAAAGAACACAGCTGCTAAAGAGCGTTAATGGCAGGACAGCTGCTTGGCTGACAGAATTGGAACCAGCATGGTGCATGTGCTGGGGCTGTAAACAGGAATGAATTTTCCTAAAAGCTTTATAAGTAAAAATGTTTATTTTTGGAATATTAGCAAAATAAAAGGAGTTACAATGTTACTTTAATTTCCAGTCAAAACATAACGACATGCAGCTTTTAAGAAGGTTTATTTTATAGCGAAATCTCAAATTGAAACAAGGTGGCCTAGAAACAACTTCAGAAATACCAGGGATTTCTTCTAGATGTATATATAAAACACACTTGGGCATTTTTTTGCCCTAATGTGTAGTAAAATTGGTCATATAATCCTTCTTTCCATAAACCACACATCAGGTATTGGGGAACACTTTTCTGGCTTCCAAGCTTGCCATTGATTGCAAATGCTTAGTGTGTGGTACATAAAAGTATTAGAAGGTATGTGAAACAGGTTATTTGCATGCTAAAAAGATGAAATTGAGATTTTGTGTTTCAAGAAAAGGCATTGAAATGACGACACCTACTCTCACTCAACCACAGCCTTCCTCTCTAAGCCAGAGCAGGTCATTCAATGCCAAGAAAGTGCCCTCTTTTGGTGGACACAACCCTGGCACAGGGTCAGAACTGGAATTTTGAACCCAGCTGAACAGTCGCATCAGACTGGGTACAAACAACCAGTATCATTTTGGGACTGTTCCTAAAAAAACATATTCCCTTTGGAAAGTTCAGCTTGGGGTAGCAGAACCCAAATGCCTTGCTACTGCCTTCCCAGCACTTGCAGCTCTCCAGCCTGTGGAATGTGAGCAGAACTTGCTTTGTCTTCTGGAAAGGCCATTGCTACCTTTTTAGGATCGACAGAGACCTTTTAAAATCTATCCAGCCTTTATCATTTTCCACCAGCCCTACTACACCACCACGAAACAGCTAGTGTGCCGCATCAAGGGATGAAAATAGGAGGTCCATTACCTGCGCACATCTCTTCACAGCTTCTCATCCTGAGCCTGAAGCTGGGCTCAGTTTAAAGTTATTAATTGCCTTTTTCACAGCTGGCACCAGCAGCCTCACATGTTGACTCAAAGTGTGATGTGATAATTAGGCAGGGTGAGGAATCTTTGTTAAGTTTTGTTCTTTGGCAGTATTTTGCCTTTGATCTCCCCTGCTCTCCTTTCCAGGAGAGTTGCAGTGTTCCAGCTGGAGTTGAGGGTGGGCCTTTCATCAGCCTGGGGGAAAACTTTGTCCTGTGCCCCACGGCATTCTATTCTCAATCTTAAACTTCCCATTTGGATGATGGCTATGTGCTAGCTGGAGTGACTGTGAGGTGCCTATAGTTAGAAAAGCACTTATGGTGCACCTTCCACCAAAACACAGATCACATTAAAAGAAAAGCAGGAATAAAGTTCAGTAGCAAAATAAACAAATAAGCTGGCTTTTAATAATGTCTTTTCTACATTAACTTGATCAAAATCTCATATTTTGCTCTGCAGGTTAAGAGGGCTGGTGGCACAATAAACATCCTGCAGAAGCCTATGGACATTTGTCACTTGGGCTCCAAAGCTGCCCATATTCCAGAGTCATGCAGGCAGTTTGCTTACTCTTTCCACAGATTTTTACTGGCAAATTACAAACCACTTAATAGATGGTGTAAAAATAATTATGTAAACTTAGGAATAAGTTCTAGAGCATTTACGCTTTTATGAATGAATCATTTTCCCAAAAGGCTTCTTCTTGAGCTTTTGTCACTTATCAGTTCTTCCGCATCTGGCCTTCCTATTTGACAGATGCTATCCCTCTCCAGACCTGAGCTGGCACGAAAAGCAGAGACAGTGGCAGGTACGAATGTCAGGAATTGTGTCCCTGCCATATTGTTCACAAGACTGGGATTTTAGCAACACAGCAACACAATATGAAGAACAGTATCTTCCCCAGGAGGCCTGATTGGTGGGAGTTTTGCAATATGAGTAAATGAGTGAGAGACGACTTTTTCCACCCTGTGAGGGAAACAGAGCTTTATGTTGATTAGGAAATAAAATATAAAGATGTGACTGCCTGTTACATTGGGACGTGTGTTGAACTAGGTCCCAGAGCTGTTTTGGTATCAGCAATTAGGCATGGATAAAATGCCTGCAAGACAGGTATGTAACTATGCACATGACAATGGAGTTCACATCCAAGTGTATGCACGGGAAGAAACGAACAACTGTATGATAAGGCATACATAACGAGTAACTCTTTAAAGCTGCTTTCCCAAGGCATTATCCACAGAACCTCTTGCCTGTCCAAACTAGGGAGACTATGAGTATGACAGGCTGTCAGCAGGTTTTGCTTGCTGCCACAGCTGTTTGAATTGTGAAAATCAATGGAGCTTGTAACCATCTTCAGTTTTTTTCTGGGTAAATGTGCAAAAATTCCAGTAGGCAATCTCACGTGACTGCTCAGAGGCTGATGCTGATACAGGAGGAGGTATCTGGCTGCTCTATCTCTTATCTGATGGCTAGCATGTTTCTGCTCTTACCCCAGAGGTAGTTCAAAAGAGTAATCCCCTTTAGGAGAATTAGATTTCCCTTTCACACACAATGGGCTGAGCCATGGCACTTTTGGCTCTCTCGTACCAGTCTGCCTTATCCTGCACTTCCCTTCCACGTTGCACTCCTGGCCCCAGCCAGCCAAGGCTGAAATTCAGGAACAGGGACGCAAAGCACACACAAATTGCTCTTAAACAGCCACAGCAACAGGAGTACACAGGTGGGAAAGAGGCAAAGAAAATCTCTTTCTTCTCCTCAGTGCCTAAGGATTATGCACAATTTACAGGGTGGGCTTTCTGTGGATTGGATCAAAGAGGTAGCCCGGTCCCAAGACACAGAGCTGTGTCACATAAACGCTGGACTGTCCATGGCCTGTAGTAAGTCAATCTTTCCTGTTCTTTCATTTTTTTTAAAATTGACATGCACCCCTCAGGGTGCCTCTTATAGAGTGTCCCACACACAGGCAGGAAGCAGTCACAGAAGTGAGACAAGCAATAAACTGTGCTAGGTAAGATCTACCTGCATGCTATGATGATTGCAAATATAGTTCCCCAATGAGGTTAAATACATTATCCTAAAGTGTGCTTCAGTTGTAACTGAAATACCATGCATCCTTGCTATCTGCACAGCTTCCAGGCTTACAGCTTTTTTTATGACATCTACCAATTACTTCTACTCCACAGGCACCATCAATGGTTGAACTGATTTCCATGCCTTCAATGAGTGATGCTTAAATGATTCCTTTTGCTACTGGGGTTCTTGTCTTCATGCTTTGAATTTTCCAGGAGAGTCTGTTTAGGCTTCTGTCAAACCCCTGTAACGGCCAGCCAGATGGAACCAGAAACAACATAAAGGGTTCACCCATTCCATGTCCCAATTTAAACACCTAATGTTCACTTGACTATTGAGTGCTATATGTTCGAAAGAAATGAAACAATTTAATGGTAGGAAAATGGCACACCCAGAAGCTTCACCGGAGCTAAACCTCCCTGTGATTATGCTAAACTGGAAAAGGTATAAAAACTCGTTTGAGTCTGGTAACCCAGATATCAGGGGGGAAAATGTAACCAGAATGTCTTCTTATTTCTGACAACAGTGAGTTCTGAAGCAGTTGGTGGATTTTTACAATTTTAATCCAGAGAGAAACAGAAGAGAGAAAAAAAAAAGTGAAATCACATTGCAAAAATTTGAAGCCAGCTATACTCCAGGGGGAAAATGAGATTGTGACAGATGACAGTTCTTGAACAGAGAATACAAATAGAAGCGAAAAAAAAATGCCTGCCTGGAACTGAACCCAGGCTACAGAGCCTTTCAGTGTTTGGGAAAGGAAAATCTCCCCCGAATAAGGGAATCTAGTGGACCTACCTGAGAAAAATTGATAGATGGAGTAAAAGAGTGTGGGTGAAAGGCAGTAAAGCAGCTTAAGACGGAACCCAGCAAGAGGTGACCCCTGTAACTCATGATTTGTCCCAGGGAACGCTTACCATGATCACACAAAACAAGTCTGGGCAGATGTTGTACTTCATACGACAGTATTTCCTCAAACTGCATTTAGGTTAATTTCAGGACGCAAGAGTTACACCAGAACATGCAAGAGTTTGGATTACCTAGATCTACAATAAGCATTAAGTTCAACAGAGGTGATGTTTTCTGACTTGGTGGAAAGCAGTGGAAATACACAACTAGAGCCTCAGAGGAGCTTTGGGAAAAACAACAGAGGTGCTGTGCTAGATTGACAATAACTAGAAGAAGTCCATGGAAGTGGGTAAAAGCATCTATAGGAATTAAAAGTCAACACATCAAGGAATACTTCAGTTGAATTCTGCTCCTGGAAGCCTAAGGAGGCATAAAAATATCGCTCAGAATGACAAAATACCTGTGGCTCATTGATCGAATGGAGCAGGGAAAGTGTAAAAAGTTGGAATACTGAGAAGTTAAGATGCCCCAGAACTGCTTGTATATTAGAAAGCATAACATTTGTATCATCCAAGGAATGGTTATTAGTTCAGGTTCTGAATGCAAAATACAGTTACAACTGACAACTTACGACTTGAGACATCAGGAGCTCTAGCAGTGAAAAAGGATAGCTGTAATTTTAAGCCACGGATTGAAAAGGTCTGATACATTTATTGACAGGAGTCTGTATTAATTTCTAATTGATTATAAACTCTTTACTGTCTTCACCAGAAAGGGCCTGGCAAACATTTTGAAAAAAAGTGCAATTGTATTTATTTTTATTTTTTCCCAGCAAGATCTTACTATCTACAAGACAAATTTAAGCGAGGTTGACAGTGCAGGTATAGGCATCTCAGCTTTGAAGGAAAGTCTAGCATAACAAACTAAATTTAGTGGGAGCCAGCCTAATTTTAAAAGCCTTGTCTAGAGGAAATATGGACCATGAAACACCTTCTTGCTGGAACAACTGCTCAGGATGTGACTCCATGGAGCAAGTGTAACAGTCTGTAGTTTGTGTTACAGCTATTGTATTGCTGGGGTATCAAGTGCTATTTCTCCATTGAAAACATATTGTGGTACCAAGAACTGTGCCTTAAAGGCTTAAGCTACTCAGAGACTCTGAAGCTGTTGTCAGTGTTAGGCATAGACAGCTTGAACTGCAAATGGCAAAAGCAGTCCTTTCCTAAATTTCTTTAGAGCAGCAGATGATTCCTGAGGCTGTGCTTCTTATACCTGTGCATGAATAGTAAGCCCCATCAAGACTTTAGTAATAATCTTGTGCATCCATTTGCACTTGATGTGTCTAAACCTGTACTCACCATTGGAATCACAAATGAACAAAACCCTTGAACATCAAGATTACCAGTGTCCCGGCCTATGTTTTCTGTCCTGTACCCTGTAGGCCAAAGTCTAGTAATGAGATGATGCTGCTGCTCAAGACCTCACTACCGACCCACAGCATGTCCTTGAGCAAGTCCCTTCATCTTTGACATGCTTCAGGTTCAACATCTGGAAAAGTGAGACTGAGCTTCAGGGAGATGCCATGTGAAGCTACTAGTATACATCAGTTGCTTTGATTTTTCCAGGCATGAAGTCCAGGTGTAAATGCGAAGAACGGCTCACAACTTTTGGATCAGGCTTTAGAAAAAAGATGTATTACTACAGACTGAGTACTGAAATTAAATGTTTATACAGCAGCTCTCTAATGTGTCACTGTCCTCAACTGGTAAGCCTGTAGAGGAGCCACATGGGAATTTCTTGATACAACTTTTCTACTCAGAATACACCCATTTGTAAAAATTAAATCCTTTTTCCTTTTTGCAGAAAACAATCACTTTAGATATATTTCACAATTGGAAAAATATTAATAAGAAAGTTTCCAGAGCAACAAAACATTTTGTTTATATTTACAAAAAGTTTTAGTTCAAAAGGACTTTTGTTTGAAAAATCTTCTGAGCCAGCCAGTAATTATAGTGAAAAACTAAGTCCACGGTTCAGGGGAAAAATTTCCAAGTGATTGCAATCAGGATGAAAGCCACGATTTCAAAATCAACCTGTGGTAGAAGAAAGCTGTTTCTTGTCCAGTTCTACCCATGGTGATATCAGGGACCCTGATGCATAAGCACAGAAATACCACTTTTGACTCGTAACCTGCTGTTGCCAGAAAGGACAGGAATATTCATATTGGGAAGCTGAAGATGTGTATTGGGTACCTCTGGCATGGCACAGATAAGCTGGGGTAAGCATTTATTCTCAAAAAGCTAAAGAATCTACTTGTGAAGTAAGGAAAAAGAAGGAAAACTGAAGATTTAGAAATCACGAGCCCATAACTGCCTTCTGAATTGATTCCTTTTTTAAGAGTTTGAATGGGACAAAGGAAGGAAAGTTACATACTGCTGTGGATAACAAAGCCAGCAGGAAATATGGCTTAGCAGTCAAGAACTCACACCATAAATCTTACCCAGGCTCACACACAAGAACAATATTTATCTCCTCTCCCCACCACTATCAGAAAAATAAAGGGTCCAATAAAGTATGTCTACTTGACCGAAGTGCTCAGATGGGAAGGTATTAGAAAAAGTAAGGCAGGAAATAAAAATCCAAAGCAGCAAAGGCAAAAGAGTGCAGTACCATGATTCAAGAAGAGAAGAAAGCAAACTTGGTATGTAAAAGAAAGGGACATCTACCTTGTGACAGTCAAATAGAGGGCAACACAAGCCTCAACATCAAAATCCATGTTTTAGACACCTTCACTGAACTTCACTCAGCAGTTACAAAGGCAGAGGTCAGGCTATATGCTCAGTGACTGAGTACAGCATATATTTGTCTCAGTGCAGGCAATCTCTGAGCACTTCACCAAAAAGTTGCACATCTGAGGTGCCTCAGTGCTTCCAAATTCTGGTGTACTCTTAGATTTGATTTTAGATGACCTGTTTACTCTAATTATATGGAAAATCTAGTGTAGATGGATATTTCAGTCAGCCTCAAAGTTTAAGAATATTTAGGGGCAGGGGTCTGATTTGGACCCATGTATATTAAATGAAGATGAGCCACGGGTTGCAGAGGAGTGGCCTGCTTGACTTTTCATTCATAACACAGATTATCAGAAATACCTATTATTCTTTTTCATATAAAAAATCTGCTTATGATATTTCTATTATGTCAGTTACTATAGCTTTGCAATCACGTTTCTCTGCAATTCCTGGTTTTGAGTGGATGAAGAAGTGTTGAAATGGCATGAAAAAGTACTTCTTTCAAAGGGTCTCCAACCCAGCCAAAAACTGTCTGTATGGGAAATCTTGCAAGAAAATCTGTTCTCATCTTATTTCCAGCTGGGCTACATCCAATTCCAAAAGCACTTGGTGTGAGAAAAGTGTCTCGATATGGATATTTATTTGATTTGAGCCTCCAAATTTTAGACTGTGAATACAACCAGCACTAGAAACACCAGAGAGATGTCTTAGGAAGCTACACTGCAGACAATAACAGAAAGTAGAGGTGATTTGAGACAGCTTCCTCTCCAGAGGAAAGGCCGTCGAGTCTCACAAATCCTGCTGTTGCTACTATTATTACTTCACAGATACATCCCTGCACTTTCCAGCCTTGCTTTTCCCTCACCTCCATTCTTCTCTTGGCCATCAAAGGCAGCAGCTCACAATTCCAGCCTCCCCTACCAGCTTTCTAGGTTTTTCACACACCTTTCTCTTTTCTTTATGTTTTGAGAGAAACCTCCATCAATGACGGCATAGATCTCTATGTTCCTCAGAATGTCTTCTAAATCTCGCCTCTGCCATCACACCTAAAAAGGCCTGAGAAGAGGCTCCTGGTGTGCCTGAGAAGAGGCTCCTGGTGTGCCAATGTGTGGCCTAAGGTACTGATCAGGATAGTTATAGTGTTTTCCCATGTTCCCTCATCTCTCCATAAGCACTTATTTGGCAAGCTCAAAGGAGGCTGTGTTTTCTTTCTCTGTTTATACAACACTGAGTTTCTTATCTGTGGCTGGGACTCCTTGATCCTATCATCACACAAATAACAACAGGTAATGATTTAGAAGAAAAGCCAAGCAAAACATAAGGCTTAGTTGTTTGAATTGCTTTCACACAGTGTTGAAAAAGTCATTATACAGTGGTAGCAGAAGTAATTGAATCATGTTATTTTTTAAAAAAATAAAATTGTGGCGTTTTCCCAGGGTTTTTGTCAACAATCGTCAGTTCTAATTCTTCCAACAGGCAAAAATCTGGGTGGAAATCCTGGCTCCACTGAAGCGAAGTGCCAGATTTCCATTGGCCTCAATGGGCCTGGAATTCACCCGGTCACAACCTAGAGGAAGAATATTTGTAGTAGCAAACCAAATAAATATATCCTTGTTTTTCTATTAAAAAATCAATTTGAGACCCTTTTTTCCTGGCAAGAGTTACGCACGCTGATATAATGAGAGATATGGCAGTACTTGGAACAGAAAATGACTGTGGACGTATTGTCAGGGCAGTGCTACACTACGCCAATGGCTGAAAAAGAGAAAACTCCTAAGAACTTGCTAAAATGCTCCAGGAAATAAAATAAAACAAAATAAAAAACAAATCCAGAAATAAAATCGAGTGCACAATGGAAATACCACAGTTGAAATTTCTGTGATATTGAGAGGAAACGAAGAGATGGCAAACTGTACAGAAAGAACACATTGCATGCCAATAAGATGCCTGATGTTGCCCTTTTCAAGAGAAAGAATGCATCTTGCAGAGGTTTTCAAGAACTAGAGCAGCAACACAGCAGATAACCTTAGGGAACAGCAATCCTCTGAAATATCTCAATATGGAAATCAGGTGTGGGGTGGAACAGCTTTGTTAAGCATCCAAAGTGTGATTTTCTTCTTCTATGGAATTAATAGTAGCTGAAACATACGCGTGTGTGCTCAACAGATCACATGAAACAGAAAAGAACTCTTTCATGGATTATTAATTACGCTTATGCTGTCTAAACAAGGGCAACCAACCCTTAAAGGCTAGGATGCCTATACCAGAAATACTAGCAGCAGAACATCGCTGTGAATCAAAGGACATTAAAGATGTTCTCTACATCAGATATCAATGATACTTTCAGATATTTAATAATTTTGCTTAAGGGAAAAATTACACGTTAGATCAAGTCAGAGCACTACACAGCAGTAGATACAGTTAATCAGTGAAATGAGAAATAGCCCAGAAACTTGAAAAGTCTGTGTGCAAAACCAGTGACTTTGTACCTGAGAGTGACTATGGGCACACTGCTCTGGACGCATCTGCAACAGACACACCAGTTCAGTATTCTGAGGGAGGGCACTGATCAATCACTTTCTTGCCTGCTAACTGATTATTTCATTGAAACATTTCTCACGCTCTTTTTTTTTCACTTAGAAAAATAATATATATTAATTATAATATAATGTATGAAACTGAAAATGCAAACTTTTTGCAGCAGTCCCTGCGTCATACAGACAAAAATATCTCAGGTGAATAATTTTATAAATATCTGTGAGAAAATTACTACTGGAGCACCAACTTCCAAACGAACTGATGAATTCCCATGATGATTTAGAGTCATTACTGGAATATGAGAAACATTTTTGGAACATGATCTACAGCAATGCATAGTTTATGTCATATAAAAGGGGATACTTTTACACAGCATAAGAACACCATCAGAATCAAGCGTTTCATCAAAAGTTTAACTGGCAAATCTCCAGACTGCATCAAAACTGATGATCATGTGTGTCATACCAGCTACATTCTGCTTGTAATATGCTTCTTCACTGCAGGGCATGTTGCACAACTCAAATATTATTCTTTCCAACATACCGTATAAGAAATTTTCATTTTTTTAATACCTCCTTACTTCTTGTGGATGAGTAAATACTAAATAAAATATATATGCTTCTAACTTTTAAGATTATTTTTTTTTGTGCATTTGACATGTATTCAATATGAACACTCCAGCAGAGGGGTTTTGCTGTCAGAAGCTGGACCTCTGGGCATGAAGTCCATGGACAGAGGTACGTTATAAGTACACACACCCCAGACCTGTGAGAGAAGCAAGCAGTACCCTAGTACCCAAGTGCACTACACTCAAACACAACAGTCCAAAAGGGACTTGAAGGGCAAACAGATGTGCCACATATAGAAGCCAGAAGAACACCTTTTTAAGACCAACCTCAATCTTTTCACTGAAGTTTTGTTCCATTTCTTAACCTGTGGTCTTCACAGCTGTTGGAACTCCAGAAGATGAAAATTTTCTTGTTATCAAAACAGTGATTTTTCTTTTCCTTAATTTTTAATTTATATTTTGATATAAGAAAATTCTCTTCTGCAAATTATTTCATAATAATACAAAAGAGTTCATGGAAGTGGGTCACTTCTGACTCACAGCTCCAGGACAGTAGCTGCAATACACTATTGTGATATGAGCCCTTGCATTTGTCTCCTTCCTTGTTCATTTGAACTCTCCCCTGCAGCTCTCCCTCACAGTACCTAGCGCTCCAAATTGTGTAAGAAGATGGTTAGACCTTACCACAGTCTACATACATAACTTCCATGCTATGGGTGGATGTGTGCTGCCCATTTTATCTCAGTTCTTTATCCTTCAAAGCTGTTATCTTTTTTCTCCTCTCTTTAATCAAACCAAAGGGGGGAAAAATTAGTGTTGACATTTTTTACTTTAATACTAGGAGAAACTATTTTAAAATTAAATAGACAAATTAAATAAGAGCTGATGGAAACCATTTCCCTTTCTTCCTTCCTTGCAGTCTTTTTAATATTCAGGCCACTGTTTTTCTTGATTCAGATCAGCATTATATGACAAGCTTAGCTGACATCCTGGTAGCAATAAGGGTTGCGAAGAGGTACAGTCAATGACAAAGATAACCATTATATTGCCTTTGTGATACAGGGGCAGCTTTATTTGCAAATTGGAGGGCTTGTCTTCTTTTAATTTATGAAAGGAAACAAGAGCAAGAATAAATGATACAAATAAAAATGCCACTTTGCTACTATATACTGTAGTCATATCAGAAGGAAAAGAGCTTCTGGCAATGAACGTTCCAGAGTCACTTCACACTTCACAGTCAAGGCAGGAAGATGACCTTAGACAGCAAATGTAATTTCTTTTTATTAAAACTCGCTGTTCATTTCCTATGTAAAAATGTAATGCTATACATTAGCTTGCCGTGAGAAGAGGGCTCTGATCAAGAATTAGTACCACATCCAGAAATTGTAAGTACATGCTCCCATCTCCTAGATTGCTACTTTGCCATGCATGGAATGGGCGGTTACTTCATCATCTAAAGAAATAAAGCTGAACCGAGTTCTTACAACAATGATCTATTGCAGAGCTCTTATGAAAATGAAGATAAAGAGAAGAATACATTCAAGCTGCAAGATCAAGCCATCAGAGGCAGACGTGAGCTAGTTCCCCAACAATAAACCTCAAGATCTTGATATACTTCAGCACATTCTGCATTCGGTGTAAAACTGGCAGAGGGCACAAGAAAGTTACCTAATGAATCATGCTAGACATCTGGTAAACACAGGCCACATATCAAAATAGCTTTGTCAGAGCGAACAATGCACATTGGGCAAGCACGTGCAGGCAGATGTGACTGTGCAGGTCCACAAAACACAACATAGGAGCCCACAGCAGTGAGTACAGCAATTAGAAACCAGATGTCTCATAGACAAGGGCTTTCGTTTCAGTTGAAGGAAAGAGAAGTATGAAAGTATTTTCAGTTTGAAGGGCCTGAGTACACAACATCATGGACACTCAGCTACAGAAATAAACTTGAGTGAGCTGAATAGAGAAGGAAAACATAAATGAAGTGTGAGCTAACATGTAATAGCTAAATTCAAAAAATGCAGAGTCTAAAAAGCCCATAATAGTCTAACATAGGAAGAGACAATCTGTTCAAACTGGTTTCTGTTCCTTTCTCCTTCACTATTTGCTTAGACATTTTACTCTCAGTTTAGATGTTTTATTTTCCTCTATTAATCCTTAGAGAGCAATGAAAGCATATCCCTGGCCATTGAGGTTTTTTTGCAGGATAAATAGATGAGTAAAGCTGTTTCCCTTGGCAAACCTATCTACCCTTTGTGTAGTCTTTCTCAGACACTATTCATAAGAAATTGTATTTACAACAGAGGCAAATTCCCAACCGACAAGAAAATAAAGGCCCTTTTACGTTATCATCCCTTATGCTGAAGTCGCCCGGCCCTACATACACCACCAAAACTTAGATAATTATCATGCTAACTATTTTAATTTACTTATTGACTATTTATGTATCAGTGAAAGAGAAGAAAGTTGTAAAATACAACAAACAATAATCCCTTCCACACAGCAAGTGCGGCATCAGAGGTCTAGCAAAGTCCAACTCTGTATGAAGTCTTAGACTAACGCACCATTCTTGAACTGAGCTCAAGAAACATATTAAAAATATATCTAGCAGATTTTTCTCAAGGCCCCTGTAAATTCAAAAATAGTGACTCATTTTCAACAGTGAGCATGCTGTGATTGTGTGCAAAGAATACAACAACATAATACATGAGTATACAAAACTGTAACATAAAAGATTATGATCAAATAGTGTTTTGAGAATATTTTTTGGTATCAGATGCAATAATGATAGGAAAGTTAACAGTATATGAAGAGAAGATAGTGAATTTCTTAGAAGCATCTATATTATATTAAGCTATAGATGAGATAACAGCTTGTGCTCAATTTGGTTTGTTAGCAAAACCTTGTTTTCTCCAGTATCACCATCTGCAAGCAATGGCAGAGGAAGCATGAACACCTTGTAGAGTATTTTATTGCTCCACTCCAAGAAATACCTGTCCTGGTCTTTCTTTCTTTTTATAGTGATTTTAAAGGAAATGGAAATCTTTTGCACAGCCTCTTTCTTTTTTATTATTCTTTTTATGAAATACCTTTGATTTTAAAAGACAGGATTACCTGACAACATATTCTGATTTCTAATTAGATTCAAAATAATTTCTTACTTGCAGAATGGTGAGAAGATAAAAGGGAGTAAAAATGGAGGTAGAAATATAAGAGAAAACATCTTATTGAATATATTGAATGGGAATCCTCTAACTAGCACAAATCAATGCCTAAATCCCAAATATGGCTGTTTTTATTTTTCATAGGTACAGTAGAAATTCACCTCATCCATAGACATGAAGAGAGAGAACAGATGCTCATTTTCTAAATAAGTATCCCAAACCCCTCACTTTTCTCCTCATTCTACAGACTACAGAGCTACAAATGTCCCTGTGTCATCCTGTCAATACTGCTGTCAGTGTGTACACAAACACATCTGTCTTCTTTGTTTATTCAGTCATCAAAATTCCAAGTCTGCAAGCTAGTCATAATTACGCCTTCCAAAGAGGCTGGCACCTGCCATTTACTCTACCTTTTTCAATTACATTTAATTGAAGACTTGAGCTCAAATAGAAGAAGAGAGACAAGAGTTCTTCAAACTGTCTAAACACTTTCTGTTGAATAAGAAAAAGAGGTTTCCTACCATAGTTCAAAATAAGCCCTCCAACACGACTGGCATAATAAAGAACTGGAAAATCAGATGTATATCCTTCCTCTAAACACCCTATACCATGAGGATGCTTTTTGCATGGATGATGGCTCACAGACAGAAGAAAAAATCCCCTCACCCTTCTCACCACCCATCACTGCTTCAGCTAAGCTATGAGTGCATTTCTTGGGTAAAAGGACTTGTCCTGGATGCTCCAGTAACTTCCTCCTTTCAAGAGCACCCAGCTGATGGAAGGAAGCATGTCAGAAATGGCTAAAAATGCAGTCTTCAAGAAACCAAGGTACGTGTGATCATACAGATGAGATGACTGATAGTGGATTATCCTCTCCAAGTACAGCCGTAAACTCTTTGGCAGCAGTAACCTGATAGGCACTGAGCTAGAGTAACCTTCTAGGAACTGGAGAAGCTGGGAGGGAAAAAAACAACAAACAAACAAACCCCCCAAACAGCTGGCTCCACTTATATAAGGGATGTAATTAGGCCTAAGAGAGGATGATTTCTGCCTGTGTGATCTGCATTAAGAATGAGTTTCTGAGAGCACTTTTGAGAAGGTAATTCTGGTGCTTGGGGCAGGGAGGATTTTTCCTTTCCTCAAAATACATTGCAGAAGTTTCCATAAAGAGATAGTAGAAGGGCATCATTTGGAGAAAAGATGGGAAGAGTCAAAGAAAGGAATCTTTGTACCCAGTAAGGTGATGATTTGTCCCCAAAATTCATAGGCAGTAAACCCCAGCTAATATATTGTTAGCAAATTAGACTTATTATGCTAAAACCAAAAAGGCCAAATGGAAAATGTCTCACATCTGTTAAGGGGTGAACCGATGGTAAGTTGAGTAACATACATATGAAAAGCAAAGTACTTAAAAATATAATAAATCATCACATTAGTGATAAATTGACAAAGATGCAGCAGTATAATCCTTCAATCCTTTTGTAATCAAAGCTAAGATACTATTTGCAATTTAAACAGAGGGTATTACTAGACCAGCACTACCCAGCCCTCTTACCAGCTTCCTAAGTGCAGAGAGAACCTGTAGTGATTGTCAGTGGTTGATAATGGATGATCGTTGCCATTTAACCCACTGAGAACTTTCTACACAGAAAACTAAACTAGAGGAATGAAATGTAAATGTTATAATGGACTTGGCCTGGCTGCTTGAAAAACTAAAGAATTTTGAGTGAAAGCAAGAAAAAACTCAGTTATTTTTCATCATTTGTATTGTCAGCTAGAAAATGCAAACAACTCCCAAAGGCAGAAGAATGCGAGACGCTCTTTTGGTGCCTTTCTGCTCATTTTGTTGCTTTTTTACAGAGAAATGTAGGCTCACCGTCAAAGGCCAGATGAATCTTTCAGATTTTCCTGGTCAACATTCCTCAATGATATTTGTGGAGAATGCAACGGCATGAGTGCTACCCCATTGGGGAACATGCTGCTACTAGCTTAGCTGTGTACACCTGCTCTTTTTAGGTTCTGTTTTGAGGGGCAAGAAAGTAGAGTAAAGAATGGTTTGATTTCTTTCCTAGCCAGATGCTGTAGCAGAAGAGAAACCTGCCAGTCCTCAAGAACAAGGTAGGAAGACAAGATACATTGTGTGGGTTGTAATAAATTTATACTTTTTATGCTTTTTTAAATTTTTTTTTGTAGCACTGCAGGTTTCTGATGCTTAATTATTTTGCCTATTCTCTCCGTTTTCAGTAGTATTCCAAATCAGTTCCTGAGCAGATGACACTTTCTTGCAGTGTAGAGGGCTGACACTCAACTCATTTTTTTCATACATGGATACCTGTTGTCTATGATGAGGGGTGTCAGATCTGATGACATAAAACATGCAGAACTTCATTTGTGTAAAGAATCACACTGAATTCCTTAGGATTACTTACCTTCTTAACCAGAAGCAGGTGGGCTAGTTTGTGCAAAAGCAAGGTCTTATTTTTTTATAACTAAAACAGTAGGACAAATTCATTTCAGAGACCACTTCACTGGCCAAAAAATGCAAAACTGGTGACTTTAGTAGGGTGACTTGAAAGATTCATTTGGCTTAATGACTTCTTTATTCATTTATTCATTCATACATTCAGCAATGCACCTGGGAAAGTGTGGAGTGATTTCACTAAATATGTGTCATAGTTTGTGTGCAGGTGTAAGGGGATATATGCACACAATATGCACACAATGTTTTTATTTACCTTGGTAGCATCATCCTCCCTTTCTGCTACAGTTTATAAACTTGACGCTAACGATGAAGGCACTTACTTCACTTCTCTTTCACTGACATGAGCAAAAAGCCTTGTTGTTTGACCGCACTCACAATGACCTCTGAGTTCACAGAGAGACCGAGAAAATATACTTGAGTCTTTCTTTCTCCACCAAAAGTCTGAGCACTAATCCAGTTTAAGACGGGGGTGTGGGGTAGCAAAACCAAAACAAGCTGAAGTGTGCTTAGATAACAAGTGACCCTGGTGAGGAAACCAGCACGAAGTGGCACATCACTAGGGCACTGGCTAAGAAACAGGAGATGATTGTAGCAGGTTCAGGGGTCTCACGAGACTGAAAACAGATTTAAGAATCATATGTACAAATGTACGGGTACTATACAAAGCAAATTATTATGTTTTCGATGAGAAACACTGAGGGTAAATTACCTATTATGACTGTGTCCATTATTGGATCCTGATTCACCCATGCACAGCAAGCGTAGTGCCAAACAACACACACTGAGTAGCCACAAGAGGCAGAACTCTCTTTATGTTTTTTTGTATTAAGATATTGAACATGCTGCTACTTACTGCATCTTACCCTAAACTGGTATTCCTTGCTTCACTATTCCTTTTATTTCACTAACACTGCTATTTCAGTGTCCGTGTAGGTTCTCGTTCACATGCCTCAAATAATGAGGATAACAAATAACATTTGTAGCTTGCTTTCTGTGCTGCTTGATTTTTCCACTGCGTGTTCTGAAGAGAGCTACCCCATCCATTCTTTTTATACAGGTATGATTGATAGCTTAAATTTTATTATTCAACATAACACAATTGTCAGAGCTTTTTTAAAAGGCCCGACAGCCTCTCAGACTTCCTAAATGAAGAGGCTGTGGGTGAGACCACATTTACAACAGTGTAAGCAGAACAAATAAGAGGTAGGCAGGGTGAATTGAACCTTACCCTCCAAAGTGTGGGTTTTTTTACTCCCAGAATGGAACAACCCCCTTTCATACATTTGAAAGAGGGAAAGGAAAGTGGGGTACGTTCCTCAGTGCAGCACGAGGGTGCCCTGAAGCTCAGTGGGGACTCCTGCCACAGGCTGCCCTCAGACAGAGTTGGGAGCCAGGAGCTGCTGCTTCTCCTCAACAAGAGAACTTGGTTTCACAGGCAGCCTGAACATGTCCCTTCCCATTAAAAATAATCATGAGCTACTGAAACACCTAAAAGAAAGATGTGGCAGAGGTAGTTCCAGTGCAAGCACCATGCAAGACAGACAGAACTGCTCTGGTGATGCTGAGCCGTGTTGACGCCAAGCTCTGACAAGCAAGCGCCAGTGGTATGGAGGTAGTTTAAGAAGTTACCTAATGTAGCTACGTCCAACTGTACAGTGCTGCTTAGGAATACTAATGTGTTGGCTCTGTGCAGCATTGTAGTATGTTGACATAACCTTAATTTTCTCTTGCTAGACGGATTCACCCTTCCCTCTTTGGCCTGTCCTCATGTTGCTTCAGACTTAATTTGTTTCCCGAACATTTGTTTTAAGAGTTGCATGAAACAGGGTGGCACAAACTTTCCCAAGCTGGTATTGACATTCCCAGTGTGGTGAAATAGTGCAGTAAGCAAGAGAAAAGACTCCAGATACTCACTACAGCGAAAGGCGGGTTTGGTTTTTTTTTTTCTAGAAATGTTTCATTTGTTCTAGCAGGTGTGTCTGATACCTTTTGCATAATGATAAACCCACACACATTCTTCATGCAAATACTGACCCAACAGTTGCTCTTAGTTGCTTCAAGTAGTAAGTGCATGTAACAACCTGCACTTACATATACAGATGTTTACAGAGCATTCATACAGTGCAAGGTAAACAGAGCCCCTTGTGCCAAGGGAGGGACACGCAGCACTGCTGGATCAGAGACAGAGGTGTTGTGCCATGGCCAATATGGTCAGAATCAGCTGAAATTGTTCAGAAAAGCTTTCAGAGATATTGTGAGACTCCAATAAATTTTATCTTTCTTCTCCTGCTTGCAACCAGATAATATTTTATTCTCACGCATGTTACTTGAAATGCCTCACCTCTCACCTTCTCCTGTTCCACAGACAGTTTGGGAACAGCATAGAGGAGCAAGTGGCAAGGTTCACGAATTTGGACCCTACCTTCCTATGGGCTGTGACCACTGCTCACTTGAGTGCTTCATTTACCTGCCTTGGAATCTCAGGCTTGGCCAGCAGAGAGCTTCTCTCCTCCTGCATAGCATCTTCTGCTAGCTTTCTCTGTCCTTCAGTCTTCCAAGTGATGTGTCTCAACAATCAGCAGAATATTTCTTATACCAGCCATTGCCATTAATTAGGTCAGATTATTACTAAGAGCTTCTTTGTTCTTATTAGTGATTTCACTTCACAACTGAGCCCAATCTTGATAGATTGCTACAGAGTTTCTTCATAGGAAAAATAAATAAGAATATTTGCCAAAACGGTTGCTCTGCAAAACACGTCTGTGAGCTAGCTTGTTGATGATTCTTCAACCCATTGTACTTGAAAAGAAAATAAAAAAGCATTTCTGTGGGTGGCAACGTCCAAACACACCTAAATCTGCTTTATTAACACAAAATTACCACTCTAGAATGTAACTCTGGTACACTAACGTGTCAGTATATGTGAAGTTTCTACCTAGAACCAGTAGGTCAAATCAGCACCCATGTTTGATGCAGGACATTCACAACATCGCGGCACCTGCCTCTTAGCTTAGAGGTCGTGAATTATAAGAAATGAGAGGCAGACAGTTACTTGCCTGTCTGTTGTACCAACTGGTGTGGGCACTCTCAGGTGTCTACAAACTGTGCTTGGCAGTAACCAGTTTTTTTGATCTTGCGCTGAAATAGGTTAAATTGCTGACACCACCCACCACTGAGTGTTAACCAGAGCTGCAGCTCTGGTTAACAGCCCACCTGAGTATTTTTACTGCTTTCAGGACAGGCACACATAGCTTCAGATAACATGAACCACCTACAGCAACAGATTAAGTTTGCAGGTTTAACTTTGCACTGGGACATGCTGGGAGTGCCCAGTAGGCAGAAAAGGTGTTTGCAGAGGCTGGTGGTGAGCCTGCACAGAAACACGGTGTCTGTATGAGCATCCAGCCCTGGTCCTCCCTACCTGTGCTGTGTTCTACTCCTGTGCTGCCAAAAGTCAGCAAACAGGCTGTAACTGGGATTATTTCAGGAGGCTGTTAATGGAAGGCAGGGATGTCCCCCACAAGGACTGGAATACTGTCCCTTTGGAGTTTTACTTTGATTTCT
Organism: Thinocorus orbignyianus; assembly: GCA_013400375.1. Lineage (NCBI taxonomy): Eukaryota > Metazoa > Chordata > Aves > Ciconiiformes > Thinocoridae > Thinocorus > Thinocorus orbignyianus. The sequence goes on from VXBW01000387.1 coordinate 1,346,107, forward strand.
GTGGGATCAGGATTCCATCTCATAATATGTTCACCACTCCAAAACCTGCAAAGCTGCACAGACATTGATAATCAGGCTAACTACGGTTAAAGCAAAGAGCTCCTGCGAAACATTTGACTTCCACTACAGTACGGCAAATATTTTATGCCTGCTTGGGTATAACTACAGCATTTCATAGTAAATAGACCAAATAAAATGAGAAAATTCAGGCAGGTTTCTGATGTCTTTCTGGGACAGAGTCTGACCTCTGCATCTTCTAGTTTCCCAAACCTATGATGAGTTTTGTCTTTCCCTGTGAGTAGTTTCATTCATTTCATAGTATTCCACTTTAGAAAGAGCACTAGAATCTGACTCAATGTGACTAAGAAAATAGCTAATAATTGTCATCGTGCTTATCTGATTGGCATTTTAGCTTGAGTTCCTACTAATAAAGAACTATTGGAGATTTTAACAGAAATGTAAATGTTGAAGTTTCACAGGTCATTGGGTTTTACAATATTGAGTCATTGGGCTATTATACATTGATCAAGCAAATAGCAAATGGTGTGACTTGCCAAAGAGCATTACTCAAATATTGACTAGGAATTGATGACAGTCGGCTACTTTCCAAGGACTACAAAAGTTAACAGGAAAATTTTACCCAGGGCAACTGCAAGCTTCTGCCTTAAGACAGACAGTTTTGTTGGTTCCTTTTTGTTACCATCTTTTCTACAGTCTCCTCTGCTAAATCCAAGCAATCTTATCATAAACAGACACGTACTTGGAGTAAAAGCCTCCATTTATGTCAGTTTCCTAGCTAAACTCTCAGTCGTCTCTCAATTCCAACAATCTGTACTGCTCCCCTCAATTAATCATATATATTAAACAAGTAGAAATGCAAATATATGCGGCATACTGCTCCATTTTTAGATGTGACTTTAATACAGTGCAATACGTTTTATCTTGAGCAAAGAACGTTAAATTAGAAGCTTCTAGCATGACCCTTCTTGATTTTACTTCTCCACCAAAATCACAAGTTTGGTCCCAGTGCACATTTACAGAGGACAGCATTTCAGCTCAGAAAGGAGAAAAATGCCCTCCTGCACGTAGCCCTCTCAGAGCACCTGCTAGAGCAAAGGCCTTTTCTGGTTTGAGATTGTCCAAACATACTCTTATCACAGACTAGGTTTTCTACAGAACAGAAAATGCTGTTGAGAACACTCTGTCTTAAATCCTATCTTTTCCTATGACATAGGGCACTCTGCAGAGGTTTCAAAAGCCCCATGCTACAGCCAGACCCTATTACAGTTAGAGGTAGAAGCACACTGTTTTCCTCAATGCACAGCTGGAGGAGGTTACCCCTGGTTTGTCCACCTGGCTCAGTACCAGAGACCTCACCCACGACCACAGAGGAATGGGCTTCATTTCCTTCCTCACCACAAAAGAATTTGAATTAATTCTCCCAAAGAGCCTGTAAGGCAGTTTGAGATCAGTGTCCTCCTTTCCTGTAGAAGCTGTTCCACACCACTTGGAATAACCAGATATTTTCTTAGCCAGAAAGAGCGCATAGTCTCTTGGACATTCAGCTGAATGGAGGAAACCAGAGTGTCAATCCCTGTTCTACTGCCTATTTCATATTTTTGTCCTGTATGTTGAATGAAACAGGAACTGGCATTAAAGTGTCCTCTCTCCTATTCGAGTGGTTAATGTGAGACCACAGGATCACACTGAATCTCCTTCTTTTTAACCTACCTATTTATTGATCTAACAGATGCTGAACTAGTCCCTGAAAATCAGCTCAGTTTCAGCAGAACAGAAAGTCAAGTCATACCATTGCTGACAAAAAGATACAGCTTCAATGTTCCCTGTGGCAGAGAATGAACCTGAGCCCAAGCATCCACTTTTGTACCCAGAGTCCTTGCACTAAACACATGTTTCTGAGGTTAGATGACCTTTCCACACCAAACTGTGTGGAGACAGTGGCCCATTATGCATTCTAATAGAAAGACACTGCTTCAGGTCCTGCAGACAGTGAGATGAAGGTTCCAGCCTATTTATGAACCCACAGCCCACAGGTGATTTAAGCAAGCACTCAGCTGCCTGCTACTCTGTGCTGGAGGCCCTCAGTCCAAGCCAGCCCAGCCTGCAGCTGCCTAGCTCCACTTTCATATCTGCATTACAGCTGAAAGAACTAGGGCAGCACAAGATGTCTACCAGCCAGCTTTCAGTAAGCTCGCATAGGAACCACCACCATCTGTGGTGGGACAACATGGTCTTCAGTACAGGCTCATAAACAAACTAAGTCTCTGGACTTCTCATAAGACCAAAAGAGGACAGCCCAGCAGTGCTGGGGTCCTTGCTGCTGCTCTTTCCAGCCACTGTTACACCATCAGGTAAGGAGAAGTAGCACCTCCAGAGTCAGCTACACCGACATGCCTTGAGAAGCTTTCGGTCACCACCTAGCACATAGAGCTGTAGAGCAATTGCAGACAAATACCTGACAACATCAGAGCTGTGAATATTGCACAGTGTGTGAAATGCAAAAACCTTTTCCTCAGATTTCTAGAGGTTTGCACTCACATCACGATTTCCCAGACTTCCTTAACAGTTCTAAACCATGATCTGGAAGGGGATTATATTCCACTTCTTGCTAAGGAGCAGAAATGTCTCAGGATCAGCTTTTGCAGTTTTCTGCCAGCAGAGGATACCCAGGACCCAACCTTCCCATAGCTTTGAATGCAGATTCTGCTTTGAGGATACAAGCACTGACTTCCACTGTCTGTGTACTAGGAGCAGACAAGATCTGGCACCTCACATCAGTCATCTCTATAATTTGGGGGGAAACCCAAACATAAAGCTACTTTTGAAACTCCACCTTTTTCATTAAAGCCTGCAGTGTTTTCCAACAGCAAGACGTTTTACACCACCGGTCTTTGAGCAGCAGTGGTTTTAAGAACTGCTGCACCTTGCCAAGAATACTTCTCATGACACAGGGTCATGATGGATAGATCAATAGCTTCTTGAATCCTCATATCCTTTTCAAATTACTACCCCAGATATATACCTGAGTAGGCCATCTTATCTGATAATTTAAACAAGCAACCTGTCCACACTTTAATTGTTATTGAGGATTAATGTTGTTTATAAAATGAAATCAATACAATCTCTATTGCTTATTAACTGAAACATTCTAGGCTCTGCTCTGTTTGTTTTGCTTTTCAATTAGTTTCTATTATTTTCCCTATTAGCTTTTAACAAATAGCTGTAGAAATAAACTTAATGGTTGTGAAACTGTTATCAGAGTCAACAAAGCCCCTTAATGGAAAGTCTTGTATATTTAAATGTAAAAAAGAATCCACTGTTTAATCATTTGACATTATGAGATAAGTTTATTACTACACATCTGTTCTGTGCTGGGCCTCGATTTTTTTTAAGCTGAGCAATTAGGGGTTCCCTAAAGTTCAGATGTCAGAATTGTTAAGTTGCTTACTACATTTAAGATGAATAAACTCCATGGTCTAATAACTTTTGTTAAAAAATAGCAAAACTGAAAACGGGCAGAAGACAATGGGATTGCTAGGAGCCTGATAAATATTATCCAGTTACACTGTAAAAGTATTCTCAAGGCCGTGCAAGCAGTTAAGTATCTGAAACATCTTACAGGCATCACCCATCCTTTCTCTGGGATCCAAATACACGTTGGTCAAGTGGAGCACTGCGTCTAGGAGGGTTTGTTCGTCCCTAGCAGAAGGGAAGAAGAGCAAGAAGCGTTTCTCAACTCCAGCTGCAACCTTTACTCTGAAATAAGATCCAGGAGGTGAGAGGGTGATTGTGATGGAGGATGTCTGGGTGGCAGGGAGGAAGAGTTTTGAGTACTGACAGGCAATGATCTGGGCAACAAGTCTCAATATATAGTGCGATAGTAGCGCATCTGGCTCCGGTCAGCATCAAGATGGTATGAAACTGTTTTACCAGTCACGATTTTTTGCTCTCTGAATGAAGAAAACTTTACTTCTACATTATTCACTGAGTAGGTGAGAAACGTGTGTGCTGTCTCGCCTTTCAGCAGAAACTCTCTGTCTATGAGGATACAGTTCCACCACTCCTTTATGCATCTTTCCTGCACGGTGCCTTCACACATCATGACTCAAGGACAGTGATGTCTGCAGCCTGAATTCTCTTGGCACACCCCGTGCATGCTCATAGTAGTTTAGATGGACTTGGGCACAAAGCAAGTAAATTTACAATAGACAGTTATACACCAAAGTGACGAGTTCTCACAGGCAAACAGCTTTGCCTGCTGCCTCTCCAACCACAGGCACCAAAAATGAGTGGTACAATTCCTGCTCTTCAGTGCAGAATGGTTTGATTTGGCAGCATTGCCTCTGCTTTGTGTTCACTGATGTAAACAGAGTTGGTAAAAAAATGCAAGACAGGATTGAATCAAACCCAGAAAACAGAGAAAATTTTGGATGCCGGTGAATAATCCACACGTGGGCCACTATTTTGTTCCTGCGAGCCTATTCAGAACCACACGTAAGTAAATAGTTTTAAAAGCCATTAGGAGAGACGTGCGAGCTGCCTGGCGCAGCCTGTCTTGGGAAACCTCCGTGCTCTCCTGCCTTCAAATAATTTTGTTTGCAATCTCCAGAACCGTTCCTAGCCTTCACGCAGCACAGACACATTCCAGGGTAGGGCGAGGCAAAAGGTTATGAAACTTACTCAGGTGTCATTTATTTCATGAAAGTTTGCTGGTTATTATAATCAAATGTCAATTGTCTGTAATTGCGGCATGCAATGGAAAATCCCTACTTAGGACATGTTCTACCACTTGCTGGTTGAAGTACACTAACCCTCAACAATGAAGCAATACTGTAAAAATAGTTTTGTAAGCACGTCCAGGAGTACAATTAACACATTTAGTTTGATATTTTTTTCTTACAGCTTTAAGGAAGCCATCCAATATTTTAGCAGAAGGATTCAGTGCAGAAGTAAAGAATTCTTCCTACTCAATTCATCTAGTAATCTAATTATTAATTAGTAACACTTTTCACTTTGATGGCCTCTGTCTTGATTTAGCTTCACAAACACAGATGAATTGTGTGGTAATCTTGCAATATGCAAATGTATTGGTGGCTTGCAGAGTAAGGATCAGGGAGCTCAATTTAAGCTCACTTCAGATGCTGTTATAAGACTATTCTCTGATAGGGAGCTAGCATTCAGAACTTCAGAATTCTTCAAAATTAAGTAATAATCACTTTAATCCAGAAGGAGTTATTCTTCCACTTGAGGAAAGAGAAGTAAAATTTGGTGTAAGAACTCTGACTGACTGGCTGTTGAGCTGGGTTGGGCAGGGAAGATAACTCAGTATGTTAATCTTTCTTCTTTTAAATGAAGTAAATTAATGGATTAGATATACACGTAATAACCAGATTATTCTGGAGGGTTACAGAAGTGGGGAAATGGGTCGACAATGCTAAAACTGATGAAGCTCCCAAAGAACACTTAGAAAAATTTCCAACAACAGACATCTCTTTAGCCTAGCAGGCTGTGGAAAATAAAAGCATAATGACAGTTTACATTTTAAAGCTGAGGATAAAGAAATTCAGATTGGAATCTAACCTCTGGGTCAGTTTATATATGGATGCAGTAGACTTGCCATCACTTGCAGCTTAAAGTTGGGGCTGGCTTTCTTTCTGAAAAAGATGCTGCAGTTCAAGTAGTCACTCTTGCCTTGATGCGGAAATCACAACGTGCAGTTCTGGGGCTTGTTCTATGTATATGGAAAATTATCATCCATATCTAGACTTAAAATCTTAGAATCTTGTGGAAAGAAAATAACTTCATAGTATTTCAGTAGTCAAACAATCAGGGTAGCTTATGAGATGTACTTGAAAAATTAAGAGGGGAGAGGAAAGGAAGGAATTTCAGCAAGACTTTCATTAGCATGCCAAGTTGGTCTAATATTCCTCATTAGTGTTTGTATTCTCTTTGTGTTGTGTTTTCTTTTCTTTTTTTTTTGCTTTTTTCTTTTTTTTTGTAGCCGGCCTACTGTATATGAAAATATATGCAACGAAAATGTGCAAAAACTCCTCGAGCCCATGCTAAAGAATGCTTACAACTGAAAATATCTGCACTGATTTTAACTGGCTCGTATATGACAAATACCCACCTTTTATGCAGGTGTTTAGAAAAGCTGAACTAAGCAGATCTGTAAGTCACTCCAGTGATCACATCAGCCCTTTTATACACACACACACTGACACTTTCCATAGTGAGAAGTGACATGAATATGAGACACAATGGGACTTCTGATTTTTTTCTAACCACTAACTGCATGTTTTCACATGTATATACAGTGAAGAATAGAGATTATGGAACAATTCTGAATAAAGAGACTATTAAACAAAATGCATATGAGTATGCACCTACATAAAAATATAATTATACATGCTGGTCATTTAGAGAAACCACTGATTTTGCAAAATGACTGAACTCTGGGTATTCAGATTATTAACAAAAAAAAAAAAAAGACTTGGTATAAAAAAAATACTTTTTCATATTTGCTTATAGAACTGTACAACAACAATGCAAACACTATTCCTAAAGTTAACATTTTTGCAGCTTGAACTATCATGATTTTAGCTGTTATATTACTGCTCTTCTCTTTACCATCTGCATCTATTCATTTCTTTGGACTCCTGTGACTTAATTTTAAACAACCCTGACCTTCATTAAATGGCTTGGTTAAGGCTGATTTAGGGGCACAACTTTATTCTTATTAATATGCATGCCTGCAGGAAAATTGGAGAAATGCTCTGCAAAAACAGCATTCAATTTAGTAGAGAGAAGAACAAAGTACTATGGTTTTGGCACAAATATACAACTCCACAGTCATAGGATGGAGAATAATTGGTTAGCAGCTCTTCAAAAAAGGATCTCAGAGTTATAATAAACTGCAAGCTGAACTTGAAATAACAGTGCTGGAGCTCTGAGCAAGATTAAAAGCAGGCTGAAATTTTCATGGAAGACATTTCAAGAAAGCGCCTCATAATGATGCTTTTCATACACAGAAGTGGTTGAAGTTCAGCACCCAACTGGTGAACTACAAATTATCTTTAGAGTATATTAATGGCTACAGTTTACAGTTTCGGCAAGCATACAGGAATAACACGAGAACTCAAGAGAATGTACCTCTAGGTAGAGAGAAAGAGAGAGAGAGACACTAAGTGATCATAAATGATAGAGGCGAAATCTACACAATGCCCCAAGTTGCTGAGATAGGAACGCATGCATTGCTTGCACAAAACTATGAGGATCTGATCCCTGTTGGTGTCCTTGCAGGACAGACACCTGCCTCTCTAATCAACTTGCTTGGTCTCTGCAAACACCAAGAGCTCACTGCAGTGACACAGCCTGGGGAGGAGAGATGCAGAGCACAGCAACTTCAGGGAATATCGACAGCAAGAAGTATCATCCAGATGTCTAGAGAAGATGCAGAGAGGAGCAAATATGAACTTCATGGGCTTCTTTTGAATGGTGTATTTCTCTAGGCTTGACATAGTTATGTATTGCAACTGGCTTTGTATATTATATAAGTGGTTGTATATGATAAAACTTTCTGTGTAAAGAGAAGCAAAAAAAAAGTTTAGAAAAAAATCAGCTGGCCCATGTTTAGACTGAAAACCCAAATATCACATGCTCTCTCTGCATCCAAGTTTGCTCAAATAAAATCATCCATATTGTTTTATTTGGGCTTAATGTCAGTCCCATCCTCCTAAAGAAAAACCATTAAAATTGGATGCCACAACACACGCTCACAGACACTAAGATAAGTTGAACTAAGTCAGCATCTATCTCTTTAAAATATCAGAAATGCCTGCTAATAGTTAACAAAAAAAGTCGCATCAAATGCCAGTATGGATAATTAAAACCTTTACCAAATGCTTGGCAAAACAGTGGCCACTTCTCACAAAAAGCTATAAATAGAAGGAATACTGAAAAAACCTTACCCAGAGGGTCTTTTTAAATGCCCAATTTTTATATGAATCTTATTTATTTATTTATTTGAACCAGTAGGATACAAAATATACCTTACAAAGCTGATTAAACTTCACTGTGGCTCACATACCCAGCTGAAAGGGGTTTTTTTGCCTCCCAGATCAGTTCATGTGAATATTACTTTGCAATAACAACTCTGGAAATGATCTAGCAATACCTGGGAGCCAAAGAGCCCTGCAGCAAGAATGGAAACAGTAATATCCTCTCCAAGCAGACCCGAGGATTGTCTGGTGAGATGCCAGTTTTCTGGTGGAAAGTACCCACATTTTTCTGGATCGGCCCGCACCTCCAACCCTTTCTCTCTTCCTGCCCTCTGGCTCAGCAACCCACCTTCTCCCCAGTCCTTCCCTCCACAATACCGCCTGCGTCAACACAACTTCAGAGCCTCCCAGAGGAGCATTTTGGCTGCGCTCTCGGAGGCTCAGTGCTGAGCTGTGGAGAAAGCAGCTCAGGAGCTGCTTTGTGGAGGGTGACTATGCTCAGCGCTATTGGGGCACCTCGAGGTCCGCTATGAAGGGGAAAACTGTCAACGGCACAGGAATGGTGCAGAACCGATGCCCTGCTCCCAACACTCAAGCTCTGCAATTGCTGACCATTTGGTTTCATCATGCAAAGAGCCTAGTAGAAGCCAACACAACTCCTTCCTACAGCACGGCTCCCTTCTGCCCTCCTGAATGCTGTTAAGGAGACTGCAGGACTCAATCCTAAAAGAGGGAGGATGCAACTTACGACCTACCAGAGGAAAAAAATCTACATATATACACATTATTGACACTAGCCTGGAGGGCACGTTAAAAGGGAGAAGACTTTGCTGAAGGAAATAATGAGAGTACTGGAAAACTACAAAAGCCTTAAAGAAAAATGACAAGCACCAGTGGTAACAGAGAACTTGAAGTGATCAAGAACGACAAACTACATGTGCATGTGGCTCAGAGAAAAAACCCGAAGAGAGCCCACTACAGTTTCTGCAGCGTACATTCTGAAACATTGCTTCATGGAGCAGGCAACGAACTACCTGGGCAAGAGAAAATATTGTTTGAGTATTGCATTTATCTGGGAATTGCTGCCTTGGAAAAAGCGTGAACAAACAGGAGTCAATCTGGTATGGGTTTGCCTGACAAGCAATTTTAAAAACGGAATCCAAAGTTTAATACTGAGACCAGCCAAACCCAGTCAAAGTACATAGAATGTATGCTTGCTTTCAAGTGCATCTGTGATCTCACTAGGATTTATCGTATTGAAGTCAAATACTGGTGCTGCGTTGTGCTGGGACAGGGCCTGAAACACCAAGGAAAGTAAGTTTTCTGAAGAATATGTATGAAACCATTACTGTGACTGAAGAAATTCTTTCCATCCCGTGGATTTCTTTCCCAATGCCTCTAGCTAAATCAAAAGCAGAAAGCAGACAAATTTTCATCAACCCTTTCAGCACATTATAATTAGAGCCCATTTCATCACGTTAAACATCCTTTAGTCAAATAAATGCTGGTTTGATCTGCAGCATCAACAACAGCAATGAACTGAAGTCATATAGCAATCCTCACACATGTTGCTTCTGGTTAATATCGTGCACATTCCCATGACCAAAGCCAAGGCTGTGACCGAGGGGCTCAGATTGTCACCCCAGCACCTACAGTGCCCACTGGCTGGGTCACCAGGTTACTCACAGGTTTTACTTATTAGCATTCTCACTCTTCTGTACCAAGTAAGTCCCACATGAGTTTGAGTGCTGAAAATTAATTACTCTAATTCCTCCTTAACTTCTTTTTTTACTTCTATTTGATACTCTCTAATAATGTTTGCTTAGTAAGCTATTAAAGGTACGACGTTATTTCCAATTTGCTGACATAGTATGCAACCTACAGATACTGAGAACAGAGCTAATAACAACCCCCGGCTTTTAAGTCCTTATTGTATGCTTTTAAAATAAACTTGGATAGACAAACCCCTGCTGCCTTTGTGTAGAGCATTATTATTGCACTAAGGAACACATTAATGAAATAGTCTTATCAAGCTAGCAATTGAAGTAAAACCTGATCCTGTAAAGGGTTTGTACAGCAAACTCCTCCTGAATACTTCGAAAGTTCATACAGAGAACTCCTGCGAAATTTGAGCTACTCTAGATTTTCCTTCTTTTAAATACCTTTACCATACTGTGTGTCTATGATGGGAACAAAGCAATGGTGTATGAGTGGAGAACAGCACAGTTATTTCTATAGATAAGAAAAGCAAAAGGAGGAATTTGATGGCCGTTACAGACCTGCGAGTCTGGCTGCTGTTACATGCAAAAACACGGCAGTAGACAGAAAACAGCATCAAATGCAGTTAATCTGATTGATTAAAATAGGGACATAACAGACTGATGACTAATCTTTCTCCGAGAACTGATTTTATTGACTTTGGAAATGTGACAGATTTGTGTTGAGTCCTCTAAGGCATCTGATATAGTGGCATATAGGAGCTTACTGTTTTAAAATAGAGAAGATACAGATTAGTAAAGTTTTAAGGTAAGGACCTGGAAAAGGGGGAAGAGCAGTATGCAATGCTAAAAGTGTAAGTTGAGAGAGCTCACCAACCTAAAGAAAATTTGAGAGATTACACAGATCCTTAAGTACTGGAACGAAAGTAGTAAGAGTAATAATTTAGTAGTCCAAAGCAGAAGAATCTCCACTCAGCAGATGACAACAAAGATTTCTGCTGTAAAAACAGCCAGTTGGAAGGAAAAAAAAAAAATCCCAATATCCAAACAAATAAAGAAACAAACAAAACAGATTTAATTGAGTCCACACATAAACAGGAGATTTCCTTGGAGCATCCCTCAGCTACAGTCACCCATCATCTGCTGCTCCCTTCTGGCCTAAGCACCTAGATCTCTACCCCAAAGAAGCAAGTAGAGGGCACCCTGGGAATGAAAGGATACAGAAGTGGGTGTCTCTAGACACAGAAGTGGAACGTGTGTTTGGATAAAGCAGCTGAGAAGCACATTGCCTCCTTTATATTTATGTATGCAGAATGGTGGTGAGCTGCCAGTACGAATGACCGTGTGTGCCACTGCCAGAATATGAATATGAACTTTCTGGTCAATCTGCTTCAAAACTCTTTCTTGTCTTCACAGTAATTTGCATTTGTAATTCCAGCTAGAAATGACATACACAAAAGCCGGTTGTTCCAGAGATTGAAGTTAATTGGGAACACCCCAGATTCACAACTGTCCGTTATAAGGAATGGTCTTAGTACCAGTTCTAAAGAGCCACTGGAACAGCACCCTGCTCCCAGAACACTGCAGGGCTTCAGCCTGGCTGCTTACTGGGGCTCATGTGTGCATTTGGACGGACTTTTTTGGACCAGCTCTAACACTGAACTTCAATATTCAGGATTCTCTACATAAGTGGTTGTTGCACGAACAAACTGAGATTACTGGAGTGTTTGCTGCCACGCAAGTTACCTGTGCATGCAGCTGTGAGGTGTTGTGCAACTACTACTGGCATGTGAATTTAGCTATGCAAATGCAGGAATTTTATGGGGTTCATCTAAACATAGACAGCACTAACTCTTTGCCAAGTCCTAGAAAAGACATACAGGTTAGCACAGTGCAACCCTTGACAGTTCTATCTATTGACTGAACTACATCCTCAGTCAATATAGGAATAAGTAAATGTAACAAGGGGGAAAAAAAAAGCATAACTAAGATGAAAATGTGAGATGGCATAAAATTTCCTCATCTATTTCTTCCCAAGCTCATCTCTGATAGATATCTACATGTTGGCCACACGCCAGAAGGGGTTACATTGTGAAAGACAAGCATATTTTGCATACATTGCATTGCAGAAAACAGATTTCCTTCTCTGACTGTTAGAGTCCAGGAAACCCTTTTTCTTTTTCTTAAAAGCTTGTGAAAGTTAAGGAAATTTATCCTGTTTCAACATCAGGGAAAAGTAACCTCAACAATTTTCTGAATCAGTAAGTCACAGGAAAAAAGAAAAAAGAAAAAACCGAAATTGACCAGCTCAAGTCAATGAAAAATATTTGTATTTTATCATTTTAGTTTAGAATGTTTTGTCTTGTTGTTGGTTAGGTAGAAGGGAGGTAAATTTAAATGCACAATTAAATTGTTTCCTGAAAATATTCTAATGGGTAATTTTGACAGTCTCAGAACTTTTTCAAAATATTTTTTGAATCATAAACAATCAGACCTGAAGATTTCACAAAAAAATTTACTCTTGTTTTGACAAACCAGAGCTTGTCTGTCCCTTCTTGCCCCAAGGAAGAGGCAGTTTGTTGAAGAAATTCCAGCCCACGTTATCAATTATGCAAGTCCTGTGCTTTTGCAATACCCATCTCAGTAGCCTGCATCTAAGTGGAGAATAACTAGTGACGTGCAAACTTGACCTAATGAGCTTGTCTCCATAGGAAACTATACATCCAACTACACATGTAAACATCACTTCTGTCTATTAATGTAATCTGAAACATTTCACTGGATAAATTGAATAAATTGCTGTCATTATCTTTTTTGCCTGAATCCTTCTTCTAAAAATGAAATGAAATTACTGAATAAAACACATCCAATTACTTTTTTTTTTCCCCTCTTCTAATCTGTCTCTCCATGATTAAGCTAATGCTTGCCCACAAACGTTAGCCTTGGGCTCTGTTGTACAGTCACCTCTTTTGTGTTTCAACATGTTGTTGAGAGTTTTTTTAAGCTGGAAGAAAACCCAAAATATTGAGCTAGATGAAGTTACTAGGGTTACTGTTTCTTGGCTACTATTGACATGAAAAAAAGATACACCATAATTTATTAGGATAAAACTATTCACAGTAACAGAATAATCCTTACTCCCTGTGACAGTGTGTTAGACTTTATTACTGATGATCTGTGCTGCCCTTAACCCTGAGTCATGTAAGGGTTAACCAATGGTCCCAACCAAGGTACAAAGAAGAGGTCAGTTAAGCGTGCCAGAACCGATTGAATAAAATACCGTGTGGAATAAAATACTGAAGAATTCTGGTTATTTATGAATCCTGGAGTTTGAGTTTCAAAATTTCTGCAAATGATAGCTGGGCAGTAATTGATGCAATATTCATTAGAAGGACACTGTTCTGAAGACTGAGAACTAAACATCCATCTGGTACTAAATATTTTTTTTTCTTGGCTATTCAGAGTAATTTTTGGGAAAAGTCAGAAAGGGTTGGGTATCACGGTCAAAACAGTCAAATTACATGAACTGGATACCTCACTTTATCACCATCAGCAACAATTCCAGGTCAGGAATTCACTAAAACTAGCCACCGACAGTTTAGTTTTGAATGTTTTCCAATTATCTGTGACAGTCTTAGACCACCTCTCTTAATAAATTCACTAGCCTGATGGACTGAAGCTTACTATGCAAAAATCTTTCCTAGGCAGAAATCAAGTCAGTCTTCAGCATCATTCAGTACAATGAAACAGCATTTTCAAAAGTGTATTTGTGCCTGGTTTTTAGGTTAAACTTTAGAAAGGGCTGTAGATCATGTTAATGAAAATATTGGAAAAGGAGCCCAAGGCAATCCTGGATTAGGGATATTTTGTCTTTATTAAAATCAGGTGATGGAATTCTAATCCTGATCAGTGAGTGCTAAAAACACAGCTCTGAGCTATTTCTGCCTCACTTAGTTGGCATATGTAACACGTTCTTTATCATCTACCTAAAACAGCTGCTAGAGCGCAGCATCTCATGCATATTTCCACCAATACAAAGACAGAAACTTCAAAATCACAGATGCCTAAAAGTCTCTAAATAAATGGTGACCTCTTAAAGATGCTGAGCATAATCAATGTACTGGACAGCACCAGGAGCGGTGGATATTAATCCACAATTCTTGGATTTTTATTTCTTTCCACTAACTACTTCCAGACTGTGTTGGGTGTTTTTTCTCCATTTTATGAAACTCCTGTACCACAGTTACAGCAAGCTTATGTCACTGTCCACATCTCTCATCATTTTTAGTGAATCCCGTTTTAGCTGCTGCCTTCTTGTTCCATTTTACTACAAACAAAGATTTGGAGTTTTGTGCACCTTGGACCTTATGATGTTGTTCATTGGCACTGAAATGGAAACCAAACACAGACCCTCCCTTTTTCATTGTGCTTCTTGCTGACTCTTCTATATATGCTGATACCCATGACTTCTTACCTCTTTAATAGCAGGAGTAGGAAACCATTCTCTACCTGTATGCAATACAAACTGTTGCAAAGATCACATAATAGAAGAGATTATATACAGTCCAAGTTAAAGTTGGGTTTGTATTCGCTTTATGTATGCCATTTCCACCACGGATCTAATGTGTACTTGTTTGACTCCACTTTGTCTTGCAAAGGCTGTGAGTTAAGAAACCCTACCTTGGATCGTCTGCTGAAAGTCCTATGGATTTGAGAACATGTTTTAAGCTAGAAGTACAAAATAAATGTGAAAGTCGGGCAGATTTGCTAGAAAGCAAAAATAACTATGACTGTCACTTTAGCAGCCTGGTACAACAAAAATGTTCCCAGTGATGTAACGCAGATAGCAGCATCCCTTCCCTCTATAGCGTAGCTGCTTGCTGGTATAGAAAAGAAAGGAGGCCTTCGCTACCCAGGGAGGAGGTTGCATTTTGCCGGTAGGACACAATCTGCTTATATACATCTTCAGGAAAGGAAGGGTTTGCAGGCAAGGGAAATCACTGAACAATTAACCAAGTTCTGGCTATGAGAGCACCCATTCCCAGTTTATGCATTCACTTGTAGAAAACCAACAAACACCAGCATCTCAAGGAGAGACTGAAGCGGTGTTTTTGTCAAAGGGTTAGGAAAGATAACCAAGCAAGTGCATAGAAGGGAAATATTTGTTGGCCACTTCCACTCAGGACCACTTCGCAGGGACAAGCACATCTTCAGCTTTTACCGTGGGCTTCAGTGGAAACTCATCTGATTTTGTCAATCACAGCTTCTCAATGTACAAGCAAGGGGATGAATGTCCCAAATACTGTAGCCACATACACGCTAGTAGGTGAATACATAATGATATTAAGGTGCCCTATATTTATGTGTATGTGCATCAAGCAAATATGCACTGTGATGATAACAAGTGCTTCCAAAATATCCTTATTACTCCAGCCCAATCCACCAGCGATCCTTTTGCATCTGGTTCTCTGTGTGGCTACTTCTTAGCTAAAGAGGTCTGGGGAGCAGTTTGTTTCTTTAATTCTGGCAAATAATTTTATAATAATATTTCAGTAATTAAGGACAGAATTCAGTTAATAGCTGTAGCAAGCATTTTAATTTATTCAATCTGCTTTTAAATGTCAACAGTAACTGCACATTTGAAGTTCTGTTGGGCAACTTGTTCCATAACCCCTAGCCATAATTAGATTGCAATCAGGATAAGACAAGTCAAGTAACCTACCAAGGTTGTTCTCAGTAAATTATTAGAAACATAAAGCAAAAAAATAGAGTGACCATTGCTAGTGAGCATAAAACCTCAACACTAGAACAACCTTCAAAACCAACAGGAGCTGACTAGCTCTGCTATGGCTTTGCACTTTGATAGTTAGCCTTTACTAAGCAGAATATATTGGAAGGGATGGTGGCTCTACATGAGCTTAGAAGCCAGAGCCAGACCTCAGAATTTTGCTAGAAGGATTTTGAAACCAAAAGCAACAACTGGTAAAAAACAAGAATTTCAACTCCTTTGCCTTGAATGGGCAAAAATGTTCCTTCCAAAATGTTCCTTCCTTGTTTACTTTTTCCATCCAGAGGAAAAAAGACAAACAAACAAAATCAACAACAACAAAAAAGCCCCAAACCAGCCACAATATTCTGCAGGTGATCTTCAGTTGCTGTTTGCAGTGTAGGAAGAGACTAGAGGGAGGGAGGGGAGAAGTAGTAATTTTTATATGCCTTTTTATGTATAATCATCTATGCTATCCCCACTGCTACTGCAATAATGCCTATTTCGTCTTCATGCTATGCAAGATGTCTGGAGTCCTTTGAAACTCTGAGAGAAAATTCATTTGCACCTGAAGGGCACTCCGCTGTTAGTTATATCTAGCCATATTTAAACATTGGAATTTCTTTTCCTTCCAAGGGGAGAACAATAAAATGACTTGCTGAATCCTGGTTCCAAAGGGAGAACCACTTTCCTAATCAGTAGAATCACCTTTCGGTGATACCTACTTATTCCTGACAAGAGTTACATCTCTATAGCCATTTGAGTGTCCCAACACACACCAAATATTTCTGAGCAGAGGGGATCAGATTACTAAAGAACAATGAATGCAATAAGGCAAGAAGCAGCGGGGATAAAAATCACAGTTGATAATAAACACACAATAAAATAAAATATTTCTGTGCATTTGAAATAGTGTATCTGAACAAATTCAAATTCAGAACACAGAGAATGGGAACAAGAAATTTTCCAAGATGACATAAGTATCTGGCAAGTTTACCTGTGCTTTGCTCCCTCCGGAGATTAACATGGAATTTTCCATCAAAAGGGGGGAAGAAATCTCTTTATTCTTGCCTCTTCTGTTTTTTCCCCTTATATCCTGCTGTTATAAGCAAACATCACCCTTTCAAGCTCTATGAAATACCTGATATTGTTCTTCCAGTTGGGAATTTATAGTGTTTTAATAGAATTTCAGTTGTCACAATACATGATTACTACAAAACATAACTGATGAAAGAAGCTAATTGGAAAGCGTAGAACTTTCCAGCGAAAATATTGAACAAAACAACTCACTGAAACCATCTTAGATTGGTGTTCATTGTTATTAAAAACAAAACAAACATTGGTTGTTATGTGTCCAATTTCAGCTTTCCAACTCGAAAAAATATTTTATGTGGAAATTTTTATTTATAAGTAATGCCCAATTTCACTGATTAAAAAAGGGGATAAAAATTTAGCAAGTGATTGCAACATTAATCGTCACAAACTGCCAAACTCTGTGATAAAGGTATACAGGATCCTAAGTTCTGCTTAGATACCTCACTACCAATGAAATCTACAGGTATTAAGACCTTCTAGTGGTCTGTTGTTCATGCCCTTCAAGAGAGCTCATTGGAACAAGTTGGATGCCACGAGGTTCCCATGACTGCAATCCAATCATGTCAGTGCACTAATAAGAGGTTTTTTAACTTTTTAAAGATTATGGACTTGTGATTCCTACGGCTTGGTGAGTCAGAGACCAGAATCGAAGATCATATTCAAATTTAATACCTAAATGTTTAGCTAAACAGTGGTTTAGATTAAAAAGCTCTTATACAACCACAAATTAGTAAATCACCCGCAGGAAATCCTCAGGTGACATTTTATTTTATGCTGAAGATCAGATTAGAAAGTCAAAGTTCCCTCCACACATATACTAATCTGTGAACCCAGGGCTGATCCTGTTCGCTAAGCTTTGTTCATTATTTCCTGTTGAATCAGCCCTCCAAATTTGGCTTGCAAACCACTCCTGCTAAATCTTCTCCCTACACCTGCAACAGAGAACCCAGATGTAGAAACAAATGTTTTCACTTAGGCAAGTTTCAGGGATGATTAGTTTCCAAGAACTGAAAACTGTGAAAATGACAGTTGCTGATCAAGCTTATAATAACAGTGTGTCACAAACGTGTACACTGTTGGGGCAAGGATTACCAGTTTAAACTGGGATTATTTTTTTTGAGATTGGCCTTGGAATAGTTACCTGCCTTGCAAAGTTCTAGTTCTGATGATTGGTTTGTGATTGTCACCGCTACAAGCTTCTCAGGGGACTGAAATTTCAGCAATACTGCGTGGAGAACTCATACAAACATTTGACAGGCTAGAGAGGCAGGTGGAAAAAAGTGGCGAAATGATGCAAGACAATCTGGAAATACAACACAATTTGAAAATGGAGGAGCAAGAAGAATTAAAAATCCATGTATCTAATCATGATTTGCATGATCACATCCACGTTTTCTCTTCTGCTTTCTCTCACTCTCCTCTTATAAATAAGAAAACACCATCTCATCATCTTCTTTAACATACTTCGTCATAGTCCTAAATATTTTAATATACACATAAATGCAAAAGGAATCTTTTTTGCTTCCATTTTGTAGGCAGAATCCATGTGGTCTGCTTCCATATCTGCTACTTTGAACTTTTTTCTACATGATCTGCTTCTGTCAGATATGAAGGTTTCTTGCACAACCATGTCCTCCTTTAGAAATATACCCCTGTTTGTAGGCATTCTTTCTCATCATTTTTCTGCAATCACCCCTCTCATAGTCAAGCTCTGCAGGATGTTTTTTTTCCCCCTCTGGGCTTAGTATTTATTCATCCCTTCTCAGGGGTAGAAACTACTTCATCATCCCTGAATGCAGGACACTAGGCACATGTAGACATGAGAGTTATGTTGTTTTGTATTCCCAGATTGCTGACTTAGTCTCATAGCCCTCTCTAACAGATTAATGCAGCCAGTATGCTAACATCATGACTTTTTGATAGTTCTCATGTAATTAGAGTTCTCCTGAAAGGCAGACACCTAACCCAAAGTAACAAAAGACAGTCCCAAAGCTGAGAGACAGGGCAATTTCCCTCAGCTCCAGACACCATCCCATTTGTTCAGAAGGACCTTTCTTGCTACTGCAGCTGTTTTGTGCTTTAATACAAAATAATAAAAAATAATAATAAAAACCCCTTCTCCTCATACCTTCACTTCCATGAACCTTGAACAAGATGCTTTCTATAAGAAGCAGCCAAGCTTTACAAGGCCTCCTTTACAAAGGAGGTAACACAAGATCATGGAAAAATGAATTCAGATTTGCAGGAACAGCTCAAGTCACTGAAACAAGTCCATCAGGGATCAGTCTTTGTCTTTCTCTGCTCTCTGTAAATTTCTCAAGCCCAGTCATTTTCTTAACAGTATGGAGCCGTTAAAACAGCCAAAAAGTTCTACTTCCACTGGGATGCTTCTATTTCTTTTTTTATTATTATTGTTTTAATAACAAGCCAAGAAGAGAAGGAAACGGAGAAAATTAGAATTCTTTTATGTGAAAACACCCAAATTCGAAGCCAAAAAATCTGTAGAAACCAACTACCTCTATTTTAAGGTGACAAAATACTCAGGTCTGTAGATCACATCCTTCTCACCTCTCTGCGCGGGTTCTCAAATTCTGGAATATCAATAAGATCAGATAAAACTGTTCAAAAACAAAACAAAACAAAAAAAAATCAAAACAAAAAAAACCCCAACCCAACACCACTTTTTTTCACAATTTAACCACGAGTCAGCCTTAAGACACTTCTGGTTTCTAGGCTGTACCAATAACACAGGAGAACAGATAATCTCCAGAGGATCAGAACAATGGCTCCTTTTGTTCTTAGCATGTTTTGGGACCGCTTTTGTCTGAGGGAAAACTGCAGGGGAATTAATTTTTCAGACACGCATCCATAGCAGGCTTGGGGTTGGGGAGCGCAGTCTGAAGAAGAGTCTGATTCCACTTCACTGTCTAGTTCATGGCTTCCGTACACAGCTGAGAAGGACAAACAACACTCTCCTTGAGTTCAGTTCACTGCTGGACATCTCAGCCACGAGCACTACACAAAAAGCAATGTTGAACCTAAGCAGACTGCAATATGCCCATCTACCCAATTACAGCAAAAATCAGAGGACACACCACCCACATGCTGCCAGAGATATTAACCAGACATAACATGCTGAACTGCAAGTTTAAATCAGGATATCTGGGGAGAAGTCTGGACAGCTCTTCCATGTTGGCTAAATAGTTCATTTCAAGAGCAGAGAGCTAGGCTGGTTTTCCCCTGGGAAAGGATGCTTTTGTGATATCCTCCTACACAGAAGCTCTACAGTAGCTTAACCCAATGCTGGTTACAGAAAGCCAGCCCTATGGAGCAGGATTTCAGAAAGGATCGTCAAATGTATCTGGCAACCACTTACCAACCATGTTGCACATGGACCTCATTAAATGTAATCACGCAGCCTTGCAGGCTCAGACAGGGCAGGGACCTCTTCTACTGGGATTTGCATTATTGGGATTTGTACTGTGTATGCCTCCAGTCAAGCCCCGGATTTGGATTCAACGTCTTTCATAAGCAGCATATGCACACACCACAAAACAAGAGACCGAGTCATGAGTTGTATTAATTTTTTTATTTTTTTTTCAAGAAAATTCTCCTGGTGGGTACTGCTTTTCCCTAAGTAGTTACACCTTTCAGATGTGCTGACTTTAGGAGGCCTAGAAAAGCAGAGCTGGATGGAAAGGCACACCAAGCAGAAGACCATGGAACCGTTATTTACCATCTGATAGCCATGAATAGGCATAACTACCTCTAAAAGTGCTCACCTAGCCACATAAGCTACAATTACTTCTTAAATGTAAAGGAGAAAGCCTTTTACCTCCTTCCAGCTTTTTCCCATGGCCATGTCTGCAATAAGTCATATCTGAGTAATAAAGTAAACAACATTACAAAATAATTTCTGAAGCCAAATATCTGATAAAGGTGATTAATGCCTCATGAAAGACCAAAGTCATGTTTGCAATAATTGCAATATTTGAGATGGATAAGAGGAGAGAATTATAGGATTTGCTGTGAGGCTGAATTATCTACAGGAAGTTCATATGAATGTCACGTTACCGTCTAACTCGCTGGTACCTGCCATGAATACTGCTTAAGACCTGATTTATTTGTCTTCTGGATTTTAGAAATATAACATTTAGAGCTTTGAGATAGGTTTTGTAAAGTTACCCTCACTTATGAGAGAAACTATATCATCAGTCTAGAAACTACTGCAAAAATATAAGAATCACCCCCATATGAACAGGGTTTGGGGGTATTCTTGAATTGCTGCCCAGAACAAAATTTCACAATGTTTGCTGGCAAACTTTGTATTGAACAAGTACAATGTTCTTCCAGAGAAAAATGACGCATTCCTTATTCCGAATAAGTCATGTGGGTATGGTCTGTAGTTTCCCAACACAATAAAGACCTAAACTCTTGTCAGGTGCTTTGGGAGAAAGAGAACTGAAAGGTACCATCTTAGAGGGCTTCAACCATTTTCCATCATGTGTAGTTCACAGACTATAAAGAGAATTATGGATAACTTCCTTTTTTTCCCCTAGGACTGGATAAAGAAGTTCTCCTCCCATTTATAATCATCAACTACCTCAATAGCTAGCTAATGCACAATACAATAACATTTGACCGAAGAAGAATATGAAAGAAAAATTATTATTGTTGGCAACCACCTGCTCCAGAGTTCTCATATTTATTCATGTAAAATTATCTATTACATCATTTTGTTAATAATGACTGAACGCTTTGTAGGAATTGTTATAAGCTAAATTCACAACTGGAGTTGTTCTGACTGGACACAACTTAACTGTTTTGTTTTGCTTTCACAGTGCCTTAAGGTTCTCTCTTATAATCAGTCACTTCTCTGGTGCTAATGAAAAGCCTTGCCGCAAATACACCAACTTTATTATTATTCTATGACTACTCCTATACCCCCCAGCCCCAAATTGCACCAACATGAACACTGGTGGCAAACAAGCAGAAACAGGGCATGAAAAAGGTCAAAGAAAATTTGTTTTCAACTTTAAATGAGTGTTCTTGTAAAACTCTTTCCAGCACCTGTTGAGTCCTTATAACCCTAGAATTTTCCATACTCCTGCAAACCAATCATTTCACATGGAGATGCAAGGAAGATGAAAACTGGCAATGAAGAAAGTCCTTCTCCAGCCATTCACACCTATCATGAAAAAACTCCTTGAATAGTCACGGTGTAATGGGGGAAGAATGTAGGCAGACTTTTCCCCTCCATTTCTAGTGCAAACAAGCAGAAACAGGGAAACGCCTTGCAGGTCTAATCAAGTGCAGGGATATGGCTGAGCCACTATGCATTATTTTGCACAAGTTGGTCCTTTATAACAGGCTGCATAGTCGCCTTTTTCTTAAGATGTGCTGCAATATCCAGAGCTGCTTGCAGCTATCACCAAAGAGCTGGTTTTAACACATTCAGACTTCTACCCAGTCTTTTTTTACCCACCAGAAGACACAGTAATTGATGGACACACTTTCACTTGAACCTGTTCTGCATGATTACAAAATCCTGCAGCAGGTGATGGAGCACACCTATCTCCCAACGCTGAAAAGTGAGGACCAGCACTTCTCTCCCCAGCCACCACCATTCACAAGTGCTGTGGCAGGACACACTGACAGAGGAAGCGCCATGGCCTTCATCTGCCCTGCTGGCATTCCTCCCATTGATTCTCCAGAATGCCCTTGAGTAAATCCCTCTTTCTCTCTTGTTAGCACAGGGGGAAGCTGGTCTGAAATCAGCTTAGTCATGATCACCGGGCTTGTTGAACTGAAGGGAAACCTCTGTTACCCACACCCAATCTGGTATTATACTACCCTGCTCTATGCCTATGGACATTTCTGGAAGTACTTGTCAAGAGTGACAATTTTGCTAACAAATAGTAGGACAAAAGGAACTTCAGAAAACAATCAAGTACAAAAAACCTGCAGTAAATGAAAGACCTTGGAACTGATCATCTTTCTTTTATTTACAAGGAACAAATAACCTCATGTGTGTGAGGAATAAATGGAAATCAGCCTCCAGCCTTCACAAATGAATAATCATGTGTAGAAAACATAGTGTTTTTGTTAAAAATAAAGATGCAATTTGCAATTAACTAAGGAACAAGAACTATTTCTTCTAGAGCCAATCTAGTGAAGTTTTTAAAACTGGCATATTCTGATCTCATCTGTTTCCCTATGGGCAGACAAGCCAATCTTGAGCTTTCCTGTTGCAGATCAAAGGGACTGCTACAAATGTTAGTAAAACAAAGTCTCCCCTAGTGTCAGGCAAAACAGGATTAAAAGCAAACAAGCAAGAAATTCAGTACAAAGATATAGGACAAAATGGGAGAGTACTTCTACCATCCCAAGAAAGATGAACAACTACTAAATCTTGGATTTCAATAAATACATTATTATGGTAAGAGACTGGTTACCATATATGTGTCAGCTCCCTGGGGAACCCAATTTTTATTTTCCTTCCTGTTCAAGGACAGTTGTTCATATATTTATTTGCATTGCCATATTGCGGAGATGCAGGCTGTGATCAGAGGTCCATTGTGTAAGGTGCTGTACACACAGTTTATCAAAACAGCCTCCGCTTGAGAGAGCCTCCAGTCTAAACAAGGAAATTCTAGAAGCCCCAAGGGGAAAAAAATGCCTGTAAGGCTTCCAAGAGAGAACCAGAAAGTCTTTGGAAAAGCATCTTTGGGTGGCATTTCAGACTAAACGGAAATCTTGATGTTCTCATTTCAATGATACATTTCCTTAGGTTTGTGTCATTAGGAGTCATCCCTGGATTTTCTCAGCAATTACATCAAAACAGTTTCAGATAATAAAACGTAACTGAGGCCCAAAGTTGTGTCCACAGCAAAACTTAGCCAGAGTCCCTTTCTATCAGATAATTCATTGTTTAGTTACTCCTCACAATTCCTCCTCAAACACCAGGTGCCAGAAATTCCTTGGTTACTTCTCATCTGCAAACATTACAAACTCTAACTCCTGCCACTGCTTGTTCCATTTTTCTTGGAGACTAAGAGAACTTGGAAAAACAGAGAAACCTCGTCCACATGAGTGACTGTCACTTAGGGGAGAGAGCAATAAAACATTCTGAAGGCAAGTCTACCACAGTATTTTTAAAATGAAGGCCTGAAATATCTTGTGAAGGACACCTGGAATAGCCCTTTCAAAGAAGATAATGCCCAGCTGTGTTTATGTAATAAAAAAGAGCAAAAGAACAAAACCAGGTGTGTTCTTATAATATTTCATCTACTCTTGAGACAAAATTACTGCATATAAGGCACAATGAAATGTCACCCTCTAAACATAAACATGCACTGGAGAGAACAGTGTGATTATTTTAAGCAGAGAAGAAATAAATGGTGAATAGGACAAGGAGACCCCCATTCCTGGGAGTGACACTACTTCCTCTTACTCTTTTCTAGAAAACAGAAGGACCAAGAGAGGAACACAGAAACTCAAAGGTAACGCCAAGGTGATGCTTACCTGCATGTTCATAAGGAAGCATCTTGAAGTTTCTTGTCTTTGAACATCTTCTCTCTTCACTCAGCAGAGGTGTGATCCCTTTGGTCTCTGCATGGGCTTCAGGACTCTCCAAGAGTCTGTGAAAAAAAAGGGAGGTCAAGAAATTGAAATTATGCTTACTCTTGGGTAGTATCGGTTGGTGGAGTTTCATCACTTAAACATGATTTCTGCTAAAGTTACTGTAGATCTGCATTACATTTCTGCCCCACAGGCTGGCAAGAAGTGGAGATCTTATAAGGAGCATTACTTCTGCTGGAAGTACTGGAGGACCAGGTTGGAAAGAGGAGAGAGTGAAAGGGAAGCACATTTGCCACTGGTTGTTCAGACCAAGCAGCAACCCCTTAACCTTCCATTGTAAATATAATACATACTTATATTTCTACAGAAATACTGCAGCTAGATCAGTGGACAAAGATCTGGCAGGGAAATTTGATGAACTGTTTAAATTTAAGGGAGAACAAACTGTTAAAGAATTCACAGGCAGTATTTAACTGACCAAAGATGTAAAATAAATGCTAGCCATTTCACCACTTACATAGCTGTTAGTTTCTAACCTTATATTTTAACAATTAAACATAGTAAAATTACCTCACTGAAGTCAAATTGCAAGTGTAAGTGTTGTTTTGCCTTTAAACGAGGAAAACAAACAAACAAACAAAAAAAAAGAATAGCTACCTTTGAACTGGTAGTTGTTAGTGCCACCATGAAGAATTTATTTTTCATACACCACCTCCTGAGTTGCAAAAAAATGTTAAGCCCTGCTAGAGGTGGACAAGCTAATTTTGTAAAAAGCAGAACATGCCTAATTTAGTAAAGGGGTTTCTGTGCTGAATTTTTGAAATCTCCTATTCTCCTGTCAATCACTGAAGTGAATCAACCTTTTAGTGGAAGCAACTTCATCTAATCTTGATAAGAAAAACCTGATATAAGAAAAGCTAGTCCAGCAATATGGCAGCCCAACACGTTGTCGTACAGACAGGAGATCCTAAATTCTCAACTTATAAATGACCCTAAAAATACATATAGGTGAAAAGCAAGAGGAGAAGGCAGCCCAAAGGTATTTGAAGGAAACAAGTCAAGAACTGAATAGTAGGGAAGCTGACAATGCAACCTGGCCAGCTTCATTACTCTCAGCTCCTGGTAGCCTTCCATTTCCAATAAAGGAGGAGACTGAAGCGTTATTGGAGAAAAACTGCTAAAGCAGTGTCATGTAGGTGTTTTTAATAAATTTTGCCAACAGTGCTTTCCTAGACTATAAGAGTTTTACCTAACACGGGTGCCATGCTCCTTGAAACTGGTTGCTGAAATCTTGTGTGATTGCAGTTATTCTTAAACCAGAGGTTTGTTGCTGGGGGGGGNGCAAATTGAGTCTAAAATATCATACAGAGTGTTTAAGCCATTTCCATTCAAGTGAGATGAAATGTTCATCTACAGACTTGATCTGAAGCAAAATTTTTAAAATCACTGGAAAAACAACTGATGTTTTAACAAAGAACTGAAGAGATAAAAACCTGGAATTTTCTAGCTGCTACCTCTATTGCTTCACCTCTGATCATGTGACCATGTTATTTCTCCCTGTATCATTATCTGAATCTACTGTAAAGTCTACACAGTAGACAGAGGTTCCTATGCTTTGGATCAGGTATTTTAATCTTGGATATTTGTTGTCTTTAGTGAAGTTCTAAGGCTTTGAGAGACATGCAGCCTTTGTTATGACTCACACAGGAATATACTTCAACTCTAAATTCACTAAATTAAAGCTATTATTTCCAAGGACCACAATGAAGAGAAATATTTATTCAATATGATTTCCACTAGGGCCAAGGACTAAGGTCATGGAGTATGGTTGCTTCTTATGCAATGAACATCAAATGAAAGATGCAAAAGGATTCCATTTTAAGATACAGTTAAAATGAGCTATTTAATATACTAAAAGCTAGTGCATACCGTATTGCAAATTGTCAACGTTCCATAATGTCAATTGCTACTGATGCCATTAAAGAAATTAAATGGATTGAGTTTCAAAAATAACCTGCAAGCTATTGAGAAACGGTTTCTGCAGCCCCTCAAGATGAACTGCCTATTACAGCTGCATAGCAGACAAAGTTAGCATGAAACTCTCCCTTGGTTGCACGCTGTATGTGACCACGCACCTCGAGTCTTCCAGCCTCAGTATGAGATTCTCATGAGCTTAAACCACCAAGTGAAGATCTGCACTTCCTCCAGCTTCACACAAAGACCACATAATACCACGATTTTTACACTCTCTAAATACCCACAAATCAGGTTGGCTGCAAAACTGGCCTAGGTTTATGTAAAAGATGTACGAATATTGCAGACAAGTTAAGACTGCTCACAGCTTTTAGTTTGCATGGAAATAAACTATTATCTACCCAGCTACATATGGTGGCAAAAAATTCCCACCCGCACATTTCCTGCATATTTTCTTTTTGCTCTGGTATTTCTTAGCCTATTATGTGGTAATCAATTACCACCACCAGGTAGATAAAACAATTTAGACAGCATTTACCTGGCAAGTATGGGAGAATTGCAGGGATAATTAATTAATGTTATAATATGCAAATAAAAGATATTGCTTTACAGCTGGAATTTTTTATAGCATTGTATAATTACACAAAAACTTAATCTCTGGTTCAGGAAGTCTCACAACCACAAATCACAGGAGGCTGGAAGAGCATCACTGTTTTTCTGCCCTATCCACATACTCTTTCCTTAGGCACCTATGTTTAACCCCTTTGGAGACAATATTCAAAGCTAGAATAACCCTTATTCTGGCTTGGCACATTCTTTTGCATAAGTGAGCACAACATCAGAAGGACATTTTTACACTATTTACTTTCTTGAATCCAAAGGTAAGTACTCTTAGATTGCTCTTCCATTATGTGTACAACACAAAAGTGGAATCAGGGCTACAGGAAAGGAATCTGCATAGGGAGCTCAGTCCCACCAGGTCTAGTTGATTCTAGTGATGGCTGAATTTAGCTCCAAAAAAAAATGGCAGCATGGATATTGTGACAAAAAAAACCAGCCCTAAGATCCTGTTAGGGGGTCAAAAATGAAGGATTCCAAAATAGCACAGGTGGGAAGGAAAACTGAGCACTGTCCTAGTCTAAAGAATTACTTTTAATATTTAATTGCCTTTTCCACATAAAAGTTTCAGGCGTTTTAGAGTAATGACCCAACAAGAAATAAAGGTGCTCGCTATTCAGCGATTTCAACTGCTAGGTGAACTGGTGTCTGACAGGAGTCAGGTCTTTAAAAAAAATAGCCAGTTCCTCCAGTGGGTAACCTTTTCTTCTCCATCAGCTACTACTGTCACTCCACCTGTTGGCTTGGAGTCTGTATTTTTTCTGTAGATACCAGTTCCACTAATCTCTGCTATTCCACATGTGCAAATCTTTGCCTAATATGTAGGTTTAAGGAAAAAACAAACAAACAAAAAAAAGAAGCTGAAGAACTAGGAAAATATTACTCCAATTTTAAGAGAAAGAATGGAGTTTTTTCTACTTTTGCTCTGAATCGCTTCTATATTAAAGACTGAATAAAGAGCAGAAGCCTGAAAAACAAAACTACAGACTTGTGTCTCAGAGTTACCACTGCTACTTATCAGGACACAGGCTTTGAAGGATGGTTTTCCCATGGTACTGTCTCTCTTAAAGTCTCTCTTCCATGTTAAATATAGGTGTTTAATGAAAGCAGAGTTTGTGATAATATCTTTACCTGTGTTAACTGTCTCATCTGCACGTTTACTTAAGAAAAATGGTAGGAACCACCAATTATCTTTGAAAATTCTACTCTTCCACCAAATTTAGCTAAAATAAAACAATGATTTCAAAAGTTCCCAGGAGGAGGTTCAGATGGACAGGCACACGTAAGTCTGCAAACACACAGGCAGCAGTTCTCGCTCACTTCTCTAGGAAATCCAGAAAGAGAATAAACCTGTGCTCAAAGATATGCTGAGAATCCTCTGCTGAATGGAGCTAAGGGTATTAAATGGTCAGGCCATCAGAGAAGAGGTGGCACAAGGTTTATGTAACCCAGCCATGTAATGGCATTTAACCTACTGCTCAGCTGAGCAGCAGCTCTACGGCCAGCAGGAGCAAAAACCAGGAAACAAGCAGGTGGGAGGAGACAGGGAACAAAAGGAAAGAAAGAAAAAAAAAAAAAAAAAAAGGCTTTGCTAGCTGATCTGGTTGATTGATGTGATTAATTGCCACCCACAGGTAGGTGTTGCTACTGTTTATTTAGCACTCTGCCAGAAACAAATGATTGGGATTCCTTCTGCTTGCTCCATAGGCTTTGTCTACCTGGAAGTCAAAACTGGTTGCATATTATGCATCACCACTGTCTAAACAAAACATCGGGAATGTAAGATAAACAATCCTAAACAGCTGGATGACAGAGACGATGCATGCTCTCCCAACCTGCCAGGGAGTGAGATCCAGTTATCTCTCCTTACAAAGCTCCTTCTTTTCTACTGTATATCATTCCTCACAACGATGCTACTGTGGCACTAGAAGACTCATAGCAGTGTATACTCTTGGAAGCTTGTGGGCTTGAAGATTTTTTAAAAGCATTTCCTTTGTGTGTTGCTACAGCTGGCAAAGATAAAGCAAAGAGGGAAGGTAAAGAGGAAAAAAATGACTTATCAGGGTTGTCCTACTGGGGAAGGAAACTCAAACTCAAAAATGTAAAGATCATGCAAAAGGTGCTTGGAGCAGGCAAAAGATGCTTGGAGCGGGAGCTGCTTTGATTTTAGTTTTTGGTTCTGTACTCACACACCCTGCCTGAACTGAATCTAATCATAACTGTTGCATTTACAATGAATAGCCAAAAAGGAAGACTGTAAACTATTCTAACATAGAATAATACCCAGAATAAACGTACACATTTTCATCCCACAAACAGAGATCTCAAAAAATTCTTTTCCAACTTCAGTCATGTGTGAGAAGTATATTCCAGATACATTTGTGTGAGTGTGCAAAGGTTCAAGGAGTGTTCCCTTTTACCCACTGGCATATGTGAAGATGTTACCACCCCTCTGCAATTAGAGCAGTTAGCATTTCAAGTATGGGTAATCTTTCTAGCAATCTGATTTGTTCTCACCAGTTTCCACATACTAAACACAGCAACAGTATGGACCAAGGAAACAACAGTATCTAGAGACACATCAAATGTTTTTCAAGGTTTCATTCTCAGTCTAGCTAGCAACATTTTTTCATGATGTCAGGAGTTCCCAACTTCTCACCAACCTTGCGACAACAAATCTCCTTTAGTAACACGCACGGCTCCATGTCTGTTCTCAAGAAGCAACGTGGACATATTTACTCAGTTAGTGCAAAAGAAAAATCTGGACTACAGGAAAACATACTTTCAGTCAATAGTCAACACCTAAGAAGAGAGACGACGTGGGAGAAAGAGGTTAAGTTGGTCAGCAGATCTGTTAAAAAAGAAAAGCCATGAAGCTTGGAGCACTTTGTGTCATGCTGCTTCAGTGCTTTATCTTGGCCAGGGAACATACCGAGTGTGGCTTTCCCAGCTGAAAATAGGTGTCTATTGTTTTCATTTTTGGTAAGAAGCCAATTAGTTGTCAAACAGGGTCATCACAAAATTGTTGGTGTGCATGGCAAAGCAAAAAATACTTTACTTACATGTTCACTTTGTCAGAAACAAATTATAATGCAAGAATCTTCAGTGAGCATGGGGCAAGGAGTATATCGTTCACAAGGCAATCAAGATGTAAACC
Source organism: Thinocorus orbignyianus (assembly GCA_013400375.1). NCBI lineage: Eukaryota > Metazoa > Chordata > Aves > Ciconiiformes > Thinocoridae > Thinocorus > Thinocorus orbignyianus. The sequence goes on from VXBW01000387.1 coordinate 1,376,038, forward strand.
TTCCAGTTAAACTAGGCTTGAGCTAATGAGGCAAATGGGCGAGGATTTATAGAAGAAAGGTCTGTAACACCTAGAATAGATGTTGCACAAAATGTTTTAAATACTACAGGACAACTCCTCTTATATAATTACACCACCTCTCAATCAGATGCGTAACACCTGCAGTCCAATATATGGTCAGATGCCAAGATTTTTCATTTTGTTCTCAGTCATATTTGCAGAGGACATGAAGAAAACTGCACTGTCACGGGTGCATGAAGTCAGTCGCACAGCACCAGAAAGGATAAACCTCCACTAGCACTGACATATCACATGCCTGTTTCCATTGCATTGCAGCATTCTTTCAGTATGTAATTAACACTGCTTACCTGTCTTAGCCAATATCTGTCTGCCTAACATGTAGCATTAAAACTAATCACCCAGGCATCTCAACTGCCACATTTCCAGTTCAGGTATATACACTGCTCAACAACCGCAGCCTTCATACCAGCCAAAATGACCACCAGCAGAAGAGTTCTCAGTAGGAACACTCACAGCACTTCAAGCCCTAATGAGCAGCTGTTTGGGCAAGAGTTTCCAGGCTGTCCTTGGAAACTGAGCAAGGTCAGGTGTGGCTATGTCCAGCATGCCAAGACCTATCATGCCTGGGGCCACCGTGATGGGTCATTGCATGTGTGCAGTAAGGTGGAGGATGTTGAACGGCTTGATGCATGGCTGACCTTTCTTAATAATCCTTAAATTCTTAATCACTTGCTTTGCCTGGCCACAGCAAAGCTACCCATTAGCACCAGAGACAATGGCAAGTGAAGGCACCAGAGCTCTAGGCTACCTGCACATAGATCTCCAAAACGTTAGCAAAGGCCTCTGACCGTTGTGGTCTACCAGCTTTCCACGGTTTAAGTCTGGGCTCAGCCCCACACAGCCGCAGTAAAATGAGGGAAGGAAGCGGAAGGGTAAAAGGGCAAGAACTCGTGGGTTGAGATAAAGACATTTTAATAGGTAAAACAAAAGCTGCATGCACACGCAGAGCAAAGAAGGAATTAATTCACAACTTCCTATCAGCCATGTTCAGGAAAGCAGGGCTCCACCACACATAGCAGTCACTTGGGAAGACAGATGCCACAACTGTGAATGTCCCTCCCCAGCTTCCTCCTTTAACAACAGCTTTTATTGTTGCACATGACGTCATACAGCATGGGATATCCCTTTGGCCAGTTGGGGTCAGCTGTCCCAGTTGTGTCCCCTCTCAGTTCTATGTGCACCCTGAGCCTACTCACTGTTGGGGCATGACATGAAGCAGAAAAGGGCTTGATGCTGCCTAAGGACTGCTCAGCAGTAACTAAAACATTCCTGTGCTATCAACACCATTTCCATCACAAATCCAAAACAGAGCACTACACAAACTACTGTGAACAAAATTAAGTCTAGCCCAGGAAAAACCAGTACATAGCTGAGAGAGTTCAGGAACACTGTGTAATTTGCCCATGCCAAATAAGCAAACCCATGGCTACATCAAACCTAGATCCAATTCTTCCAGTCCAGTGTTGTATATATCATACTGCAGATGAACATTTCTTTCACCTATAGCACCAACTTTTATTCCTAGCTAGACTTTCATTTCTTAAGTTCACCATGTACAGGGCTTCACCCGCCCTGCTAAACCCCTGGTAGGCCCAAACTCTTCCCCTGTTCCCTAAGCTGGTGTGCCTGCTGGTCAGGCAGTGTACCCTGAGTGACACAAACCTGCTTTAGATTTCGTATTCAGCCACAACCCCCGGGCACTGCTGAACCAGACCCTTCCATCAAAGCATCAACAAATCCCTGTGAATGCTGATGAAAGGGAGAACCAGCAGAGTAAGGGCTTGTCTTCACTTCAGGTACTGTACACGAAATAAGGATGAGGGACACTCAACCTCTTGGCCAGAGATACCCAAACCAAATGATCTTTTCCTTGTATACGTCTCTTTTATGTCTACCAGAAGCATATGTGACACATGCATTTACATTCTCTTTACAGCGGTAGGTACCATGTCTAATCCTCTGTTCCCACCATGTGCGCAGCCGAATGTGTATAATACACAAGGCATGCCATCCACGTTTATTTTCAATTACTTAAGAGGATGTTTCTCCCTGAGGCGCAGTTTCTGTTTAGCTTGCTTAGATGCCACAAATCCAAACCCTTGGAAAAAAAAAAGATACAGTTGAAGAGCATAAACAAAGCACTGTGAAAGACTGCCCCTGGGAGGGAGCAGATGCATTGCAATTTTTAAAATTAAAACTCCTGCAACTAGTTTGCCAGTTCCTTTGATGATGAAAGCAAATTTCATTAAAGTGACAGCAGTCGATTTCCTGCAACTGCACCAATGCCTTCCTGCAAAGCAAGGCCAATAAATAAGTATATATTTAAAGGAGAATGGAATAGGCATGCCAATACAGCATCAAGAAAGACATTGGGAGACTCTGCCTCCCCTTTCACAAACATTCTTGTGTCAAAGCTTCCTTCCTGCAGCAGGCTCACCTTCATTAATATCCTCCTGCCTTTGCTTTTCTCCCAAGAGCAGGTCAGAGGAAGGGACAGTCTCATCTAGTGCAGTGGGCTATTTGCTCTCATGTACCAAAATAGTAATTCATTCAACTGACACAAAAGAAAGAAAACATCCTCGCATCCTGTCCTGCTGCCAGCTTTCAAAAGGTAATTAAACATCCCCCATTTTCAAAGAGCAGAGTTCTCCAGAATGATGGTGTTTGAGCTCTGATGTTGTCGAACAACAGGGGGTTGCTTAAGCTTTGACTGACCTTTCCAAAGACCTACAAGCAATTTAATGGGAGCCCTCCGTAGTGGTGACAGAAACGTCCCATTATCTGCATCCTATTGTCTAGATTGCTTAGGGTAAGGGGAACTTTGATTCTCATGGTCAGGAGGGCAAAACCACACCACTTCAGGCAGATTCACATTCCCCTGTATTTCCTGTACAAAGAAAAGATTTTCTATGCAAAACTTAGTGACATCTTAATCACAAAAAAAAATTATTTCTCCCCATTCTGTTCTGTCTGCTGTTTATTTCTCATGCTCAACAAATTGTAATAACTAAGTGCTATACAGATCCAATACTACTCCCAAACTAGAAAGTCATATTTTCTATGTGTCCTAAGAATATCTGTCCATCTCAGAGGTGCTGATAGGTGGAAATGCCTCTGAAAGACCTGCCTGGGAGCCAGGATCTGTTGGTGTCCAGCACACCATGTACCAGTTACACCTAGTTCCTTCCCTATCCTATAAACAAGATGCTGCAGAGGCAGAGGTAGAAGGGGAATCGAGAAGGCTGATGCTATGTTGGGTGAGAACTCCTTGCACTAGAAAAATATACTTGTTCCTTTACAATCCACTAGAAACATCAGAAAACACTAGAGAGCAGAATTCAGCTCAAAATCCACTTTACAATTGGTGTTTGTTTTCCTTTTCTTTCCGTTTTTCCTTCAAGCCTCAAACAGAGAAAATGGGAGTCTCAAAACAAATGCTGGGTCAAATTCCGCAGGCTGCAAAGCTGTAAACAACCCACCCATTCCAAGGGAGATCTGCTCAATTAAGAGTTGTTAAGTCTAGTTCTGTTTCATGATTTTATTGTTTGCTGAAAAGTCCCTGGAAGGCAGCCTCCCAGAGAATCAAACCACTGCAGCCAACACAAGATGAAGAAGTTAAAATTTTGCTGTTCCTGGACTCACTCAGGCAGGACCCTTTTATCTGCAAAGTGAAAACAAGGCCCTTGCAGTGCCAACCAACATTCAGCCACTTGCTTTGTCTCAAATAAAAGGGGAGAAGTCCAGCAGACTGCTTTTCAGCTGGAAAGAACCCTACAGCAGGCCCGCTAAGGGGCCAGCTGGCTCCTAGCAAGGCTCTGGCTTCTGCATTTTGTCTTTGCCTCAGTGAGATCATTCTCTGCACTGCCTTCTCCTCCCTCAAGTTTTCTTCTGCTTAGCCTTCGTAAAATAATTACTGGCAGGAAACCTGTCTCTCAGTTTTCTTCCCTTCTCCCCCAGATATCTGATGGACACCAATGTTCTCGGGCAACCTAGGAGTTTGAAAAAAAGAATGAAAATCCCTGTCTTTAGCTTCTTCCACAAGGACAGTCATTACACAAGCCTCCACTTTGCTCCCTCTGTAAGGTGAGAAAGAAGACATGAGGATACCAAAGCTCCTGGGGCAGGATACAATCATACTAAGCAACACAACTTGTCCAAGTCTTTTCCAGACATCCGTGGTTTGGTGAGGATTAGGGAGTGTTTTGACTCAGCCCAGGTAATAAAGGGAGATGCTTAAGGCAGTAGACTCCCTGTTGCTGCCTACACCAGAGCCTGGGAAACCAAGCTTACTCCTGTGGGCAAGGAGAGGGGGTGCAGAAGGATACAAACTGCCATCACACAGGGGTAATGGGGGAAAAGAGCAGCCTTCCTGAAACAGCTGTTAAGTTCCCCAGATTTCTCATCACACAAAAAAAGAAACACCAGCCAGCTTGGGTTTTCTTCAGGGCACTTCCCGACTTTGGTGGCAGGAGCAGACAGGCATTAGCTCTTTTACCTTGGGCCAGCAAATTTAATTCTGCCAGACCTACTAAAAAGAAGCCTGAACTGGCTGTGTTCAAACACAGGTCAGGGTCAACCCTTGGGAGCTTCAAGAATATCATAGCAACCATTATGGCCACAACAAATCAAAGCAATGTGTCAAACAGTCGCCAGCATTTCTGGAAAGTACCTTTGGACTATGCTTCTAGCAAAGCACATCCTCACTGAAAACACACAAGTTCTGCAGTCATATGGGGAAAAAGGGTGTTGAGCCCGGTTTTTCATTTTGGTTTTTTTTTTCGTTTGGGTGGGGGGTTTTTGTTTGGGTTTTTTTTTTGTTTTTTTTTTTTTTTTTTTTTTTTTTTTTGTGGGGGGGGGGTTTTTTTTTGGTGTTTTTTTTTTTTTTTTTTTTTTTTTTTTTTTACATGAGCTACTGTAAATTTGGAAAGGAAAATAGTGAGATAATCTAAAAATTACTAAAGTAAATATGTATTTTTTATTACCAGTTCAAAGCACATGGTCAAGTAGTGGGCTGCTTCCTAATAACCTGAGTGCGTCCAAATGTAACACCAATTCTGAAAGTGATTTATGAACACATCAAAGATTTATTGATGTAGTCCCAAACTGGACTGTCACCAGTGCTCACATCGCTCTGAGGTAACTCCACTAAGCACACTTATCCGCCCAGGGATAAACAAAGAGCACCAGGCCAAACCCATTCCCTGGAAACCCCTATTAATTTTTTATGACAACTGCAGGAGATACGTTTGTTTTCTACTTCTCTGTAAGAAATAAGGTTTACTTGGCTTTTTGTTATGCCTCATAGACTCCTCCTTTTTGCCCATGACTGTGGACAATGCTACCCTAGCTGCCATAGAGCCCCAAAATAACACAGCTAAAGACACACCCAAGTTACATGACCTCCTCAGGACCAGAGTATGAACTTCTGCAGCATGCACTCATTTGCTTGGCTTCCTTCTTCCCTCTGTGCCTGCATCCTAGATACCATTGGAGAAATAGCATGCACAAGGCCTTAAGGGAGAGGTTTTTGAGTCCAGCTAAGATGACAGAAAATTCTTGGTGTGTTTTTTTCTCTAATTAGCATGGATGAACAAGATGGAAGCCAGAACTAATCTCTTCTACCAACTCCTCTTCCGAAATGAGAAAAGAACTTTAATAAAGTTTTCACAAGCCTCACAATGAAAGCACCTAGATCCCACACTTACTGGATTTCAAGCTTCTTACATTTCTTAGACGCTTCTGAAATATTTGACTTTCACTTCCACAAAGATAGAAACAATATAGAACATACAAAAACTGTGAGATACAACTTCTACAAATACAACTAGAATCAACTCAGCTGAGCTCATTTGTGGAACACTGATTTGTCACAAGGAAAAAGTAGAACCCAACATAAAGAATTAACTACTTCTTCCTTGTGTGAAAGTCTCACAGAAGTTATCCATACATCATTTTGGTTAATCAATATCCTTAATATCATTCAGACAGTAGCTCCAAACAGTTGATTTTTCTGTCATGTAGTATTTATAATTTTCACAAATTGGCTTAGTTGATAATAATCCTACTACTGAAATCTCTCTTTACCTACTCATCCCAATTTGTTATTGTGGGATTTCTTTGTAATTTATCATTGTGTGAAGTAATTCATTAAACAAAGCCAGAAGCTGGCAGTCAGACTGCTTTCTGTTTTGTTTTCTNAGAAACATTAGATTCTTAACCCTTCTCACCTGGTGTATGAAAAGGTATTATGTACATCCAACTGGTTTTAGCCAAGTAAAATTTTTAATGTTCACAAGACAAGTTCTATCATTATTTTCTTCATCACATATCAACCTACAATACAAGATGGATTAGCTTAATATACTCTTGAAAACTAGACCTATTTTTCTCTACCCTGACCTATTTTTATTAGCTGTAGCAGGATGAGTTCAAAGAAAAGTTGCTCTGCCTGGAGCTGCACCTTCCCAACATGCTTGCATCACCAACAGCCACAAGAACTCAACAGTCAAAGTAGCAAACTCTCATATGAGCTGTGAAATATATTCTCACACTGAAATTCATAAGCAACAATGTTAGCAGGCCAGACTTTGTAGATAGGGTGAAGTGATAAAAAACCTCCTCCTTTCCCTGTTGAGAACAACAAAGTCAGATTCTCCACCACATCTACTGAAGGCAAAAGTCTCTCTTACTTGCGGGTGTGAAAGTGGTAGGACAAGAGGGGGAAAACGCCTCTACTTAAATGATCTGAATGCTACACTGACTTGCTCACTCAAACACATCACAGCTTTATAGTCAAAATCTCCCCTCTCAGCTTTAACTTATCATTGCCGATGCCCTGCTCTTAGGCATCCAAATCCTGGACCTGGTAAGGTACACTAACATGGCCGTATCCCACAATGAGAGCACCTCATCTTGTTCAACTGGGAAAGGAGAAACTATGGCAAGCATGAGAGGAAAGGATGAATAGAATCAGCACAGCTGAATAAAGACACGACTGAGGCTTCAAAGCAGAAGCCGCAGGAGATGCCATAGATCAACTCTACAGTTCATGCCAGTCAGGCAAGCTCTAGAAAAATCAGTTGAGTGCCAGCATCAGATCACACCTGACAATGAATGACCATATAATCTGACACTCACACTGCCACCCAGACATGCCTCTGAAATAACTAGCTAATGTTATTATTAAAATTAATTACTTTGAGTTGTTACATCTTGTGTATTTTAATTTAAGCAGGTGGAGGATGCCTTCGCTTATAAAACATGGAGTTCTCCCCCCTCCAGTAAATCCACTCAAAGCACAGCAATTAAAACTCTAAGCTCCAGAGAAACAGATTCAAAGCAACTTTTAAGTGTCTTGAGTAAAACCCTCAGGCAAAATTCTCTGCAGGGACAAAAAGGTAAGATTCCATTAAAGTCCACACCACAAGTCAATTCAAGCAGAAGTATGGTGATGAGTATTCAGGCAATGACTGGGACACCTCTAAATGTAAAGTATGCTGCATACATTGTTAGTTATGAAAAGCACACTGCTGTAACAAGATTCCAGATACTGATATCCTGCTTGGGTCAAGTGGGAGAGTCAATTTTGTCTTGTCAAGTGAGTTCCATTTGTAAAATTTCTCCTGAGGCACTTGCTTCCTTCCAAAGGCTCAGCAATTTTTAATATACTCTCTTCCTTGAAGATGTATTTTTGTGAAAGCGAAGTGTACAGCACCACTCCCACCTTTTCCAAGATTGCTTTTGGTGTTATTTTGATGCCTCAGGAGTCTCATTTCAGCCTTATAATAACCCACTTACATATGAACAACTCGTAGTTGTCACTGAGTGATGTTTCATATCTCCAGGCTTCCCATACCAAAAAAGCTTGAGGCTCATGCTCTGTTTATGTTTCTCTGATGTGGGGCAGTGGTGCTGTTCTGTACACTGCTTAAAATTTTCCTTCCTAATAAATTGGATTTGGCAGGTCCTTGCAGTTGTCTGCAGATTGTATCATGGGAAAGGTAAGGGCTTATAGATGAATGACTCAGTGATATGAGCGGAGCACTGGCTGGATCAAAGCCCACTGCACATACAAGTTCTGTCATCCCAGGAGCCCCCTTGTGCAACAGATACTACAGCCACACTGCAGTATCAAGAGGCACAACTTGCAGGCACAAGCCCGCCTGCAGCTCTCCTCAACCCTAGTGGAGGAAAGGAGTGCATAGCAGTGATGGAGAATCTCCAGGGTCTCTCCTGTGGTCTCCAGCCATGCTCTGGGGGAAGGAGGTCATTGTTTGGATAGACAGAATAAGCTTAAGATCCTTGGGTAGAGGTCTGTTACCAGCCCTATTTTTTGTAAGAAACTGGGGGAGTTGATCTTGTCACTAACCATTATTTGGATTGATACTAAACTAGAATACATCTGTCGTTGCAAAGGATTTGCCTTGCTGTTCAACTGATATAGAATCATAGAATTGTCTACGCTGGAAGGGACCTTTGAGATCATCTAGTCCAGCCATCAATGTAACTCTGACAAAACTACAACTCATCGCTAAACCATTATTATTTATCTAATGCTACATCTCTGATTTCAAGTTGCCTAAATAACTGGGAAGTTTCTGGACGGTACAGGGCACTATTATTTTTACATATACAGCCTTGGATTCAGCCAAGCAACAAAGGAACTTCATAGATTTCAAGCAGGAGTGTGGATAATACAATTTAATTCTTTACTTCTCAAGCTTGGTTTGATTTGCCTCTTATTTTATTTAACACTTGGTCTGCCCAAGACCTAAGAGATTTCATTCACATACGCACAGCCTTTATGTCTAAAAATAAAAAACGTTCCACATTAGTACTTTTGACTTGCAGTATCACATAAATCATTATATTTCATACAATTATTAAATCAAAAGCTTGCATTTAACTAATTCATGTTTTCTAGAAGAGCTCCTGATCCTGATTTGAAGGAATCGAGAATTGACCAGGATATCTCCAGTTCATTCTACCACTTCAAACTGAAATGTTCTCTCCTTTGTGCTTTAAAAAAAACCTGGATACAACTTCCAGACACTGACAGTTGCTAGGCTATTGATTCTTCCAGAGACAAACAACCTGATAAGCAATTTCTTAGTCTTTTGAAGGCATTTATCCACTGTATTTTATTACCTTCTACTGACTTAATGAGATGGTACTAGAAGTTCTTCCAATTCTTCTCTCATTTACACAGAAAACGAGGAATAACTTGAAGTCAGTGGCACTACATTTGGTCTGAAAACAGGGATAATTGAGTTCCAGAGGTTTTGACTGTTAAAGTTTAGAAAGGATGCTGCATGCTCCTTAGACCAATTTATTTGGTTTATTCTTCTTTACCACCACAGATATTCTATCGACAGAAAAACATTCAGGTTTTGAAGTAAATTGATATGGAGAAGTATCACACACCAGCTGCTGCTTTACAAGCACCAGCCTTGCCAATGCTCACAAATGACCTGAAAAATCGAAGAGGTTTTTGCCGTAGTCTTGTACAACTGATGTGAAAACAGTAAAAGCGGGCACGGGGAAGACATCTCTTCTGGCCATCAGCAGCACCTGCTGCAAGAAGAATTTCAGATCAAAACGTAGAAGCAAGAAACACTGACTATAGGGTTCAAAGTTGATGGAACATCTTTTCCTCATCTCCTTGATGCCACAGGAGGCTACACTGTGCCCCAGAACAGAGAAGAGCTTGTGTACACAGGTGTACTGGGTACAGAGCACACTGAGCTTTGGAGGGGCAGAAAGAAGTTTCCCAGCTTCCCTAAGTAATAAATGAAGTTTCAGAGAGGATGGAGGAGAAAAGCCATCTTTGCAGTTTAGATTTTCTTCTGGATTTTCATTTTCTACTTCTCTGTTGATTCCTGGCTTAAAATAAACAAGGGTTAAAATACCAAGACAAATCTTCTATGCCCAGCAGTTTCAAATCCCTCCGGCAATAGGGAAGACAAGGACTACCCTCTTAACCCTTCCGAAGAGGAAAGGGGATGCATACACAAGCATAGGAGTGAAAATCTCTTGGCTTTTTATCCTGAGCTGCTGAATTGAAAGACATAATTACTACAACTCCCTGGACGCAGCACAGCTTCTAGCTTCCTACTCCCCTCCTTTTCCTTCCATCTCCTTGATTCTTGTTTTGGACTTGCAGCAATCAAATAAAATACATTTGCAAAGGAGTCCTGTGCTCATGGGAAGAGGTGCATGCAGCTGCTCACCTGACCACCTCCTTCATACCCCTCTGGTAACTTCTAATCAGCTGATGTATCTCAGTAACAGCAAGTGAGCTAAACTCCTCTCTAAGACACAGCAGTCAAGATTTACTGGGTTTGATGAAATTCTTCAGCTATAACTTCTCACTGTAGCCCTGCATATTAAGAAAAACAGATATACAGATGTTTATAAGCTCATTTCATGTTCCTCTCGGAACAGCAGAGTTCAGTGATTTACCACCCCTGCCTTCCTATCTTCATATCTGACCCTGCTGTCCAAGTAACATCATATAAACTACAGATGTTATACAGACTTCAGCAACCCACCCTCTACGCCCTCCAAGATTTCTAAACAACCTCCTCATGCACCGAGTAGAGAACACATACCATAGTGGAGTTTGTTCACGTGCCCAGATCCCCAGCAAAATGCTTTGGCTCTCTCAAGAGACTAGTACGGTAATAAATACTCCCTTGGGTTTGCCATGGTGCTCACAGATGAATGTCTGGGTATGTCTGCTCAGACAGCTTTCACTACAGTCACGAGAGCTCGACGTGCTCAAGGTACATGCTCACACTGGCATACAGACATGTGCTGCCAGGGACACCGGGGAACAAAACGTTTCAGAGTAGCTCAGAGTACACAGATGTGAGATCCTGAACAGGTATGAAGAGGGGCATATCCAGGAACCTAATGCTTCCTCTAATTAAAGAAAAACAAAAAAACACAAACCACCAAACCAACAATGCCCTTGCTCTCATCATGCAGATCCCAAGGCACTCACTCTTAATTCAGATGCTTTCAGAGATCTTTTCTATCAGTTATTTCACCTTCCAAATTTGCCCTGCAGTTCTCCACCCTCGCAAAACTGAGCGAGCAACCCGAGAACAAACAATAAATTGTGACCTCTTCTAACTCCATCCACTTAATACATAACAGACTTTATATTCTTGTAAGACTGTCTGGGGAATTTATTTGGTTTGGTTTGCATCTACCAGGGGTTACATGTAGCTTAGCTAAAACCCCCATATATCTGTGCACAGGTATATAAGTACATATACGTTTGTATGCACAGATTTTTAGAGCACTCTCTCTCTATCTATGTATAAAGTAATCAGTGTATTATCTGCATGTATATGTAGGCAAATCTCACACAGGAAATTTCCAGCTGTGGGGTGGGGGATTCCAACAAAAAAACCTGACCCTTTTGACCCTGGCATACCTGTCTTTTGTAGGAGAGGGCTGTTTATTTAAGGAGATGTTTTGCAGATGATTGTATCTTTGGGAGACACAACTACGCGTGCAATGCTGGCTTTGGGCAGGCCAAGCTGCAAAAGCAAAGAAGGGAATTTTTTGGGGGGAAGAAAAAAAGAAAAGACTTGTTCTAACAGAAAGCCAATGTGCTCTATTATGTTCTACCAGCTTCGCTGGTATATATTTAAAGAACAGCTTTTCAAATCTGAGTGGAGGAAACAAAACAAAAAAAAAAANAAAAAAAAAAAAAAGAACAAATGAAATCTAGCTTAAAAAAAAAAATCTGTGTATGTAGCTTTTGTGTAAACTTCCTTTAAGAACCCTGGAGTTTACAGGACACAGGAAAGCACCTGTCCACCAGCACTCTCTTACTTGATTAGAGCCTTTGTTACTCCTTGGACATCACAGAGCAGATGCTTTTTTTACTGCCAGAGATCAGATACACCCATTTTACTCAATCCAAATGAACTACACAGCCATCCAAATGGTAACAAAAGCAGACTTCATCATTCCAAGGAAAAGCTGCCACATGACTTCAGATTCCTATCTGATTTGTCCTTCATTAGATCATCTATCACCTTTCAAAGAACCATTTGTAAAAGAAAGATCACCATCCTCCCTACCTGTCCGAGTTAGACAAACATATTGCAAGTCTTTTCATCCAAGAGCAGCGATTAACGAAAAGATTTCCCAGGCAATCCCTCAGAAAATAGAAAAAAAGCCATTTTCTAGAGCCTTTTGATTTCACCAACTCTTTATATACAGTCTTAAAAATCTTATTGAGTGAGTTTAGGCTTTGGATTTGTAATTTTATTAACATCAGTGCTTTTATACGCTTAGTGTGCGCACAGCAATCTCAAATCACTTTGTAGAAGCTAGCAAATAACATTATCCCCTCCAACAGGTAAGAAAACCAAGGTTTACAAAATCTAGAGGTGCACTGAGAATGCAAGATGGTTCAACCCCCCTGTAGTGTGAATGTTCAATCTATTCAATATATTTTATAGCATTCAAATTTGGGGTGTAGCAAACATAATGAAGAGCCTTTGCATGAAAATCTGCAGAGATACTGCTTTTTTTCTCCTTTTGAAGAAATGTCCTTTGAATGGTGCTTCTTTTCTCAGTAGTTTCATTCAGAGATCAGACATTTATGCATAAAGGGAACATTCCACATGCTAAAAAAAAAATGCCGTAACAGTTTATAGAAAATGTAAAAAAGGAAAAGGAAGAAAAGAACACGAGCACTTTGTCTTGCCTTAGGGCTCATTGTTTATCCAACCTGAATTTAACCATCCCATGTAACAATCAGCCCAGCCCAGCCTATCTCTCTAAAGACAATACGTTTCAGCATTAATGCCAGCCAACCTGATTGCAATCACTAACCTGGATTCAGACTCAGTTTATGGAAATGGCAAACTGAATTTTACCAGAAGCAGAATGAGCTAACACAAACACTATCGTGAAGCCCTGCCCTTTGTCAACACTCACTCCTGTCTCCAGTCCTGTGTAATGGATTTGTTATACGTGTTCTCACATACTTTCTAACTGTGCTAAAGAAATTATCACTTTATTGCATCACACCAGCACCAAAATGCCAGAAAAAAAGAACTACAGCTTGTCTGTTAGAATGGAAGAGGGAGACATTAGACTCCAGGTATTAGAAAGGACTTGAACAGAAACCAAGTCTGAAACATTTTGGGCAGGGGTGAAAGTTACAGATGGTTGTGGCCAATGAACAGAAGGGGGTTGAATGAAAACAGTCAGGCAGCCTTGAAGGTAGCAAGCGGTTGCAGTAAATAATAGAGGATATACTCTGTGTGCAATTAACATTGTAGCTTTTAAAATTATTGATTGAGTTGTTCATGTGAAATATTTGTGAACTCATTTCCTTTACATATTGTACTGGCCCATTGTCCCAGGAAAATCAGATTAAAAGAGCATTCTGCTATGAATAAAAAAAACCCAAAACCTGGACACCTCTCTGTTAATTCAGTGCTGCTGAAATAGTAAGCTGGCTCACAGACAAAATTGTAATGAATAATAAAAAATTGATTATATGATGGTATTTGTCATTCCAGTCAAAAATCATTGGAGCTTTTCTTTCAAAACTTGACAAAAAAGTGGACTTTTCCCCCCTTAGAAGCTTTTCTGTGTATAAAAAGCTAAAGAAACAGTAGTTAGAGGAGACAACTTGAGAAAAGAGAATTATAACAGAAAAAGTTTCCCCTTTTTTTCCTCCTCCTTTGCTGGAAAATGGTGTTGGAAAGTTTTAGAAAAATGTAAGAAATGTGGAAAAAAGTCTTTCTTGCCTCAATTTTTTTTTTTTTTGTTTTAACATGGCAAAAGAATAGGGAGAAATCTTTTAAAACGTTTCTCAGAAAGGAGGAAGAAGTGTTAAATTCCCAAATCTTTCCTTCAACAGGAAAAACAGCTTTTTTTCCACATGGATTTTTCTCCATCAGAAATAAAATTTGACCATGTCTCTTGGAATTGTACGTTTTCATTATTAAAAAAAAAAAAAAAAATTCCCTCAAGTCTAACCACACTTCTATTTGCTTTGGTGGCCTCAGTCTACACATGCTAATTCTCTCCCCTTCACCCCTCAGTGAGAGCAGAGCTATTGCATCCTTGACACCTCGCGGTGCTGTGTATGAGGAGGAGGAGAGAAGATAGGGCAATTCATAGCGGCAGCTTGGAAATTCTGCTGAAATCTGTCTTCCCATTGACTCTTGCTTGTTGAGCTCTTGCCTGCACAGCTAACACCCTTGTTTCTCAGATGGAGCAAACAGCGGAGCCTGATTCTGCAACTGGATCTCCATCTGACTGCAAGCTCACTTGCGCAGATTATGTGTCTTGCAGGATTTAGGGCTGCTGGTGCTGCTTTTCTTGGCTTCTGTTGGGCAACGTATCAGTACTGCCTTCCTTTGAAAGAAGCAGCATTCGCTGAGGGGTGTGGTGCTACTCACCGGGAGGAAGAGACCTGGAAACCAGCCTGGAGTTGTATGGTAGTTGATGCATCTGGGGAAGAACAGAGCCCAGTTTATGTGCAGAGCACTGCCACACACTTCCCTCTTCGTTGTCTTTTCCCTAATTTGATAAGGGCCCTAGTTCGAAAGCATTAGAAATTTGATCTTATCCTGTCCACGTCAACCCAAATTCACAGTTAACACCTATTTGCCATATTTACTAAACCTGGAATAACCAACTAAGCAGTGCATTTGCAACAGCCAGGAATGGCCCTAAGATTCCACAAATGAGGGAAAATTCAACCTGCATCCTACTGGAGAACTAGAAGGAAATAAGATGGCGCCTTTTAAATTGGCATGCCTCCAGAGGGCAATAACTGAGCTTTACTCTTTCAGTAATTCCCATTAAAATAATAAAATTTATCAGAAATGTTTATTCAACAGTGAATAAAATGCTCAAATCAGATAGACTTTATCTGATAATAAGGTAATGACTGACTACCAAATCACACAGCAGCAAAACATTTTTCGTGGATGTGGTAATGTGCCCTTACCTGAAAACCTCTGATTAAACAACAGGGGGGTGGGGGATGACGGACCACAGATAAGAACAGAGGACTCATGTAACACAGCAATAATAGCAACTGAGAGCAACACTCTCAGGAGCAAAAAAACCCCAACTTTTGGGCACCCACCTACAAACAGAGTTTTGCCTCTGCTCTGCCGTGTGGTCCTACTGCCTTTCCATTAATTGCCCCCTGGCTCCGTTCACCCAAACAGCTGAGTATGATCAGGCATTTCTGCTTCTTAATTCTGAGGCTCCGGTTGCAGGCAATGACAGCTTCCGCAAGACTTCCACTATTTAGATAAAATTCATAAATAACAAATCTACTTGTTGCCTTATATAACTAGTATTGTGTAATTTATCTAGAAGTTTCAGCTTAGCTCCAAGGAAAAAAAAAAAAAACAAAACCAAACAAAAAAGCCAAACCCACTGTGTTCTCAGGGGATATTCTTAAAAAATTGTTAGACAACTACACAGCACTAAAGTTTAAAAGAAGCAATTTACTTTCTCTAAATTCAATATACACTAAGTTGCTGGCAATTTTCAGTCCTATTGTATCACAGCTGCTTTAATGCTCTGTGGAAGTAGCAATTTCATTCCTAACCATTAATCTTCAAACATTTTTAGAAGCTCATAAGAGTGAGCCTGGAAAGCCACAGTATCGGGGAGCCCAGGGATGAAACAGACCTCGAAAGGTCATCTAAGCAGGATCAGCAATGCTTAAACTGCTCCTGGCAAATGTTTATCTAACCTGTTTGTTAGAAGCTGTGGTGACAAAGGGACACACAAGTTACTAGCAGAGACCAGAGACTTCAAGCTGAGAAATATTACAAAACATACTTTCCTCACGTGGATAATTTTCCCTTTTAACCTCAGTATAAACGTGTTTATTGGGTGGAAGATATTTGAGATATTAGCCACCAAACACTACAAATCCCATGAGGCGAGTAAATTAGGCCTTACTTTGGACATTATGTAGCTCTTCCCAATTCAGCTTCTTTCCTAGATACTACCCATCGTAGCAATTTAATCAGACATTACTCAAGTGCCAGAGGAAAGCCTGACAGCCTGAGGTGCAGGCTGTTGGCAGAAGAGGGCGCTTTCAAAAGTTGAAGATGTTTCCAGAAGAAATGAAGTTTTGATAAGAGACCCAGACCCTGGAAGCCTTCTTGGTGCTTTGTATGGCAAAAATTTCACTACAGGCTGTTCAGATGTTGATGCTTTTTTAAAAGGTCTCCCTTTGCCCCCCAGCCAGTGACATATGCAGTCTACAGACAAGAGAAGGATCAGCCACAGGAGAAAACAAAAATAGAAATTCAATAACCCAAGAGTCAACTTAGAGAAGTCAAAGAACTGCTGCTCCTACAGGTCCGTGACACTTTCACTGTGACCAGCTTCCTCTCATGTGTTCCACAGGTTACTTTGTCCTCACACACTTAGAGGACATCCTCTCACTCTCTACAACTACCTGAAAGGAGGTTGTAGCGAGGTGTGTCTTTTTCCAAGTAACAAGCCATAGGACAAGAGGAAATGGCCTCAAGTTGCACCAGGGGAGATTTAGGATGGCTATTAGGAAAAGTTTATTCACTGAAAGGGTTATCAAACATCAGAACAGGCTGCCCAGGGAAGTGGTTGAGTTACCAACCCTAGTGGTATTTAAAAGACATGTAGATGTGGGCTTAGGGAGATGGCTTAGTGGTGATTTTGGCAGTGTTAGGCTAACAGTTGGGCTCAATGATCTTAAGGGTCTTTTCCAGTCTAAAAGATTCTATGATTAGGTAAATCCCTAATACTCTCTTTGAAGATGCCACTCGCTTGGAGGCAATAGCTATATCTAGATAAAGCATTTGTAGTCAACACCACATGTTGGTGGCATCTGGAGCACCTTTGTCACACATCACCCCTCATAATGCTTGGTCATATGGTATACACGTGGAGGCAGCTGCTCTTTCACAATGGTTTCAGGTGAGATAAACCACTACTGGATGAAGAAAATCAGCTCAATAGCTAGCTACAGGTTGCCTCGACTCGTGTACCTACACCCTTGCTTTAGCCCCACCATTCCTGTGTCCAGCTGTTTCCACATTCATAGGAGATGTTGAGGGGCTCTTCAGGAAACCCAGTCTGCCCTACCTGTTGAGCACTTTGCATGCTAGCTGAGCCTGTGTCCCTAAGGAAGGGAACAGCGATGTGTGTAACTCCCATTGCATTGAGGCACAGAGCCAAGAGCCCTACAGCCTGCAAAGCAGGTCCCCCAAATGGGGCTTCAGCCTGTGCAGCTGCAGGGGCTGATGTAGCTTCCCTGGATCTCTTCTGCTTCAGGGAATCTCTTGAGGAGGCCTTTGTGACCACTCAGAGTCCTATCGCATGGATCCAATTTTCAGATTACTTCTACCCAATCAATAATATACTTCAATGTTGTTGCCATCACCTTCACCATCAGCCTCATGATCCACTTCAAGTTCAAGGTGAACCATGAAGAGGGATTCTATTTTACCGTTCAAATAACCAATCTGAAGAGAAGCTGGATATTATTACAGTTACGCATTGCACAAATATCTGTTCCACTGCAAAATGCAACTTGTGTTACATAAATGCATTAGCAGTATTGCAGTTATATAATATAATAGCAAAGAAAATGAAGAATGACCTGAGCAAGGAAAATATGAATCAGCTTGCCCTATCAAGCAAGTAACTTTAAAACAAATTATAGCAGCCTACAGATGCCTTTTAGTCAACCAAGAATTGCTCATCAGAACACAAATAACTGGCATTTGAGTCAGAAATTTCAATGATACGAACATTTTAATATTGAGACTCAAAGAGGCTGAAGATATTTCTGTAATTTTAATAAGAAATAAAAAAGAACAGTTGGGATTTGAGAATTTCCCAGCAATTAACTTATCCTCTGCTTAACAGAAAGACTCCTTTTTTGGAAGAACATTATGTTCTCAACCCCAACTGGTTCCATGCACTGCTCCAAATGCTAGATATCTATAGAACAGCCCCAGCTTTGAACTGTGTTAATGACCAGACATCAAGCAATTTTCCCTGGGTATGAAAACAATTTCGTTTTTGGACCGAGTTATCTAAAGGAGACATTTCAGATGCAAAAAACAATTGCCATGTTTGCTATCTGGAACAGTTAAATGCAGAACTAGAGGACTTTGGTGAAAATCATTTTGGCAAAACCTACATGGATTACGGAAGACTTTGCTTTCTCTTCAAGCTGGTCTTCGATCCCAAACATCTGCAGTAGACTAAAGTATGCCTGTTATTTGATGCAGCAAGGACTACCTCCTGCTTTGCATGTTCATCTGACAGTACACAGTAAAAAGAAAACATTTTTATAAGTGACCCAGGAAAATCTGAGTACAATTTGGATAAGTCAAGGATTACAGCACACAAGGCTCACTCGCCTGTTACACTTAGTAATGCTAACACAGAACGCATGATGTCTGCTAAAGATATGCTAAATGTATTCTCACAAGCACAGAAGAAAACACAATGACCTCCCTGGTTAAAATTATTTTTAGCTTGTAGTGGACACCAAACGCCTAAGGAAAAAAAGTCCGGTGATACTTTCTGGATTCTCCACGCTAACACCATCAGGTTTCAATACCACAAAGACTGTTTCGTGGGTAGTTTCTCAGGCAATAGCGTTTCCTTATTGCATGTGGATTATTGTAACACTTCTAGCATAAACTCAGAGGGGGGAAAAATGCTTTCCACAAGGCTTGGTTCTATTCCAAAGTAGAGAGAGAAAGAAAAACACCCACTGGCCTACTTGAGCACTGAAATAGGTCCTTAGCAATAGGAGCCAACGTGACCTGGAGTTTGTCAGCGCTGAACACAAGCATGCAAGTTCCAGTGGGCTTACATGCTTGCTGTTTCTCTTGCACCTAGGAATATTTTTTGGTCTGCTTGCTTAAACCCTTGCCACGTAGTTCAGCAATGCATTCCAGACACTGAAACTTCAATGGCATTTTAGAAATGGAGTATGCATTTGGTTTGGCTTGGCCTGAATTTTAGACGCTTGCCTGAAACGCAGTTTGACAACAGATCTCTGTTCAGCACTCAGCTGTACCTTTTAGTCCCCAGTACTTCTGGCACTGAGAATTCAGCTGAGCGTCAAAACCAATGATTATTGCCTGTGAGAAAGATTTTTTAATATCGTGGATGAGCAGAATATTCAGATGGCTGATCTGCAAGAAAATGAAATAGTTTCTCCAAATCAGGTTATTAGCACAAACTACTTACCCAAAACATTAAACATGCTGACAAAGTATGGGCTGAAGCTTGCACCATTTATTTATTTTTTTTCACAGCTAGAATATAAGAATGACCTGCCAAACCAGAGGATGGAATTAGCAATTACACTGTCGCTTGGCTTCACTGTTCGATATGCATGCATGAAGAGGCACGACAGCAGATCCAGACGGATAACATGAGGAAACAGTCAGTACATGGTGGGATCAGTATGTTGTGCAATTTAAACAAACACAGCATCTAATATCAAGCAGGATGAGTCATGAGTGTGCAGATGATCTCCGAGGTTTTTCAGCAAGCAGATGCAGATTCCCAAGCCTCTTTCACAAGTGTGCAAACAGTATCTTTAAATGCAAAACTCCATTTTTTTTTGTGTCATGTTGAACACATCAAATGGTAGTATAGCCCTTCATGGACATGGCATTAGGCACTCTATGGTGATATTTAACTTTCTGCAGCGTTGTCAGAAACAGAGAAGATCTTGCATTGTAGCATTGTGCCAGAAAGTACAACCACTCAGTGTTGCAGAGCAGCAGTATTTTCACTGCAAGTACAACATGTAAAATTACTTGGTAGGCAGCAACACACAGTAGAACAGAAACTAACTCAAATGACAGCTAGTAACTGCTTCTTCCTATAAGCTTAATCCCTAGAAATTACACTTTTCTGGATGATGACATGCAATTCTCATTAACTCAAAGCAGAGGAAAGACTTAACACTTACAGTAGGGCAGAAGGAGAGCTTGAATTCCCAGATTTCAAACCCTTGAAAAAACAGTTCAAAGTCAATTGCTCAGTCCTGAAAAAAAAAAAAAAACAAACCAGCAGTGCCTCCAATTTCAGTCTAATGAGACAGAATTTGACTTTGCTTATGTATCAAATACTTATTTCAAGGTATACTTTCTGAATTTTTCCAGAGAAGCTGATCCATAATTAATTGAGTAAACTCCTTTGGTTCTAGTTTGGCATTCCACAAAAGACAAAGGGTAATACACACGAGTGTGTGAACGTGTACAGAGATTTACTCCTCAATATTCAAAACTCCTGTGTTTGCACCTGGGTATCACGCAAGAGACTAAGAAGAGAAAAAGCACATAATTGACAATGAGGGATAGATGGCTAAATCCCCAAATTCACTGCCTGAAATGTCCTTGCTTAACCATCTATCATGTACTCCAGAGCCACGTTGCATCAATGTGTGAAAGTACATGTCACAAGACTGTCTGGAGGAACTACTTCTCTCCAGCAAAGAACATGAGCATTTCCATGCATGGTATTTCACCATTCAGACAAATATTATCACTGGCTGCTCCAGTAGAAAAGCCATCATCTACTTTTTGACAGCACAGGCTTTAAAGGCACTGCAAAAGCTCAAAATCTTCATGCAAGCTGGTAGATTATTTCTAGATTCATCTAGGATATTAGCATTTGTAATCTGCTTGAAAAAGCAGGTTAGTGAAGAAATACAATGGGGTTTTACGTGACATGAATTCATCTGTGTTTCATAGCCTTCCAAGTTCTACAATACAAGCTCCTGGGCTTGCACAGTCTGGCACTATTTTTTTTGGTCAGCTATGATATACACAAAAGAATTAACTTTATTATTTGGTACGCAGATACTTAATCAGTCATGGACTACATCAGAGATGCACTCCACCAAATACAGCTTATACAAATGGCTTCTCTAGTTGTGGTACAGCACAACTCTTTCCAAAACCAGAAAGGCTGCTGGACAACTTGGGCAACAACATTAGGCCTGGCAGGCTAGGAGTCCAAAACTATACATTCTGAACAAGACTCAGTCCAAAGACTGGATCTGCAACCTACACACCATACAGAAATAAACAGAAGACACAAACGAACAGGCATACATGCATAAATTTTATATATAAGTGCATCCAATCTATAATAACCATGCTCTCCTAGAAGCTACACATGATGCTGCACTTCTAGGAGCATGAATTCCCAAGCAAGCAGTTGGAAGCCTGGGGACTGGGCTCTGCAGAGCAGCATCTGTTTCTGTCACAGGCAGAAATCCCACTATCCTAGACAGCACATCACACACAGCATGTTCTGCTACCCTGAAGCTTTGCCTTTACCTTCCTAACTCTCAATTTCAGAAAACACAAATCCTTCCTCAAGGGTTGCTCTGCTACCAGAATCTTTGGGTGAAGTTCTGCCCAATGTCAAAAAAAGATCCCACTATCCTCCTCACATAGAGAAATGGAAGGCAAGTTGTGGTCTTGAAGGCTTTTAGCATTTGTTGCTCAGTTTTTTTTTTCTTTCTTTCAAGGCTACAAATCCAGTAAAAATTGCCCAGGCACCTGACGCCTGGCCGTTCTTCCTTTATGATGTGTGATGAATGAATTAATCATGTGATAAAAGAGAGAGAAATTTAGATTATGTTTTACCTCTTACACTGCTCAGCCCACAAGCAGGCTGTGGCTTACTCACAGGTATTCCCTGCCCTGTTCAGACAAAGCATGCGAACAATTTGCTGTAACTAGCTGGTATTTGTAATTCCATCTACCTATACAGGTCACTTGGAATATTATGCTTCCCTGATGAATTAACTCCTAGAAGTTGGCTTCTGGTGGGAATACTGATGGTTCTGCATTCATCATCTGCACTAAACACTCACAGCTTTCTTAAACATTCCTGCCAGTAAACACTCACTGAAGAGCTGGAACACAAAGAAAGAATTTGTTGAAAGTTTCTAATGAGTCTTTGAAATGGGGAAAGTCATTTGCTTCGTGTTTATGATTAGCACACTGAGTTCCTGACCTGGTCAGACCTTAAGGTGGTACCACAGAGTAGATGTTAATTTGCAACAAATAATACATAAGAAAACTGGTCTAGTTTGACTCACCCAAATGCCACAAGAAAGGGCTGGGTACTGAGGCTCTTCCCCAAGGCAGCAAGCCAAGAAACCCAGTGCCATCTGACCTTTATCCACATATCTTCAGTCTGTCTACAATCTTAGTGAAGACCCTTCTATAGATCTCCATGAAATCTTAGTAGAAAAATATCTGCTGATCAGATCCCCCATTGCTCAAGTTACTTCATTCCTCATTCTCTAGTCATCTGCTTTTTAACTAAATGTATTGCCCTCAGGAATACAGAGAGAGACCCATATGAAGTTAACAGTGGGACTCATCTCGCCAAACTTCAGCCATTAAAACGATGTCTGGTTTAAACTGCCTGTCCAGGCTCCCTGTCTAGTCAGTGCAAGAAGCTACCTCTAAAACCACTTTTAATCCTTGTACTCTAGATAGCTAGAAGACTGTTCCCGCTTCTTTTCTGTAACCCTGATCAAGCTTCCTGATCAGACTAGGTCTAGGATGTGGAGGTAGCACTCAGTGTAAAGGCAAAAGTAGCCTAAAAAAGTGCCTATCCCACCCAAGAAAATAAGAATGCAAACTTCCTGAGCTACAAATGCCCAATGGACAATCATCTTCTCAGCAAATACAACAGCAAAAAACCCCCCAAACAAACAAACAAAAAACAACCGAAAAAAACCCCAGGACATCCTTTATGGAGGGGAAAAAAAAGGGGGG
>VXBW01000387.1:1398970-1439517 GCA_013400375.1 Thinocorus orbignyianus
AGGAAGGGATGGAACTAGCAACAATTTTCTGTACAACTCCACTTCCAACAGAAAGTCAGTCAAACTATTGCAAATGTAAGTGTGCCTTTTATCCAGCATTGCTATGGAATGATAGCGCATTCAGCCTGCTTCTCCTTAGAGTCCCAGGAGGAAAAAAGAGATTTCTGCCAAGTCGCCTGTTGCTATTTTTTATACTGAGTGTTGGCTTTCAGCATTACAGAATGGGAATTCTGCCACTGATTTCAAACAATGCATGATCATAATTTTAACTTTAACTTTATATTAATGAACATGTGTTTAATTTAATTGCTTTGTTTAAAGATAAAAGGAAAAATGGATTTCAAATCTCTCAACTGATTTCACTGCACGTGTTCACAGTTCTGTAGTTAAAAAAAAAAAAAAAAACACAAACTTATGCAGCTTTTTCCTCCCCCCACAGGGAAATAGCACTGCAAGAACCACACCTATCTGTGTAATGAAAGTAGCTATTAAATATTTATATTTTCTCCATTGTAATGGAAATTTCACACTGTTCTAATGTAAAACTGATTTCTCAAGTCCTTATAATCTAATGTTTTAAGGGTAATTTTATGCAAATCTGTTTGAAGAGTAGGCTAGAGGCTTAACAACCTGAAAAAACAAATAAGAAAAAAAATAATGCTTTAAGGCCATAGCACCACAGGTATAAATCAATGCAGTTCTGTTACTGGGAATGTATTAATTTACATTTGCATAATTTTTTTCAGATATGTAGTCATTCTGAGCCAATATATGACAATCTGTAATCAATTTTATAGAAAAAACTAATATTTTCATCTTGCATTTTATATAGACTGTAAGTCAGTAAGCAGATTACGCTCACGTGTACAAAGGAGCATTCCCCTCTGAACTCAGATCAGGTAGGGAAGAGTTCTTTCAACAGTATTCCCCTTGAGATTGGGAGAGATTACACAGAAACATCTACTGTAATTTAAGGGTGCTGTGCAGCCATAAATACGCTCCCCACTCTGGCTGGTGTCCAGGAGAGCAAGGATCCATCCAGAAAGTTCCAGACCCAGCTTCCCCTACAAGGAAAAATGATGGTGTTATTTCCTGTAGTTAGTAGACATCTGCAGTGGGGACAGAGGATAAGATAGGTTTTCTGTTGTTGGTTGGTTGGTTTGAGGTGGTGGGCTTTTTTTGCTGTTCAGTGTTTTTCCTTAATCCTAATTCAGAGTTTAGCCAAAGATTTCAAATCCTTAAGAAACTGTGGTGATCTCCATGAGTTACACATGCCTCCTTTATAGAACCCAAGACTAAGACCTAAAGGATGTTTAATGAATGTTCTTCTTTTAATCACAGGAACACATTCATGGAGGTATTTTCACTGGGGTTTGAGAGGTAGGTTGGAGGTTTATTTTTAATATGAAGAGCTAGCTTTTGTTTTACTTTGTTTTTAAACTAGGCCTTCAATTTTGTATTCCGTTGAAGTCAGAGGTAAATTCATGATGGTTCCATTACTCCTACCTTGAAGCATTCTCTTTAACTCATATTTAATAGATTGATCTACTGGAAAGATATGTACATGAGAAGAACTGCTTTATACTTTAATGGGAGCAGTCATGAACATTAACCTGATCCCGGGCAGAACACGTGAAAGAAGTTTGACAAAGTTCACAGCATCTGCCTGACTGTAAAAGGGCTTCTGGGCAAGTTCTTCTGCATATAAAAGAAAAAAAGCAAAACACAAACCTAGACAGATCTTGTGAGTTTCTTGTTTCCTTCCTCTCCTATTGAGTATTACATAGAGAAAATGTGATTTGGCACACGTTAAAATACACTGTTAATGGAACAAATTGGGCTGAAAGATCAGGAGAATCTAATGATTCTAGTCACATTGTTAACTGTATATTAAAATAATTGTTGTCATTTAATTTATTATGCATTTATTATTTTTTAAAGGTTTCTTATTGTTAGAGTGAGTCAGAACACAAACAAGCTGCAAAAAGGACCCAATATTGTTATATCAGAAAAAGATTAAGTAGTTCAAAACCAAACCTGCCCATTTTGTGTACTCTGTTCTCAGCAGTTATGAGGTTATTGCAAACCACGATAATGACCATCAAACCTGCTTTGTCACATTGCTTTAAGCACGTATAAAGGTAGAGCAGGTTTAAGCAATCGGAAGTCAAACGGCATGTTACAAGCTCACATCAAAACTACCTTAAATCAACACTCCTGTAAATGGTTACCCCATGTTCAAGAGTCAAAGTCAGCCTGAGCTGGTCCTGGGCCACATGGCTTCATTTGGAACCTCTGCTGGAAATCACACACCTTATCTAGCTGTGGGTTGGTTAGACTCACGTCAACTTGTAATTCTTCTCTTTCAGCCTCTGGTGATCCTCTAAGAAAATTTTGCCATCTACAAGTAATGGAAATAAGACTCCAGTGTCTGAACCAGCAATTAGTCAAAAAACATTTTAAAAGCTAAAGGTTACAAATATTTCTGAAAACAGTTCTTGTGGTAGCACTCTGCTGGCCAGCATGTGGTTAGCTGGTACACAAAGCCTTATTTGTATGGATGCAAGGAATTGCAGGGTGACAGAAGTGTTCGCATTGGCAGTCACTCGGCTGCAACGACCACCAACTGTCAAGTGAAACTACCTTTGAAGTATGTTATCTTTTGTCTCATCTCTGACCTAAGGCATATTTAATCATCTGACCTTCTTTGTCATTAAAAAAAAAATTATAGGAAAAAAGTCTCCTTTTTCCTTTTTTTTTTTCTTAAATTCAGGGGAAATCTTGGAGCAAAACACCATTCTGTTGGACAGGCACCTTCTTTGAAAGAGGAGATTACCGTAATTTCCTGGCCACTCCTCCTCCTTCCATACACCCTGCATTTAGAAGTCATATAGAGCCAGAAGTAACACTAGTTGCATCCAAGTTTCCACAGCTAATTTTACCCAGATCTCTCAGTCTTTCTGGACACCAGTAGAAGAATCTGGGTCAGATGAGGGGAATCCCGTGCTGAGAGTCACAGGCAGGACTCCCTCCTGGACCAGTGTGTTCTGCACAGAAGTCAAGCCTTGGGTGCTACGCTGGAGAAGGGCCCTGTGCCCATGCAACAAGGGTAGTCCCTCCTGTTTCCTGACCTCGACACACCAGACAGACACAACCTAAAGGCAAAGAAAACACAGGCCACTTGGCTGTTGATACCTGCTCTGTGGGTGCTATGGAGGGGCTGCAAGAGGTGGAGACAAACCGAGTGCATCCCACGATTAAGGCTAAGGTTTGGCAGCTCTATTTACGGGGGAAATGGTAGAAGAAAGTTATTAATACAATATAGCCTGAAGCCTTTATGACTTTCCACACTGAAGAATCCTGTTCCTGTAAAACAAGGAATGATTTTGGGGTTTCTGTAATCAGAAGCAACAAGGGCAGAAACCACTGGGAGGCTATTCTCACTTCATAGTGGATCCAAGAAAATTTCCATGTTGTGATCACTGTAAGCTACATCTGCTGTACTGATCACAGACCTCCACTCGTTATAAAGTCATAGCATCTTCCTTTCAGTCAGCTTGGACTCAGTAAAAAGGGAGTTAAACATAACGTGAATGACAAGCACAGAAGTCAGAAGACATTGGTCTAAGCGGTTATGCCTGATTGCCTTCATTTCTGTATCTTCTTCCTGGTTCTTCAGCAAGAGAGTTTTGTTGGGGGGAGTTAGTTTCTGTATCCAAATTCATAATGGCTACTTATGTGTAAAGAGAGCTTATTGTACTTACAGAGCCCGACTTGCCCATCTCTTAAATACGCTCATAATTTTTCTTAATGTTTATTTCTTGAGGGCCATAAACCTCAGTGAGTGAGTCATCATCATTACTTAGCTAACACAGTTACTACAGGAGCTAAAACGGTCAGTGTGAGGAAAAGTCTAAAAATGGCAGACTCTGATAGATAGGATTATTCTTCGACTCAGCCCTGTTACCAGAAGTTTATTTAATTTAATGGTGATCGTTTTCAATGTAGTCATACAACAGACTGTAGGTGTGCAAATGCCTGCAGATGCAAGATGATACTCTACTTGCTGTTTGAATTCTTTTTCCTCATCAGGCCATGGGTAAGATTTAAGCTCAGCGATGCAGTTCACTTTTCAGTACTTCTCAGGTAGCTGGACATGCTATAAGAGGATCCCCTTTCCTGCTAAACATTCTTAGACAACTCATCATCCTTAAAAGCAGCTGAAACAAATAAACGGTCTGACTGAGAAACAGAAAACAGTAAACCAACCATGGCTTAAATCACAATAGAAGTTTCCAGCTCCTTGCATACTGAAAGTTGGGAGTTTTCTTTTACTTGGGTCCTGCCAACTTTAGAGGGCTTTAAAGGGCCAACTGAGCTCTGTCTTTTGTATGTTTTGTGCTCTCATGCTAGCCGTTTCAGGTCCACTGCCCATTTTCCACATCTATAAGATGTGGTAGAAAAATCATTAACCATTTTTCCCCCTGAATTGTTAAGGCATGTAACAGTGACCCGTTACCAGTTTGACTCATGTCAAGTTTCCACTTATCTGTCCCAGGGAGAGATTTAACCTAAACAGGTTTCTCCATGATAAACTAGAAAGAAAACCTAATAGTCCCTCAAGGACTTGTCTAAGTGACATGTGAAGAACCCTTCACAATGTAAAACTGGATCAGGCACTGCATGGTTCTTTCACAGTGGCTCAATTCCTAGTGGATTGCAAGGGGAAAGTCAAATGCTTACCCAGTTGTCCTGGTCTATCCATGTCACCTTTTCACATGTTGACAGCTCACAAGAAAAGGGTAAACCAACTCTCAGTTGTATTCATCTCAGGGCATGGACAATGGAAGAGTACATCTTTCTTCTGAATAATCTTTCCATACTCATCTTATGTTGGTAGGAAACATACCTATACAGCTCTTAGGAGTCTGGTAGCCGTTTCATATACATGGACCAAGGCCAAAGTTTCTTGTTCAGCTGAAGTATGTAGACAGTTTGTTAACACCTACAAATTACAGGCCAGGTTTTGAACAGAATATTTTGGAGGGCTGCATCAACTCAGTAAGTTTTTCTCATAGCGCCTTATATTAAGCTTAATTAACACTTTCCATGACTGCCCATGTCCTGTAATCCTGCTTCTACTTTCAGTTTTCCAAAAGATCTCAAACTTACATCCTGCCTCTTCTATTAAGCGTTCATCACACGGTGGTGCTTCCAGGTTGTAGGACCAACCTGCTACATTAGGCACATGCTTTCTCACACTGTTCACCCCTCCAGGGAACACCAACTTATTTCCCTCATCTGTTTGGGCAGTTATATGGCACCTGTAAGTCTTGCTGAATCACTTTTGTTGCACAGACTATATGTTTGGAAGGAGAAGGGGGCTAACTGCTGAGACAGAAATTATCCACATCTGCTACTATTCCTCTAATCTGTTATGTTTTTGTTTTTTTTTTTTTTCCCCTACATGGTGCTTCAGAGTTGGGAAGAAGTTGATGATTTCCTCAGTGCACTAACAGACAGCTCTGCAAAAACATGTAATATTACTTAATGTGCTTCCTTGGTCAGGTGTGTTCAGATTAGTAGAACACAGATGGAAGAAAAGCTGTATTACATTCAGCTGCTATCTTTTATCTGATAGCACAGGATATCAGAGTGCTGCATCTCATAGCCAGTGGCAGTTATTTATGAAAGAACTTAAGAACAAGGCAAACATACAGCGACATACACCCTACCTGTTATCCTTCTGGATTCTGGAAATACTCAGTTTAGAAACACTGAAAACCCTGCATGTAATCTTTTCACTTAAGTAGTCCCTGACTTCTTCCTCATGATCTGAGATATCACAATCTTTTTTTAATTGAATGACAGAAATACATAAGCACTGAAATGCTGCTAAAACAAATACACCCTCTTCACACTAGGATGACTTTGATATAATGGTTGTTTGCTGCAGAAGATAGTGTGAAATAATGCCTATCTGCTCTGTGTCTTAATTAAGATGAAAGCAGGGGGGTGCGAAGAAGAGGAATGGATGAGTGATGTCTCTGTTTACAGATGAGTTAATCTAAGATTTGGCTTCAAGCAGCTTCAGACTTCCATAGTTAAGAAATACAAAACAGGTAAACAAACTAAAATCTTCCCAAATTACATTGAAGTTCATGAGTGAAACTAACTAAACATCAGACTTAAGTCAGAAGTTCAGAAAAGTGGTACACTGTACACTATTTCTGATTTTAGTTTTCTAAGGCTAAATTCTCATTTCTGAGTACTTGTAAAAGGCAAACCAGTGCCAGCACTGCTCCATGTGTCCAGTTTACCTGACAGTCTTAGTCCTTTTATTCAGATACTGAAACTTTTGTGCTTCACAGTCTGATGGTGGCCTCTTTTTTTTTGTTTATACCCTTACAGCTCCCAAACCAAATCTTCACCTGATGTTTCGGTTAGTACTGCATCTTTTGTACGACCCAGCCTACCTTTCATCTCATTCTGTGCTCCATGTAGGTCAAAGTGGTTGTCTAGGTCACTTCCCAGGCTCAGCTTGTGCGAAACCTCTGCTCACCTAGCACTCTCCATCTGTCACACACTACCTTCTTGCTCTGACTTCTAACTTGAAAAGTCCCCAAGAAATGAACCCCATGTTTTCTGCTCAGTGAAAGCTTTCTTTGTATGCTTCTGATCAGGATTGTTCCTCTGCCACCCCCTTGTCACTTTCTTCCAAGTACTGATATACATGATGGCTCTATGGAACCCATTCTAGAAAATCCATGTATCTGCTGCTTCCTCTTCCTTCAGAGCTTGCTCCATGACAAATGGGTTGGGCAGATGGTAAGCTAGGGTCTCAGCTAATAATCTGCTGTCATTTTTGTGTCTACGTATACACAATGTTCATATCGCTAGTTCAGGAGAATATATTCTCATGTCACTATTGATGGATTAATTCCAAACACATCAAAGACCTTCTGTATCAGAACAACAACTGAGCTGCTCCGGGACAACTAGGAACAAAAATTCAAGCATAAACTATGCAAGAACTGTATACAAATTCTTTTGAGAGGAATGTGAGCAACAGAGACAGCCTTCTATAGATGATTAGATAATTCTTGAGCCTGATCATTTTTAGATATTTCCATAAAGCCACTGTTTGGAGGAACCTGGTTCACCTGACAGTTCCCTTTTCAATCAGAACAGGTCAGGGCTAACAGGAGTGCTTAAATTATCTCAAACAGAGCTTAGCTACAACACTGATACCAGTTTTACACGGGGGACACTGACATACAGTCTGCATGATCAACAGAATGAAAACTGAAGAAATCCAGTAATAACGATCGGTAGTACCCTACATTCTTTTGCACCCCAATTATTCTTGCTTCTTCATGTCAACCTCCTGTGACATGCTACAGTTCAGACTTCACAAAGAGAGGGCATGAATTTTACTTTACAGGGTTCTAGTTTTATTGTCTCTCCCAAAGCATCTCCCAAAAAGCGGAACTTTCACACGCTCCAGTAGGATCAGGGCAAGAGGCCACAAGTAATACAGAAACTATAGAGTTTTTAGGCAAAGGTTGTTTGGCTACTAGAAACACACCTATAAATAAATTAATAGCAAAGACAAAAATTTTCACAACAAAAATCAAAATGCTGACTGTAATTTGCAGGTTAATCCATGCAAGGTTTCCCCAAGTTCTGTGTAATGAGGAATTCCTAGTGTTTTTCAAGACACCTTTTTAGAGAATCTCAGATCTAAACATCCCCTAGGGCTTTGAAGCTAATCCAAATATGTATGATCCAGAAATGAATAAGATCACTGAAAGCCATCACTATATTACCTTTAAAGTGGCTTAAAAAGAACAAACATTGTGTGATAATAGGTTAACATACGAGAAGAAATATGAGGCTGCCCTAGAAGGAGGGACAAAGTTTGCATTTACATTATCTTCCAACCATACCTCTTGGCCTGCATACAATAAAACTGGTGTAGGGAAGAAGATATATCAGAAGAGGAGCTAGGCACAGGGATCTAAGAGTAGCTGAAAGTGGAAATAAGTCTTGATGTAGAGTTTGGTATTTCTGATTTTGTCAACAAAAGTCTTGCCTTAGGAATCAGGCAAGTTTGATCCTGCTAGGAGTATGGGCAACATCTTCATGCCCATAAAAAAGTCACCCACACATGGTTGAGGTGGACTTATTTGTCAAACACAAAAATTGCCCACATCTTCAGATGCAATTTCACCTGAATTACTTCAGCAACAAGGGAGCAGACACATTTTTCTCCCTGTTTCCACACACTATACCTACTTGCCTCCTACTTTTGGACTGGATTAAATGCAAAAGTGCTAAAAATAGCTAACTTGCTAAGGCTGTCCCCATCTCCCACTGCCCACCTATTCATGAGGCATGACTGACTCTTTCATAATCAAGAAATGTGTGAACACTTTGGAGAACGGGGTTGGGGGGGAACAAAAAAGATATCATGAGATTGCAAGCCTTTTCCAAGGGCTTAAATACACTTCAGATAAGAATCTAAAGAGACAGAAGAGCTCCAGACATCTCGAGCTTTACCCTTCACTAGTTTCTGACTCAACTGGTTTAGGTGCTCTCTTCAAAGAGAGGAAGAGAATGCACCCATGTGGACAACTCAATTCCACTACATGCCATGTTTCAGCTTGAAAAAGGTTTTCGTTGTGTTGGGTTTTTTTGTGTTGTTAGTTCCTGCAGAACATCTCAGTTGGCATTTCCCTACTTCAGGACTAATTAAAACAACCCTATAGCAAACTACATCTAAGACAACCCAGCTACATGGGTTTAGGGTTGTTTTGTTTTTAAAGTATTATTATTTTTTCCTCTGAACTGACATTTACTACTTTCATTATTACATATTCATAAAATCTGCTTCTGTCTCTTTTTAATGAGTTAGACCTTTCTGGCCTTGTTCTGGCAAAACTTTACTCCATTCCACAGAGCCCTGGGAGAACATTGCTAAAACTTTTTCAGGGGCTATTCACTTGTATCTCTATTCAAACCAGCTTGAGCTACATTTTTTGATTTTGCTCACACTCCTTAAGTGGTTACGTGCCTGAGAGTTATTAGCACAACCCTCCTACCAAAGGTACTAACATGTGTGAATGCTCAGTTCTCCCATTTGCCTCCCACCTTGCAATCCAAGTAACTCAATAATCAGCATTCTGCTTGCAGCATCAGGGAGCAGAAATGCTTATGGGCTGTAACAGCTGAGCTAAACAGAGCAGATGCAAAGACACAGAGCAAGAGAGACTTTACACAAGAGAACTTGCCCACTAACAGATTTTCTGCCTCACATTTCATGCTTGTACCACCTGAGTAAGATGCTCATTAATCCCAGGATCCCAAGCTTGGCAGTTTTAGCTGATGGGTGAATTGTCATAAAGTCTCCTGTCAGCTGCTATTTGTAGTGATTGCACTATGAGCTTGACATGCGTTGCATTGTTCAGCCTGGTTTTGTTCTTTTATTTTGCTTGGGCTGGCTGCCTCCTGGAACCTCTACTCTGCCTACTTCCTGAGGATTAAAGCATGTCTTCTGGGCAAGGAGACGCAGGGACCACCTGCAGATTCTGTTTATACATCCAGCCTTGTAGCCTGATTGATCTCACAATAGGACTGCATAATGTAAACACTTCATTATTCCACAAAAGGATATGTGCTGTACCACCTAAGGTCCCTCCAACCAAGAGTCAGTTTTAGATGGTTAAAATCTGCTAAGCCACACCAAAAGAAGCTAAACAAAGGAAAATTCATCCTAGCAACATTTTATAGTCTCTAAGTTAAACTAATTAAGTGCTATTAAGTTGGATATTTTACCCTACCCCATTCTTCCAGGATTTTGCCATCAAGCCTCAGCAGCACTCAGAGACATTGCTTCTGATGCACCATTTCAGCGTGCCTAATAACAACCAAAGCCCACATTATCAGTGGGATTTATTCCTGCTCCAGTACTAAGACATCACAAATTCAGCCTTAGGAATCCCTTTCTCAGCGTGGGGGACCAGCAGGAGACAGAGGCCCCATTTTGGCTCTGCCCAGGATCTGCCTGGAAAGAAACAGGAAGTGGAGGAGACACCTTTCCTGAGCTGTTTTCAACACAGCATCTATATAGGGTGGACTTTTATGTTCCTCCCATACCACAGAAATGAAGATCATCAGTACTTCTTATTATTTCCCACAGGAAAACAGTATTTCTTTTTGCCACAACGAGACGCTGATAAAAAGGGACAAATGCCTCCCACCCTAGATTCTGGGAGGGCAGTCATGGTCCGTACCTGAACCAGCACCAAGCAGTTCATGCTGTTTCCTACTCTGAGCCTTAAATCACATTTCCCTCTCCACTTGGGAACTAACACCTCCTCTTACAGCAAAAGGACAAGTCAAGGGCACAGACATGGCTGTAACATTACATCTCCTGGGACTCAGGCTTTAGTTCTTATGAGCGTTTCAACATCATTCTTGTGGTTTATTTCCCTTCAGGATTTGTTTGTTGGTTGTTTTGTTTATTTAACAGCATTAATTAAAAACTAAAGGCACACCCAGCTAAAGAGAGGAGTGTTAGTCTGAGGAACTGCCCAAGTTCCTCAAGAGGGAGGAGGAATTTAGGACTTTACCTTGAATTTATCTAGGTAGCTGTACATACAAAAAGAACAGAAAAATACAGAATACGTCAACGTCTGCAATGCGCTCTACACACAACTCTGTCTGCTTCTGAAAGCATAAACCAACACAATTGAATTAAATTCAGTTTTAAACAAAACAGCTCATTTTGATTAGTGAACCAGCCACAAGCATACACAGATTGCCACTGTATCTGCTGAATTAGGCATTCACAGCTTCAGTATAAAAAGCAATCATAAGGTCTTGGCTGAATAAGAGACACAAGCAGGGCATGTAAGCACTTACTAAGGTCAACAACACTTAAAAGACATGTACTTATGTGTTTTACAGAATCAGAGCTTAATCGTTCAGCAAACTGCAATAGTTTGGTGTTTACACCAAGAAGATTATCAACCGAAATACATTTTTTTAAAAACCAAGCCAACAACTTTTCTGCTTTGGATCACACTATAAACCTTCAATAAGTTTATGTATGAAACTTCAGAGTAGTTGAGTCTGAAAAATTAATGTCATTACACTGGTAACTAGTGCTGACCCTCACTTTTTATGATGGGCACATAAATTTAAACCCCTAAATTCATGTGTACATTAGTAAGTAGAAATGGCTTGAATGTTCTGAATGTTTTAAATCATACTAAGATCCCTCCAGTCCTGCAAGTAGGTTTCAGTCTTTCCAATATATGCTCACAGGAAGAAAAATAAAAAGACACATCAGAATTAGGAAAAAAAAATTTATATTTGATAGAGGATGGACACTATCAAGACTTTAAACATGGCACCATCATTGGTCCAGGGATCATTTCTGCCTACAGGCTTTGATAAACAGATAAAACTGCTTCCAAAAAATGCTCTGGGCTAGAATTTTCTCTGAATTGCTCTTAACAAACCTCATCCTTGGAGGCTTCTTTTTATATACCAAACTATACAATTTATTCTCCACAATTTTATTAAAAAAAAAAAAAGCCCATATTATAGGAAAGAAAACTAAAGCTGACCCTAAATTCCTATATGCATTCTGCTGCCTCTCCCTCTTTTAAATCAATGGAAGCTAAGAACTATCTAAATCAAAACCCTAGTTTTAACAAACCTCACCAAAATGTGGAATCTCATCATTTCCATGGCTGAATTCCTCCCTAGGCCAGGCCTGCTCCTGTCATTACGTGCAACTGTTAATGCACCCAATTGTTACTTACCTCTGTTGCTGCAGGAGCAAAGCGTTTTCTCCTGAACCTTGAACAAACTTTGGCCAAATATGGAGCCAGGACAGTAGCTCCCCTTGAAAACTTTGTTAGTACCATCCTTCAGTACCCAGAACGCCCTTTATGTTTTAAAAGGCACACTTGTCACCTGCAATGAGCAACACCACCGTGCAGAAGGCATTAAGAGTGGGCTGTGGGAGAAGCTAGCTCTTGCTCCTGCACCTGTCCCAACAGATGAACCTTGTCAAGTCATTTGACCTCTCCCAGCCTCAGCTTCTCTCTCTGTGAGCTGATGGGTAAATAGCTCAGCGCTGTACAGGAGTCTGACAAGCTTTGCTTTATAGTATTCCTAATACAACCCAAAATCTTGTGCACAATGGAAATTCCTCTTAGGGATAGGGCTGTAGAGCTTAATAGAGATTTATTTATTTTTAAGAATTGCATAGCTATAATTCAATTCATTCTGACTAATGTGTCCAGACTTGTTCTTCGTGGCCTTCTCTTACATCCAATAGCTTTGCTTTTAGCTGGCTTTCCCTTTAAAAAACTTTCCCCCCATTTTAGGACCTGTCTTGCAATCTCAAAGCAGATAAATTTTGATTTATGCTCTCTCCTAAGTTTGCAGCAGCAGAGAGGAAAAAAGGTATTTTATCTATCAGGCAAAGCAACCCTCACATATCCCTTTTCCCCCTTTCCTCTGACACAGAGCACTGGCGGAGCCGGTCAGCAGGGCTGCTTGTTCTCAGCCCGTGTGACACCAGGCAGAAAGAGCAGTTGGTGCCAGGTTGGCAGTCTCTGCTGGAACAGCATCACTCGTACAACACCCATCTAGGGGAATGACTGCAAATCCAAATCTGTGGAACATCAGCATTATTAGAGATGAAGTTGAGCTGCAGGTTTGGAATCCAAATCTGAATTTATTTCCAAATTCAAGAACCGGGGACTAGTTTGAATGCTTTATAGAAACAAAGACCCATGAGGTTTTGATCTGAATCAGAAAACTCAGGCGTGTTCAGAGCCTGGCTTTTGGTTTGGGCCCTGTGCCTAATCACAGCTGGTTATAAAGTGATTACTCAGCACTGCTTGTCCAGTTCATTCATCTTGCAGCCTCTGTACTACTTCTGTGCTGTTATGTATACTTGGCATCCTTTACCAGTTTATGTCCACCATCAGGTAAATCTAAATGTGTTTTTACTTTCACGCAAAGTAGCTGAAATGTTGGATGGAGGGTTAGGGGAATCACCTCAAACGTTTCAGTTTCTCTTTTCTGACTATCCACAGAGAGCCACAAAATGTTCTGTGAAAAAGCAGAGCTCCTCAGTTACTTGAAGTGAGCTGCTACTGGTATGTACCATAGAGAGTTTTTCTTTGTTGGTGCTACCGCTTTATAGTGTTCAAAAATAACCCAAACAGGTTAGGTAGTAACCAAGATATTATCTGAATAAATTTTACCTCAGGGGATTCCTTCAGAGTCAAAAATGTTTTAGTCTGTCTGCATGAATGTGGCCCCAAGGAAGATTTTACAAGCAAACAAGTTGAACGGCACAAAAAAGCAGGCAAATGTAGAAAGAAGGGGAAAAGGAACAGAAAAATTCATGACATATTTTAGTAACTATTTTTTTAGTACCTTAGTACTGATATTTTTCTGTCTTTGAAAAAAGAAAAAGAAAAAAAAAAAAAGAAAATACATCTGGGCTTTTGTAAAAATGACAGCTTGCTTGTTTTGGTTTTGTAAGAGGCACAGGCAGGCCCAAACAAAAATCCCAGATCCAAACACCACTTGTGGTAGGAAGAATCAAACTCCCAGAGTACAAGCACTCCTTTAATTCTAGTACTTTACAATCCAAATCTTCTTGTTTCTCTGGATTACACTGCTGGGCATTGTCTGACCATAAAGCCAATTTAATTTTCCAGGGCACAGATGATCTTTCAGTGCTTTTGAGTGATGTAGAGAATTTTACACTGCTTACTTCTTCTATTGCGAGTTTAATAAAGAAAATAACTTGAGCCAGAGGTGTCTATGTCCCTTGGTAACCTTCATCTGCATATATAGCCTCGTGTGTTCACAGCAGCCTGGTTTAAGTCAGACGAGAGACAGCTAGCTCACTGTCTTCCTGCCTTCCTACCCACACCCTTTTCATATCTGCAGATCCCACCTCTTGCCCTCTAATAAGCAAGACCAAAACTTTAGGACAGTCACCCACACACAAAGCATATGAGCGCTCGTATACTTTGGTATTGGAAATCTAGATTGAAATTATGCTGAATTGCCTAGTTATGCCTCTTTATAGAAGTAGAGTTGAGAAAAAAAACTACCCATGAACCCAGACCCAATACTAGAACAGCAGATTTGGATCATATTACATGCAGCCTATCTAACATGTCCGCTGTAGCTCCTATTTTCACTACAGCCCAAAATAAACATTAACAAATATATAACACACTTTGGCCTGACTCCCTTTGTATATTCTCTTCATGTGTATGCTGATATTAGTAAGTATTTTTTTCTTCACCTGTATATGAGCATAGATGTTCATATACAGGCAAGAACACAAGTAAGTAAGTGCGTGTTTCTCTACTTACAATTACTACATTCTCTTGCCTATATACTTCCAATATGTACTACATATATGTAACATTTTTATATATTTATCCATGAAAGAATATATGTTGTACTATGTTTAAATGTGTCATGCTAAAAATATTTTCCCTACTTTGTCTTGTAGGTTTCAGAATGTAACAAATCAAAGGGGGAAAGGACAGAAAAACAGTGTTTCAGCATAAATCCTGCCATCTTTACTAGCCGACCAAGGCAGATGAACAAAACCATGGGATTTAGATGACCAGCTATACAGCACTAGCTGCACTAATTTCACTACAAGCTGATGTTAGGCACACTATCAGAATTTCTTGTGGCCAGCCATTCACAGATTAAAAATGCTGAAAAATATTTGCTCCTTATAAGCATTGACCAACATGATAAGCAAACCAGCTAAAAATCTTGTTCTTCACTTCATTTCTCCAAATTCCTGACTTTAGCAGGGCTGCACCAAGGCTGAACTGTACCAACATAACTGTGAATCAAACCCATGGTAAGTTCAGAGAGAGACAGATTAGCAGAGGCAATGGAGTCAGGGCTCTAGCAAGGGGCTTGTCCTAGACAGTCCTAGCTGCATGATGTGAGCCCATATAAAGCCTGGGATGAAGTGAAGAGGGGAGCAGCATGGGTGATCAGCAGTCCAGAGCTCTCTCCCTGACTCTGTTTTGGTTAGCAACAGTCACAGCCTGTGAGCAGGACTCTAACCCCACACAATTGGGATAATTGGACTATTCTAGGACATTAGTCCAAGCTGTCTGGGGAAGTACTGTAAATATCCCTGTTGTATAGATGAGGAAATAAAGTATCCAAGGACAAAATGCTTTACCATGAGGCCAGGAGGTGTAAAGATTAAAAGAAAAGGGTCACGTCACCCCCTTATATTAAGATTTTCCAGTACTAAAAAGATAAGCGGACTGTTCTCCTACTAGTTAGAGAAGAACAGCCCTGCAGGGGACCACCCAGGAATCATATGGGCCATTCCAGTACCCCACAGCAGGGTCATATACTGGGTATATTTGCCTCAAGGCCTCCAAACTTCCCCCATGGCCAAACCTGTTCCAGTGCATCAGTACAGTTTATGATTTATGGCAGGTACATTTGCAAACTTTATCTTTCAAAAGAAAGCTAGATAATGAAGTGAATGCAGCTTGCCTCACAGGGGCCAGTTTTGTATCCCTTCCAAAGATGACAAATAATAAATCAATGAGCAGAAGTAAGCAGGACCAAAAAGAGCAAAACAACCTAGCTCTCTGTGAACAACATGAATGAACTAATTTCTGCATTGTCTAAAAATATTCTTGCCCTTTTACTCTTAAACTTCACCCATCAATCATTCTTGTCCCTAAGGAATAATTAGTCTGAGAATTTCTGCATATCAAGATGAGATTGCTTTTGTTATTTTTAAGTTTTCATTGCACCTAAAGGGATGGTAAATTCTTGGTTGTTTATCTGGATTTCATAATAGAAAGATCAGAGCAATGGGTGCAGAGAGCAATGATAACAGGTTACCTATGCATTCATATTTGCTATGCACAAACAGATTTTTCAGACACATACAGCCTCTATTACCTGCACACGAGATGCAGGCTGATTCCCCAGCAGTGTTGAAGCTACTTTAGATTTTCATCCAGGAAAACAAAAGAAACTGGGCTCTAATTTTGAATTTGAATCTACCCCATCTGTGATGTTAATTGCAAGTGAAACAGTGCTAAATAAAATATAGCAATGCTTCCCAGTGTTTAGGGAGCTACTTGGTGTGATTAGAGCTATGTCCTCACCAGAGAACCAGCCTCACTTGAAGATTAGAAGAACATGTTGAAAATTGCTGCAAAGCAAAATACCTTTGCTCCTCCAGAGAGGAAAACTGCTATGGCAGCTCTACCCTACTAAGAGAGAAAACTTAGAGACATTGGCACCATAATGGGACTCCTTACAGCTAAAGAGCTCACAAAAGACATCTTCACCCCTGCTTCATTCCTCTCAACGACTTCTGTAATAATGAAGCACTACTAAACCTGGAAAGGCTTTAGGTCCCCCAAGCAGCCCTTGGAAGAGCCTCAGAGTTGCAATCTGGTCAGATCCTTCTTTTTTTTTTTTTCCTTACATAAACTATCTGCCCAGCAAAAACTCTTACTTCTGCCTCTTGATCCAATTATGGCTCCCAAGGACATCGATGAGAGTGGATCCAGCACCAGATATCCCTCCAGCCCATAATCTGTGCTGTATCTGGTCAATAGGGTGCGGAGACAGCAGTGCCTCACACCTGAGGCTCAACAATCACCTCCATGGAGGCAAAGATTTCTGAACTACTTTGAAAAAGCATAGGGTTGTTGTCAAGGACAGCTGTCAGGCAGCAGAATCTGCAGGCAAATAAGAGCTTTTGTATTTGCAAAACCTCATGTGAACTGTTTCATTCATCTGGGATAAAGTTAAATAGGTGCTGGCTTACGTCTGAAATATGTCCAAGGTGGTTTACCTGAATGGTATTCATGTCAACAAAGTTTTATCACCTTCAAATTGTTTTTATTTGCCTACTCAGAATCCATTCGAGGGAGTGTTTATGGTTTATTTAAAGCCTGGTGGTATTGGAACAAGTCGTGTAGCACTGCTATTTTTTGTTTTTCCTTGATCAGCTTCAGGTACTGCACAGAATCAGGAAGGTCTACCTAGCTTTGATGAACGGTAACAGAAAGGCCTTTCCTCCAGTGTTTTACTGGGACAGCTACAAAGCCATTAAATGTCTTATCACGCAGCTATTTGAAAGTACTTCAGGCTTCTTTTGCGAAAGACATAGCATGACACATCTAACAAGTAATTTTTCTAGCTCGTCTGTAGATCTGACAAGTTTTTTGGCCAGAAATATTTGTTGCAAATGGCATTATGAAAAGATTGAGAAATGTTACTCTATTGCCACTGCTTAAGCACTGTATTCAACTATAGCGCACCTCTGGGAAGACAGCTGATCTCATGGTCTTGATTTGGCCATCTCTGGAGACAAAGAGTTCAGCACTGTTCTGAAAATTTGTGGTCATCAGATGACCTCAACCACAGAGGAATATAAAAAAAAAAATCTTTCCCAGGAATTTCCCACTTCCCCATTACAACAGGTCTTTTCTTGTCTTCTCTTCCCCCAGCCTGTTTTTCCACTTTATTTTGGATTGTGAATTGTAGGAGAAGACATTGCATTCCATGTGGTCTTCACCAGTAAAGCACTTTTCACCAAGGTAAATATAAGCCTTAGGCTCCTGTTTGTTCCTCCTGCCTGTTTCTTACGTTCAAAGGCTGTGTTAAATCTTTTTGACCATAATACCAGCCTGGGAAGGCCTCTGAAGCTACTTGCCCCCTGATCTGAAATCCTCTGCAGAATCACTGTCCTCCAGGATAGATGCCATCCTCTCTTTAATGACCAGACCCCTTCTGTAGGCACAGCCAACCCCTTTTTGCTCCCACTTCAAGCCATTTGCATTTGTTTGCATTCAAGTGCATGCTATTTGAAAGGCTGTTTCCCAGCAGATCTTGACTGTTCTATGCACCTTGCCCTTCTCAAAACAAAGCCCAGCTTTCTATGTTGCACAACAGTCTCATCTTTTTGGAAATGCTTAGTTTATTTTTCATTTAGACTAAATGTCTAAGCCAGCATAGGCCTCCATTACAGTGGAGCAACAGCTCTGATGTCCCTAAGAAATCAAGTCATAGCATACTATTGTTCTGACTCAGGGAGCAGTAAACATCAGAGCTAATGCTTGCGTGCAGGGGAATGTGTTTGCTAGAAACAAAGCCTCTTCCATACGTCACACATATTTTACTAACACTCCACCACAGAACTTAATAGCCTCATGCAGTCATTTCCAACCAATATCACACTTCTCGCACTGGGCTATTTGCACAGCCACCTCTCGGGTTTCAAAATCTCATTAGGAGCATAGGAGGAAGTCTTGAAACAATTCACCTCACTATAAATGTCTCTGCTGAGCAGCAGTTCCTCTTAATGGTTTCAAAGTGGAACAGCTGCCAGCTACTGATCACTGGAGTGCCCCTACCCGCAGCCACACGGCCGGCACGGGCGAGATGGGGAGGCTGAGGCTGCCCTCTCACCTGCCGCTCCCATGCTCTGTTGCCAGGTCCTAGGACATCACAGATGAACATGTTATTGGAAGCATGACAGCACAGAGAATTCAAGTTAAATTGCCCTTTCCTGAACCAAAATTCTGAAATTTTCCAGAATAGTTTAAATACAGCACCCTTTCATTTTGATTTATTATTTTCCTCTCTTGGAAAATTCCTTGGAAGTTATCTCATTTCGCAGGTTACCAGAAGGAATCCATTTCTAATATCCTCTCTCTGAAGTAGAGACTAGGCACACACCAGTTATGGCTAGTGCTTCTCTGTGCCAATTGCTGTACTCAACAGATCTCAGACAATCCCTTCTGTCCTTACAGAGCATCTGTTCACATCCTTGGACACACATACACACACACACAAAACCCAAACAAATTAAAAGGATTACATTAAAAGGGATTTACATGTGACTGTGTAAAATAGTTACATGACGATGACTTTTCAGGATCTCACGAGACTTTTTTTTCCTGAATAATAGTCTAACTCCATTAAGAAAAAAATATCCAATTGTAAGTGGTTTTGTCAATGGTGGGAGTTAGCAGGGAAGACAAGGAGCTCAGCTTTAGCCAGGTTAAACAATAACTTGCTACTATTTGTGGCTGGCTCCCAGAGGGCCAAAGAAATTAACTCGTGGTTAGTTAAATAATGGTTTTATTAAAACAATGATCAGATCAAATAACTGGCGTGTATGTGCAGGAAGTCTTTCAAAATACTCAGGTCCTGCAAAAAAAGTTAGATCAAGAAAAAGTCTTTTAAATGCCTGATCCCTGAAGTAACTGAAACCCATAGAAACTGGATGCCTTAAAAAGAAAAAGGTTTTTTTAAACCTTAATCCCGACATTCTCTCCTAAGAATAACACAGTTCTCTACTTTCAGTGTTTTCTCTTCGTGCAGATGTTTTCTTTCCCTTGTTACAGTAGAGATTATTTTTTTTCTGTGACCACAGCTCTCTTTTAACCTTTTGTTTTATTTTTAAAAAGTGAAATAAATGAAAGAGATCTAAAGCTGTGTGGTTTCGCATCCCCCAGCTGAGTTGTCCAGTGAAAGGAGCAAGTAACTAGAGAAGAGGGATGCTGACTGAAGGATGAACCTCCAGATGCCCCACAAGTTGCGGGCAACCGCAGCTGCAGAAATGCAGCCAAGACCCACCGCAGGTACAGCTCCCTGAGGGCACCTAGTCCCCTTTTTTTGTGCCACCGTGGGTTCATGAGCCACCTTTGCACAGTCACATATTGCAGGTGAGAAGAGGAGATTTAATCCCAAATTACTGCGCTCCATTTGGACTAGGAGACTGGATTGAGAGCATCACGGTACCCTGCCTGTGGCAAGGAGAATTTGCCGTTGGCTTGGTGACTGCAGAGACAGGTCTACAGTGAAATTGCTCGTAGCAAAGTTACCAGCTTCAGTGTGAGAGGATCACAGCATACATATGAAGCAGGCTGCACCTGAAAAGGGCCAAATTACCTCACAGGGTTCAACACGAGTGCACAAAGGCAGGGCGCCTGCAGGCTGTCTTTGGCCCCTATTCTCTGTGCTTCTGATCCCTGAGACTAATTGCCCAGTGAATGCTTTGTGACTTTCGGGGTTTGGGAAGGTGGCTGGAGGTACTGAAAGTTGTTTATACAATCTTCAGCGCAAATGGATGCTGTCAGCAAAGCAACACGTGTTCAAAGAGAACAGTGCATAAAGAGTGTCTGATTTCTTCAAAACAGAGAATGAGTTTTCTTAAGTGCAAACATATGCACACACTCGTGGCAGATAGCCATCTAAAGGTGAATTGCTGCCCCTCACCTGCACTTGCGTCTATCAGTTTGAATTATATTCAGGTAGCGGTGAATGCCGCCTTTTGGGTGGATGTAGAGTACCCGGTGAGCTTTTAGGATAAAGGGCGGGTAAAAACTTGCTACATCTTGTATCCAAGATTCGAGTATTTACCTGTTGGAGCCCTGCATATTAAGGCCCACGCATTTACCCTGCAACACAACATGGAATTTTAATGAATTCATGGGCTCTGAAGGCCCCC
Source organism: Thinocorus orbignyianus (assembly GCA_013400375.1). Classification (NCBI taxonomy): domain Eukaryota; kingdom Metazoa; phylum Chordata; class Aves; order Ciconiiformes; family Thinocoridae; genus Thinocorus; species Thinocorus orbignyianus. Next base: position 1,419,552 of record VXBW01000387.1, read on the forward strand.
ACCCACCTCTTCTCAAACAACTGAAATCTTTTGCATTCTTCTCTACCTACTCTGCATGCAACAGCAGCAGAGCAGACTGGGAACAAACAAGCTGCTACTGAGCGTAGAGAAAGTGACCGACATTTCCAGGTGCCATCTCAGCCAAACAAAAAAGCATTCCCTCTCTCTCAAAGCAAATGAGCATAAAGAAAATTAACTCTGAGTTGTCCCCTCCCCTGACAGACCTATGTGGCAGTAAGGTATACAGCATCACAAGTCAGGCTTGATCACTTTGATCCTTCTATTGAAGAAACCACTCTTGCTCAAACACAAAATGTTTGCTGTGGACATAATCAACTGCTTATCTAAAAGAAAAATCAAAACCAGCAGTACAGTAGATCTTTGCAGGGTCTTGATCTGATTTACCATGCTGCGCATCATTCCCATCCAAAGGAAAAAGAGATGCAAATGGAAGCTAACTCCCAGTACATGGTGGAATCTCTTTCTACAACCGTCTTCACCTAAGGGGAGGGACTATGCTGCCCACCAGACAGGGAGATAGAGGCAGAGATGGTTTCTATTCCAGTATCTCAAAATGTGATGAAATACTGAAAAGATAGGCTGTAGATATCATCAATCTTGCATCTTATCTTGACAACTACTACTGGAAAGGAAAACAAAACATATCATATGAAGAAGAGAAGACAGCAGAGAACAGAAAAGGGTAGCTGGGATGGAGACAAAAGATAAAGGACACAACGTTAAATCGAGTCAATCCTTATCTGTCTCTAGCTGGAGCCCAAGGGACTCCTCTCCGTAGGCAAAAGTGGTACGCCTTCTCATGCCAAGACATCCTGAGTGAATTGGTTTGACAAATCCTGTAGCAGGTAAGAGGATTTCAATTAGGATAAGATTTGACATTTCAAAGCAGGCTTCTTAAAAATACAACCTGCCAATGACAGTCAAAACCAAATTATGGATTAAGAAATACTTGACAGCTCTGTGCTCTTCTAGATCTCAGGCTCAGCATCAAAGGAGAAGGAACAGGGTGAGTAATGCATGCAAATGGCTGTATTCATATTTGAACACAAATCAGAAATGCCTGTCGTTAAAGAAATCCCTCAGTTAGTATCCCACCTTAGGAGATAGACTGTATAAATGAGCACAATAGCATGTATATGTGCCCATACTGAAAATAACCTGCTTGCTACACTCTGGGACCAGGACAGCTGTTTCACTGACATACATACCATGCTGGTGACATTCAGTTATAGCGTATCTATCACGTCGGTGTTTTCCTTCTCTTCAGCTACTTCTGACTGGTGAATCCACCACTTCCAGCAGAAATTCTTCTAGCAAGAGCCTTGTGCTTACTTTTACTACAACCAGTCTCACATCTGTTTCTGTCTGTGTCTTTCATTTTATCCCTTGATGTGTTTGGTCCTTCTAACATTACCTCCCAACTCTGCTGCAGTCGGTTTCCTTAGCACACTTCCACTTTCTGAGTGACAAGTCTCTAGTAACATTAGCACAGAAGTGCGGACCCAAGATCAATTATTAAGACCTTTCAATAACAACTTCCCTCCAGTCTAAAAGTTCTCTTTCCTCTTAAATCTGCCCCTTAGCTTATCTATTTGTCACCAAGTTTCTGCCATTACCCAGCATCTCTCCTAGTTTCACATATTCCATACCAGAAGTTAAGCAAGGAGAACTGCATTTCCCCTACTAGAAATACCAGTGCTTTTATCAGAGGCAGTGATTAGATTTACCTAGATCATGCTAAATCTAGGTTTTTGTGTTTTCTTGCCTTTTTCTGTTACCATATGCTCTATTATTTCTTTTAGAACAGTAGAATAGTTGCTACCAATAGCATGCACTCCAACAGGAGTATCCTTGGTCTTTCACCAGACAGACCTATATTCTGCAGCTGAATGGTGTCTTTCTTCCTCTGCTAAATCTGATCAAAAACATTGGTTTTGAGCCCGCAACTACACATATCAGTTCCTTCCAGATACCAAGATGACAATGATTCAGCCTTCCTGCAATATTGAACTCCTTGTGGTTTTTTCCTCCAGTTTTGTCAAAGCCATTTTGATTTCCAAGTCTTTGTTGCCACTAAAAACCTGTGTGCCTGCATATTCAGAATCAGCATTCTAAATGAAACAGAAGCAAACTATCTGATAAATTATCAGTCCGTATCCAACTACTTTATTTTTTCCTCTTTATTTATGTGGCTGAAGAACTTTTTGCTATTTGTTTTCATTCCCGTGGCAGAGTCAAACTCAGCTTGACTCCTGCCAATTCTCATTTTACCTATACATTTCCTGACCTCTCGCATATGGCTTTCTTTGCTGACCTGTTTTTTTTTTCTGCTCCTTCAGTCACATCTAATAACTTTTCTTCCATGTTTTTCACTTCCCAATATATGCCTGTTCCAGATATTTTTTGCTTCTTCAACTCAAAGAAAGGCCAGCCTCACTTTACAATCCAGTCCTCTTGAGCTCTTCAGGCTTTAGCTAGTTCCCTAAGTATATCAAATGCTATCCATTTGGAACTGAGAACCTTACCTATAGATCTGCACTTGCTTATCCTTCATTTTAATTGAAAACAAAATTACTCAAACCAAGGTTATTTTCTACTTCATTCTACACTTAACAGTGTCAGATCTAAAGAAGTATTGCCTCTTTCTATTTCAGTGACTGGCAAGGAACTCTGTTGTTGCTTTCAGAAATGTCTCAATTTAGTTATTTGTTCCCCTGTATAATCCGGGAAGTCAAAGCCTCCCATAATGACAGACCTCTAACAAGCAAGATCTGTATCTACCCAATCCAGTTCTCGAGGTCATTGGCAGATATACCACACCGCCCCAGCAATCATACTTCCCCAGAATGTCTTTGGCTCTATTAGATTGGTTATTTAACTCATATTATCTCTCCTTATTTATGTCATTAAAGGCTTACAGTCACATCACACTGTTTACCTTTACTTCTCTCTTTCACAAGTTAGGTATGCTCCAGTACCTGCACTGCTGCTATTCCTCTCCTTCCCCACCCTCTCCTTTAGTAACTGTTTCTACATCTACAAATACATATGTAACCCCCTTCCCCATCTCCTTTGACATGTCCTTAAATATTCATTTAAACTCCTCCCACCATTTCCAGGTGAAACTGAAGTCCTGTGATTTACTCTTCTGGGACCTCTGTTAAGTAATATGTCATACCTGAATCATTTCTGTGAAGTATCTACTCAGGGATAATATACAATCAACAACTTTCTTCATTATCTCCACAAGTTAGTTTTTTACCATCTCTGTTGCACCTCAATAGTCATCCTTATCATTCCTTGTCAGAGATTTTTGCTGGAACTAAAAAAAAAAAAAAAAAAAAAAAAAAAAAAAAAAAAAAAAAAAAAAAAAAAAAAAAAAAAAAAAGGAAAAAAAAAAGGAAAAAGAAAAAAAAAGAAAAAAAAGAGGATGCATCCTTTTCTCCCCCAAACCCCAAAAGAAGTATACGATCTTTAATTAAGTAGGATCTCTTTCTATCCCTTGCTCTTTGCTATTCAAGATCCTTTCTTGCCTAATAACAACCTCAGCCCCTCATTTAAGCATCATGACCATAGATTGATTCTGCAACGGCAAACTGCAATTTATTTTGGCCAGATTTTATTTCAGTTTCATATACTTATATATTTTTTTATTATGGCTAATTAATTATCCATATTTTGATCACCACCTCATGCTTTAATTCTCTTCCTCAGTATTCACAGGTATTCATAAAATGAAATATAAACTGCCCAGAAAAGGGAGTCTTTTGTGTTATGACCTGGTAGATGCAGTTGCTCAGGATATCTTCACAGAGGGATAATATTTCTAAAATAATATCCTTAAGCTATAATCCTCCTTATTCCTACCTCAAATCAAACATAAAAGTACTCAAACTCTATCAACTTTCTCCCTTTAACACAAATGAAAATAACCGTGTTTGGCAAACAGGTTGTCTATTCTCATTCTCTACTTGCTGGAATTTCACCTTGCAGGAGCTCCTGCAAACCATTTTTTATTGGCTTTGGTTAACGTAAGTTCAAATAAACTCAACACTCAAAGCCAAACTTTCAAAAGGTGTCATATATTTAGCCTGCTTTGAACTCAAGGATTTTGCAGGCTTTCCCTGTAGATCTGCCAAGGTTAGCAAAGTTCAGAGAACCTAGCCCAAATTGCAAGGCTGCAATAAAACCTGAAATGGAGATTCATCTTGTTTAAATGTTTGACAGTTGCTTTACACAGCTACCTGCTTGGTCCTTCCTCATACTCCCAAGAAAAGAAACAGGAGTGGATTTTCCAGTGCTCTCACTTGGAGAAAACTGAGTCAGGACCTTTCAAGAGCTGCACATTACACTGCTGTTACTGTCATAGCCATCCTTGTTTCTGTTTTAAAAGAAACTTGTGCTGATTTGAAACCAGCCACAGCTCAGATTCTGAACTCCAGCTCTTCTAATGCCCCATGTGACTAAGTTTCATACCTGCTCTAACAACACTTTGTCCAGCATGGGTCCAACCACTCCCTCAATTTCCAAAGCCGTATTAAAATATGATATCTTGCTCATGTGGCTGGCCTCATGGTATATGACATCATTCAAGAGATCAGTCACCTCATAAAACCACACAATAATCAAATTTTTCCCCCACAACAAGTCTCAAACCATAATCTCAGTCTATATTATTCCTGGACTGCCTGTGGGTTGAAGGTCAAGAAGTGATACGTACATACAGATATATATCCTTATATATACATACACGCCCCCCAAAAAATGGTTCCCTCAAAGTTCTACTCTGAAAAGAGACTGAAAGATGGAGTTAATTTATAGGTTATGTATGTCCCACGTCTGACTGAAAACAAAGATGATAATCAGAAGAATTGCTTAGGATGTAAACATATTGGGATTTCTTACTTGTTCTCTATATTGGCCACCTCTACATGCAGTGGACATACAATACTTTATAGTGACCTGGTCTGGGTAAATCTGGACTTGCCACATTATAAAAGGGCTGACTCAAGAATAAAATCAATTTATCAGTTACTACAAAAATATTACTCCAGGAAATAAATTAAAAAAAAAAAAAAACCAAAACAAAACAAAACAGTAGCCATAATGTACAAGTGCCTAGATGCTTTTACAATATATACACAGGCATTTCAGACATGCTCTGTTCCTGGCATTTAGACAGAATCACACAGATGATACCTTTACCCTATGTCTGTTTCCACCAAGGACAAATACAATGGGTTAACCCTATAAGCAACAGCCCAGCCCCGCAACCATTTCATTGTGTCTTCAATAAAACCGAGGCTAGAGAGCCTCAAAAATCCCTGTGCTACTGCTGGGATCTCTGTTTCCAGGTGGCATCTCACGTGGGAGGCTCACTGCCCTCTGCACCATTTAATAAGAAAAATGCAATTTAAAGAGGACAGGAAACCACCAAGGTACTGGTCAGTTAAATTTCAGGTCATTGCCACCAATATATTTGCTAATCTCTTCAAAGTTGTGGAGAGTGAGAAGCAAAAGTGAGCAAGGAGTAAGCTCTCCTGTTCGGACATGGTTTCAGATCATAAGTCACCGACTGCTACGTGTTTACAGGAGTTGAGACCCTTAGCTAGGTTCTTAAGTACGGATACATGCAGATCAAGAAAGTACATATAAATCTTCTGTTAAAGGTGCACTGGCTTTGCCAATCCATTGACCTCCAAATCCTTTCCTTAAGACATACTTGCTCGCTCTCTCACTCTCTTCACAGATTAGCTCTGTCTGCTCCTGGGCCCCTACTCTCTCTTTCTCTAATGTGACTAAATAAGCTCCCTGTCTCTCCAGGCTTGTGCAACTGCCTCTCGCTTAGTCACCTAAGTACTCTACAACACCCCAAAGGAGTGGAGTCAGCTGAAACAGGAGCGTTCCCAGCTCTGACATGTAAAGTACTTGCACTCGGTGCTAAATAAACTTGGAAAAATGTTCACAATGCAGCTGTGTGCACAAGATGCTGCAACCTCAGGGCAAGAATAATTATACACAAACAAGATACTTGGGATTTATGTTCCCCTCAAATAAAATGTGTCTGCTCATGCCAATCTCAGCACTTCATGGTATGCCTGCAATCTGAGGCAGAAAAGCAAATTCTCTGCTAGGGTTAACAGATTAGATACCATCACTGTTTTGTTTTCCAATAAACTCCACAGGCACTCTAAGCATTGTGGGTACACATTGATATGCTTTTCACCACCAGAGGCTGACAATTCATGGGAGGTCCTTTTAAAAGCCTTGTTGTGTTGTTGGTATTCATTTGGGCAATTTTCTCCTGGCACATGTCAGGGATACCTCTTCAGAATTTACAGGGTTAAAGTTGAAGCCCAATGGAATGCCAGACAAAATGAAAACCGAAAACATTTTGGGAAACAGGAACAAGTATTCCTAGACTGTTCCAAGCAAATGTTCAACTAAATTGGTCCTTAAATTCTCTTACAAAGGCGAGGTGCCAATCATTTGTGCAAGCAACCTGCTGCAAAGCTTAAGCATCTCTCAGAAAATAACTGTTTCTCCTGACAACCAATGTCAATTAACTTGACTGTGAACAAAGTCAATCTCTCCTTTTCTCAGTGAACATGGCTAGAGACTGATCACTGTCTTCTTAAATAATGACCTTTTAATCATGGTCATTATTTATTTTCTCTTCTTGAGAAAAAAGTAAAGCAAATTCTCTGGTCCTTTGTGTTTTCAAGACCTTTCAACATTTGTCTTGTGCTTTGTATCTGCATTTGAATGTACTGCATCAATTGGTAATGCCAAAAAAATTATCAGAGAAACGTGGAAAGAAGGCTTAACTGCAATGGACATCAGGTTTCTCAGCAGCTATTCTGTTGGACCAGACTCAGCAGTGAATATATGCAGTGGTACTTAATTATACTCCCATGTTCTAACTAATCTCACCCTAAAAGTCAAGGGAGACTCTCAAAGTTGATTTTATGCCTAGTTAGCTCTGTGTGCTGGAACTTGAAATGGTGTAACTTACAGAGTTGGAAGTAGACTTTATAAGCTATGTTAAAGTTTCTGCAGACGAGGAAAACTCAACAAGCAACTTTCAGGAGTACCTTAGTAAGCAGTTGCTCGCTGGCTGGAATGCAAGTTACACCACGTTAGACCCACTTCGTATTTTGCCCCAAGGAGCCAGAAAGCTGGGTGGGAGACCAGCGGGCATTCCCACCAGCCTGTCAGGCTGGACAAGCTGTAAGAGCAAACAGTGAGTCTGATACTTCTGCCTTCCCTTTCTCGACCACAACAACAGGGAGCAAAAAGTTAATTCAGCTTTCAACCTTTATATTTAGGTCAAGTTCAGTTAAAATTGTAAGAGAAGAAGGTTCAAGAGTTCACCATTTTCTTAGCCAAATAACAATGAAAATGGAATTTATATTCTTCTGCTCAGAGGACTTACACAAAGTGAAGGCTATGCAGGTGATACATAAGCAGCCACTAGCTCTTCACAGGAGTCTTCTGGAACTGAAGGAGAAGGGAATAGGAAATGCCTGCCACACTACCAACTCCACATAGAAGATACCTTTCATGATCTCTTTCTTCCAGTGTTCTCTCTTCAGGTGGCCACTGTTTCCATGGTCTAGTCGTGCTTCTTGCCATAGCCTTTGCTATATGAAGAAAAGAAAAATGTTAACCAGGCATGGAAAAAATTTGCTAGTCCCAAAACCCATGGCGCAGAGAAAAATGTTATTTTTCCCGTTAGCAAGCTTGTTTGGGTTGGCAGAACATGTCATTTTGACTGTGAAAAGAAGCACGTGTACTAAGCTTTGTGAGCTCATTTGGTATCCCTGCCAGTGCCAACTAGTAGCAATTCAGAGCTCAGCTTGTTATTGAAGATGTCAGATTACAGCTGTCAGGTACCTGCCAATTTAAACCTCTAGTGAAAACTGGTCAGAAATCGAGGGACTTTAGAAACCAATACATTTTTGTTTGTTTCACAGGCTCAAATGGGCACATTCAAAACATATGATCTTCAAGTAGCCTATTTTGCAATTGATTAGAATTTAAACCCTTTGTGCTTGAATCAGGGTGGGGAAAATATTTTGAGACTGCAGTTTGATCTAAATGTTGCTCTTACTTGTGGTTTGGCAAAAGACTCTGAAATGCTGTTAAATCAAAAAGGCAAAGAAAACCTGCAATTGCCGTCTCTCTGCTTATAAAAAAACATTTTAAAATAACCACATGCATCATTCACTACACAGATGCCACATTCTTCCCTACCCTTATTTAATAGCTAGCTGTCAATCTATGTTGAAGAGCAGTTACCTGACATTACCATAATAATGCTTCAAAGCTTCATATTAAAGATGAGTATCTTCCTAGGCAAGCCCATAGGAAGAAAAAAAAAGAAAAAAGAAAAAAAAAAAAAGCAGCAGTCTTTTCTCTCTAGTGTTGCAAAAATGCACTTCTCTAAGAGATGACAGAGTGTAACCAGGCAAGAATGGTAATCACAGAATAACAGATACCCTTGAATTCTCTTTACTGTAATTAAGCAGAAGGATCAACAAATCTGGCTCTGCATAAGAAAGGTTTCTCATCTCTATTTCTACTACCTACGGGGAAGAGGAACAAAATGTGAACTGAAATCCCTAGCCACTAACATAACATAAACACTTTCACCATATTCGAGGATAAGCATTACACTTCTTAGGACAGCTTCACATACAAGCACTTTGACATTTATTCATTCTCAAAACGCTCTCCTTTCACATGCTCCTGCTGCAAGCAAACACTGCAATGGAAATTTGCCTGTCCCATAAGTTTGTGAGATGGTGCTATTTGTGCAAGCCAAAAAACCTCATCAAAATCTTTCAAGTTGTGTTAATCCAATAACTTGTGGAACTGGAGCTGACATTAAAAGCACTACTTTTGTGAGCAGGATTAGAAGTAGATATTGGGAGCCAAAGATTTGCTGAAGCTTTGGGACATACAATCATCTCCCCTAAGTGTGAGGAATAGTGAGAAATCAAAGCACAGAAAACACGTGAAAAAGGGACCAGGTGCTTAGATGGAAGGGAAATACAAGTCAGTGGTAGCTTCCCAATACATAGCACCTTCCATTCCCTCTCAAGAGAGTAGAGAAGGCTGGGATCAGAGGGCAGTAAGAAAGCAGGTGACAGGTGCTTCACAGGAGAACATCCAACACCAAGCACACAGCAATTACGAAACAGGTTCTCTCTCCTCTTATCATGTATTGCAACCCCATCAGATGAGGTCCAGAGCCGAAACTTTGCTTAGGAGCTACTGTCAGAAAAGCCATTAACACCAGCCTCCATGATCTGCAAATCCCTTGTACAGCCTCCCCTTGACTAAGCATTCCAAATCTCAGCTTTTCACTGACTACAAACTAAATGTTGCAGGAATGCAGCTGTGCCAGTCTGCACTATTAAGAGACAAGATTACACAGACCTCTGACACGAGACTACACAAAAGGAAGCCATTAGGAACTGGAAGAAAAATTCAAGCATCTATGAGACAAAAAGAAGGGCAAAGCAAAACATCCTTCCTGAATTACCTGCTATCCATTCCAAGAGAGAGATAAATTCTGCCACTTGCTCTATGTACCACGAGAAAAATATGTTCCTGGGAACCATCTTCCAGTAGCCCACCATGGGACATTTTGCCACCCTAGAGAATATTCTCCCACTTTTCTTTCTCTAAACATGAACATATAATATCAGCTGAGGAGCTGACAGGAGTGACATTTCTCAGCACCTGCCCCCCATAATCCACAGCTGATACAGCTACCAGCATGAGAGCAGCGGCACCTACTCAATACTCCAAGACACAACATCCATTCGAGGCAGGGAAGCTCCTCATTCAAGTATAGAACTGATGTGGGCAAGGCAAAGTATTTATAAATTTGTAGGCAATGTTGTTTACTCTGATACAATTGGATTGCTTCATACAAGCGTTTTGACTAAAACAAGATGAGATAATGGGAACCCTGACTGCTGGAGGCCAGCTCGGTTTAAATCTGAATGCACGTATTTATTTAAGCCTTCACAAGTTTTCCATTGACTCTGCACATAAGAGGAGCTAAGTCAACAAAGAAAGAGAGCCTCAAGAGCTCAGAGTGGTATTTGTGAGCTTGCACCATGACAGGCAAAAAAAGTAAATGACAACAGTTTTGTATGTCATGAGCTTTTTTCATAGAAGCTCACTTTACATCTGCCTTTCTCTCTTATTCTGAAAGAAGTGTTTTCTGATGTGGAAGAATGGGGAGAAGGGGAAAAAACAGTTTAAGAAAGAGAAGAGAATCTCTTTTATTTCTTCTCATTGCATTTTCTATTAGCATATAGAAAAGATTTTACATTGGAAAAATTAGAAAATATAAAGTAAACAGCTTTTGCTGTGAATCAACGTAAGACCCATCATACACAAGCAATGTGTGTTCACATGCATGCACGAACATGTACACAAACACACATACTTGTTCACGTATGCACACGCCCAGAGGCAGCAACTACCACTCTTTCTAGGGGAGTTTCATCCGTACTTTTGAGAACAGCATTTTTCAGTAAGAACATCCATTTTTTAATTGGTTTTCAACTACTGGATCTAAATTAATAGTGGGCCTAAGCAGCAAATCTTAATTCAGGTTCAATCCTTTCTCAAGCTTGACCAAAAAAAGTACTATGTCTAGGCTTTCCATGGAATTGTCATAGATCAAAACATGTCACTATTAAGTCATCAAATTTGTGGATTAAAAAAGTATTAACATAGCTAAGAAGAATTAAGTTCTTCAGTCACAAAAAATCAACAAAATAAGTTGGTATTCTGTGGATTGCAACAGTCCTTTTCATTAAATGTTTGCACAAAGTATAGCAACCATGACAAAATAATTTGTGGTTTATGCATGTATATAGCTACATTAGACTGTACAGGCCATTTAAATAGTGCATTATGTTAGCAATCATTGTTAGCAACCCTACATTAAAGATTGTGGGCAGACACTTCATTAATGCATACACAGATTGCCAGGATATTGTGCTGTCTCCTTGCTGCAAAAATATAAAATATAGTAGCAAGATTGAGTGGGATGATGAAGTCATCTGGCAAATCTCCACTGGGTGATGCACCTAGGAGCAAATGACATAGCATATTCACACCACCCACTGGATACACCACTGGACTGGAATTCAGGTGCAGGCAGAGATTTCAGTGATCCCCATCGCCCAAGCATGGACAAGCCTCAAATCAAACTTAACATGCTGTATCTTTGGAGAAGGGAACACTATAGCTATCTTTCTTAACTTAAAACTCTAGCAGAGAAAAATTACTGGTAGAGGTACCAGAAGATCGGGTTGTCCAGCATTTCCCATTCTAAGTATTTCATTTTTGGTTAACTGTAAGTTGGCTAAACTTCAGCTATTGGGCTGAAATTTCCATGTCAGGATCTGCTTTCAACTGTTACTTTTTTTACTTTTGAGATGAAGATAGTATAAATAAATCCTAATCTTGGAAAATGGAGATTCCCACCTTATGAAAAAGTCCTGTGTAAGCTAGTGGAGCAAAACACAGGCTGCTTCCGTTCTTAGCTCCCAGACTACAGATATGAAAATGATAAATTCACTAATAATTGAAGCACTTGCATCATACCAGGAAAATACAAAGGCAGATACAAGAGCTATTGCTTTTAGCATCATGCAATCTAAACATTGTTCAACAGCTATTACTGGTACAGGCTAACAAGAAAACACAGGTGTCACAGAAACAATCCTAAAAACTGTTAAAGGACACAGAGCTGGGGACTCAAGCTTCAGCAAAGAAAATCATTCACAAGTGCAGAGAAAGAGAAGGTCAATAGGACTGTAACCTGCAATGTCCACTCAGAAAGCGGTTTTATTAAGAGGCAAGTATCAACAAAAGTGAGCAAGAATTTCTGACAGAGGTGTTTCCTGACCTTTTCTAACACATTTATCAGATTCTAGAGAACATGACAAAACTCCATGTTTCTTCAGCAAAAAAAAGTTAATTCAAATAGCTATATTTTTTGGGCAATATAAAGCATGATGGTGCATTGAGGACAAAAGAAGATGTTCACTAACAAGCCAGAATAGAAAAGGAACAAGCGATGTATTTATTTTACCAGCTACGTGGTTTTTTCTTTTTCTACTACAATTTTTCTTTTCTAAGAGAATGCTGGTTTCAATCCTTTTCTGAGATCACTTTTCAGATCTGTTCTTTCTTGACTGTTTTCTCCCTCCCTTCTCCCCCAAATCTATTCCCCCACCACAAGGAGAGACCAAACCTTGCCATATTTGACAGGAATGCTGACCTCCACGTGTGTGGGTGCAGAATTAGCCAAAACAAGTCCCTGCATTCTTTTAGGATGTCAGCCCCCTTCTTCTGGTTCTTTTCTAATATCTTATTAATAGGTAAAATCTCTTTCCCAAATCAGCCTTGCCCATTCTTTCACCACAGTGGAAAAAAACAGAAACAAAAAACTTCCTTAAACAGGTGCCCAGGCATATTTATAGCAAAGTATTATGCTAGTTAGACAATTACATTTTTTCAGTTGCCCAATTTAAATTCCTATAGGTACCTAATAAACCATCAAATGAAGAAGAATTACCAGTAAATAGCAATTACCTTGAAAGAATAGTACTTTAAATATTAAAGTGACACTTCATTAGTTATGCTGGCAAACAGGTCAGTTTGAATCAAATGGCTATTTTAAATTAGTGGTCCTATTGCAGACACGGGGAGTAATTTTTATTACCAAATACCCATCCAAGCTAGTGACCTTAAAAACATTACTCAAGAAATGGTTGAGAGTTAATTAGAATATTGTGCCGGGGGGTAGGGGGGAAATAAATGAGTAGTCTTGAGCATCTCTGAATTCTTTCCAGGAAGATGTTTTTAATAACGATGGTAGTTTACTCCATTTAAAGGTCCATAACCCCAAGACAAAATGTAGGCTTTTATGAAACCAGCAAAATACAAGACTAGAAAAATATTTCCATCCCTTTTCTCCAACTGCAGTGAAATATTTTCTTAAGAAACAAAATTGAGAGTGTCCAAAGCATTTTCAGCTTCGGAACTGCATCTCTACTACAAGACATCAACTAGAAACTGACTCCCAATAGAAGCTTATACTAATATTTCCTTCTACTGCACCAGCTGAAATGAGGGTGTGAGGAAAACCTACAGATAAATGTAATTTGACATTTATTGCTTTTTGTTTTTAGCAATCTTGGGTGTTAGAACTCATTGCAAAATCAATTGGCTAATGTACATTTTGTTAGTGGCAATTTCTCTTTTCTCTAACATACACCATAGCAATGAGTTTTCAGACACACAATTCAAGCAAGTGCAATGCTCTCATTACACAGAGAAGTTCCTGTATTTTCACTGCTCCTGAAAATTGTGTCTCCAACCTTTCTCAATAGAAACGACAAATTAGCTGGCACAGTGTAAAAGGAATAGAAGTCCCAGCATGGATTGTTTCTTTTAGGCTCCTTTACAGATATTTTCACTGCACAGTCTCCTTTTCATCCCTTCTATTCACCTACTTTCATTCCAATTTCTATCCAACATTTTCATCAAGTATTCCTCTCTACACAGTCCCACCCAGTGTATTCTGTGATGACAGTAACCTCAGTAACAACCAGCTGTGGTTCTTAAATTCTGCCCAGTTTAAGTACAGCATTTTAGTGTTTTTATGCCATAGCTGGGGAGAATTTGCCAACTACTCACTAAACACAAAAGAAAGAACACTATACTATGAGTCAGAACAGAGGGCCCATGAGAACTACCATAACTACACTAAAGTTCAACATAACAGTTAATTCCCTCTGAGGTAGAATGACTTATCACAGAACTCAAAGGAAGACTCAAAATGAAGATTGAATTTGGGTAAAAAAATGTAGACAATCATTTTGTCCAAACATAGAACCCACTCCTTTCCAGGAGGTACACCTGGTAGAGGTATAGGGAATATCCACAGCCTCATGAAAGATCCTTGAATTCCAAAACTGCTAGCGATCTGATAAAGGATTTGGGTTTCAAAAATGGGACTTTAAAGGAACTTACTTACCTGAGAAGGTAGGCCCTGAGATATGGCCCTTGCTTCCCTGAGCTTTACATCAAGCAATAAAATACGTGGACAGTCCTAGAAACAAGGATCAAAATCCTGGATTCCTCCTCCCTGGCTGAGTTCCCTAACCACGAGCCTGCAAAACCAAACTTCACTACGTGTCCTCTACGACTCCCTTGAATTATTGCCTGACTAGTGGAACAGTTTTTGCAGAAGCAGTGGAGAACTTTCCCACACTTCCCTTGGTGTTGGGAGACAATGGTAAGAACACCTCAAACAAACTGGGGAACTGGACTTGGATCTGCCATACCTTGGATGAACTCCAGCGCTATGTTATATGCAATGTGAGAACACAGCTCTTCCAGTCAAATTTTAAGAGAGAAATGAGTCATCTTCAGCACTTTGAGACCAAAGCTATAGAAACCTACCAACAGGAGAGACTTCAGGTCTCTGGACCTACCTCTTCAGGATACCTATCTGCATGGTGCATGGAAAGATGTTTGATTGGAGTATTATATCTGGTGCCCTAGCCCAAGAGAATAGTAAGATTTCAGACATGTTCTTGCTTTCAGTGCTTCTTTTAGCCTGGTACCTGGCACGTTTGAGCCTGCTGGCTGTTTTGGATCCTATTATGAAGCATCTAACTGTCCTTAATTATTATACAGGGCTCTAAAATACCAGACACCAAAGGTCTGGACAGCACTCAAAGTTGTTCATGGCAGACAGCTGCAGAACATAGGTCCTCCATTGAATACAGACCTATGTGCCTGATCCTGCACTCCATTGAGAGTTTTGCCACAGATATGACTGGGCATATAATCAAACTCATTTCAGCCTCAACGGAGCTCCAAGTATGCACAACGGTGAACACAAGAGCCAAGAAAGGATCTACAATTGAGTGTGCATGATTATTTTTCCTTGTATTCATGTCCACTGAAAGCTGTTCAGCAGCATTTGAGGTTGGTGAAAACAGATACTACAGCTAAAGCAGCAAACTCTGGAATGCCTCTGAACACCCTGGTCTCAGTCTCAGCCTTGTCCTGGTCCCATCCAGGTATGACACCCATCACTCGACAACTTCTTGATGGCTTCAAAGAAAAAGAAATTTGATTCACTTGCTAGGCAGTCAGAAGAACAAGGTACCTGAACATGTCAATCTTGTGCAGCTATCACTCAGTTTCATCTTACCCAGAAAGAGTAATAGCACAAAGCCAACCAACACCCCATTCGAAAATGCTCTCGCCTCACTCTGCAAGGACCCAATGACTTAGATCAGTTAGTACAACCTTCATGAAAACCGGACTGCAGACTCAACAAGCAGTATTACTCAGTTCTCCTACTGCCCAGATCACTTTAGGGGGAAAAAACCCACACAGTTATTTCAGATTAAGTGTGGATTTAGCAGTCCAATTTAAGTATTCACACTGGAAAATGAACTGCAAAGTACAGCTGTAGGAAATAAGGCCCTTGTAATCGAAGAAGTTAATTTGTTCATTTCAGCTGAGTAGTCATTGAAATGCCTATCTCATACAAATATTTGTCTGATATATTGATATACAAATATAATTTCAGTATATTAGCTGAAACACTAATTACATTAATAGCTGTATTTGCTTTGAAAAGGTCTCCCTTGCTGAAATCAATTGAAAGTTCATGACGAAATTTCATTAAGCTCTACAGTATGTTTTTCCATCAAGTGCAAAGTTTCTATCTTCCAGCTATCTTACTATAACAGTAAATGATAAGACTCCAAATAGATTCAGAAATCATTGTGCCAACAACTGTTTTGTACTTCTTTATCAGTAAGCATGGATTTTTTTTTTCCCCACCTTCTGAGGGAACACATTTGCCTTGCACGTAAACAGTGCTGAACTTGTAAAGGCAGGATTAAAGTTACTGAGGAATATACCTGTGGTAATCTCAACCTTGCACTGCCCAAAAGGTTTCCTTGTACAAAGCAGCACACATTTCATTCTGTGTGACCTGGGTCACAGGCCCTCCCTCCAGCAACCCACACCATGATGGGTGATAACCACCATCCCCTTTGCATCTGGCAAAAAGTACACTATAAACTGTGAAATAGAAAAATGGGACCTTTAAAAATGTATAGGTATTTACATGTTGCTCAAGAAGACCTACTACAGGACAAAGGAGCACCAAAAGCAATGAACAGAGGCCCAAGTTAACCTAAAGGGCTCAGAAGCCAAAGAATATAAACACTTCCTTCCCTATAACAATCATTAAATTTAGTGCTTGGCAGAAGAGGGTTATGAAAGAAGGCAAACTGATGCACAAAGAGAGAAGAGAAGGAAATGGCAGTCCTAGAGCCAAGGATGGTGCCAACAGTTGCAGCAAGAGAGACAATGATCTGTGGCTATTCCTATTCCCAGCATCCTTTCTGTTCTCACTTCCTCAAGCCCCAGCCCAAACAAGCCAACTGGTTTGTCACAACCACATGATTTGTGAAACTACGTCAGTTCTTCACTCCTGAGCTTCCTCCATGTCTTGTCACCGCTTCTTCAGGTTGCCAACACACAGATATTGTAGTGGTGAGCACAGAAGAAAACCTTTCATAAGCTAGACCAACCCTACTCAACAGCAACAGGTTTTATTCCAGACTTATACACCTGAGGCAATAAGGTCCCAATCCCAGGAATTCTGCACTTCTATAGTAATTTTCCAATGCCCAAGACTCAGAACAGAAACAGTAGGGTTGGAAAAGAAAGACAAAAGGCATGCCAATAGAGACATGGCCCAAAGATCCTGAAAGAAAGTAGATCTCTGTGCTACAGGTTTGTGCTCTTCCTGAGAAGAAGGAATTAGAAAGCACTTGGTAAAAGTAGGATCCTTACAAAAGGTAGAGGGGCCAAAATGAGGTAAGACAGCTGAATAGGTCTGGAGTCTGGTCTCTCACCACTGAAATCTGAGGAGCTGCTCTACATGGCAAAAAATTAAGAAGGTGCCTAAATACTTACTCTGAAGAATTGACTCATACTGTAATTCTGCAGTTCTTAGGTTGTAAGTGGAACAGAGCCACTTTCTTCACTGAGAAGATAAGTTCTTTTCTAAAAAGAAGCAAAGAACTCCTTATTTTACTAAGGGCACAAAAATGTATTTAACATATTTTCTAATATAAATAAGAACTGGCACTTTCATAAAGCCAGCCAAATATAAGTTGGGTTTTTCAGATATTATATTTAGGACCCAGTGAGAAATATGTCACTACTTGTGAGGAATTTTATTCCATCAACGGCACTACCACCCACCTAAGTCTGTCCATGTGTTGGTGTGGAAAAGTGCTGTGTTTTCCTGCAACACTCACATCGGAATTAAAATACCTTGCATTGTAGACACATTAGGAGTGCTTTATCATGCTCAGCTGATGCACAAGGTAGCTCATTATGATTGGGTAACTCAGCCATTAAGCTCTACAATAAGCCCACGCTGAATCCTAAAAAGGGAGCCATATAAAGGCTATGGAGGTGTTGAGTAAGAGAAGACTTACTGTGCTCTACATAATTAATTTTACCTTCAATCTTTCTGGCATTTTTAGCAAAAGCTGCTAGCTGAGTACATTGAATAATTATATCCCTGGTGTAACTTCATTGAGCATCTTCCAACTCAGTAGAGCCCTAATGTGTTCAGACTGTTCACGCCCCTTCCCCAAAGAACTGAAAAATCCTTCAGCACAGATACAGAGGAAAAATGCAGATATTTATTTCTCCACAGCAGAGGGTCCCAATTACTCTGGACAAGGGTTAGGTGTTGCATCACACTTCATCCTCCATCACCTGTGTTAACAGTTGTCTACTTTCTCACTCCAGGGCAGGATGGAAGAAGCAGCTTTTGCACAAAAACATTGGGGGGGGGGAAATAGAGCCCCCCAAAACCCCAAACTAGAGGAAAGGGAAATAAATAACAAAAGAGTGAAACAAAGGGAGGGAAATTATGACCATTTGGGCAATGAGACTGGAGTTAGAAGCCAGTAAAGAAAAATTCCTGATCAGAATCAGGTTAGCTAGCAGAAGGAATGTGCTACACCAAGCTCAAGGGAAGATGAGAGTTCACAGCCAGCTGGTCAGAGACCAGAATGAGGAGCCTAGCTGTGATGGAGAAAGGGAGGAGACATGGGACATCAGTCTAGCAATGCTGGGAAACAGGAATGAACATGAGATCCAGTGGCACAGGCCAGAATATGGGGTCACAGGATGCCTGGCTTAGCTGCATGGGAGTATCGTACAAATCCCGCACTATAGCATTTTAATTTTTTTATTCTACCTCAAAATGCAAATCAAGGTTTTTCTTTAACTATTAATGTAAAAAAATATGGTGGGGGGTGGCGGTTTCAGTTGTCAAAGTCAAGGTTTAAGACTTTAAAAAACACCAGTGTAATGTTAACGTGTCCCTCTCTTACACTAGGCGTCCTAATGCAGCCTGTGTTGATGACTAGTTGCTATCCTTTTCCCCTACTTAGTCTTGTGTGTTGTTTTTGGTTTATGGTTGTGGTATGAATCTTTCCAGCACGTGTCTTTAATTCATAAATATTAGGTAGGGCTGTTCCTTCCCCCAATGATTATGAGTGCAATTAAATGTGTTTTTTCAAATAAAGTTCTTAATATTCATTACCAAAGTCATTCAGAGCTCTGGATTTCAACTCAGGCTCCTGTGTACACCTGCTACATCAGAGAACTTTTTAATGGGATCCCCCCTCTGTTTAAAGATTGGCCAAATGTCATAACGAGCAGATCCATTCAAATCCTGTCATATTGGATGATATATTAAATGACTCACCTGGCAACCTTGGAACACTTCAGAGAAGTACTCCTGTGTCTTTTGCAGCTTGTGATGGGTACTTACAGCTGTGGTGTTTCCCAAAACTGAAAGCAAAAAACAAAAAGAGAGGCCTGTATAAATCGAGAATCTCATGAGTTTTATAATTTTAAGCCTAAGCAAAGAGCAAACAAACTCATAGCCTCACCTGAGAAGAAAAGAGATGAGAATGCTAGGAAGTGAAGCATGAAGCACGGCATGAATTATGTGACTACACACATACAAGCAAAAATGATACTCTATTAGAGAGAAGGCATAGTTTATATAAGGGATAGGAGTTCTCTGTAACAAAGCCAGCTGCACACATTAGAAACAGAGCTCTTCAGGCAAGTAGGACCAATAGATCTGCTCAATTGAAAACACTGAAATGTAGTAATGTACAGTATTTTCATTACCTGGAACTTAAATGGGTGGAACAAAAAAAAAAAAAAANGAAAAAAAAGAAAACAAAAAACCACAACCCTCACAGGACTGCAATGTTCGACTGACTTTACCCACTGCTGAGGATAAATTTTAATTACCACCATACATTTAGATACTGACCAAGGGAGACAGCTGGGGAAGTCTGGGCTGATTTTATCACCAAAATAAATCTTCTACAGGGATTAAGCAAGTAAATATATAGATCAGGTCTTGGATAAATAAACACCTCATCATTTGTCATCTCTATTTGTCAGCAGTTTGCATTGTATTTCTCTCATATACTTTTACATAACTCAAATAACTGAAGCATATTGAGAGGGTTGTATCTGTTCTAGAGTCATGACCAATTTGTTTCTTTCTGTGCATTAATTTCCCCCAACTGTGCCTCAAACTGAATGGCTCCCCAGCAGCCTCTGTATAGATTTTGTTTCAGCATCTGATTACAAAACGACAAAGGCAGAATTTGACTTGAGGAGGAAACAAGAAGATGAAATTCCCTTTACAAGATTATTTGGAATGAAGACGTATTTAAAATACACAGAGTGGAAAAGAAACCCCCCAGGGTATGACAGCCCAGAGCTTGGGATAGGTACAATGAAAAAAAAAAAAAAAAAA
>VXBW01000387.1:1439528-1486686 GCA_013400375.1 Thinocorus orbignyianus
GAAAAGCCCAAAACAACACGTTATAAATAAATGACAGTTTTCAAACTATTAAAAAATAGTAATATGCCACATCTTGAGAGGCTGAAGAGCCTTCATCCTTGTTTACATTTGGGATCAGCCCTGGTTTCAGCAACTGATAAGAAGCAATTTGTTTGCTCCCATGTGATCTCAACTGCAAACAGGCAAAAAACCCTGGGGAGATTCTAAACTAAGTTTCGCTGATTATACCCCAAGGAAGGAAAGGGAAGAGTCCCTCTGCTTATGTAGAAAAAAAATCTAGCATCCCACACAGCAAGGACAAAAGCAAGGAACATAGCAGCGCTTCAGCAATCTCCTCCAACCCAGGGATAATTACAGGCAGTAAAAGGATCCTTGGGAGACATATTTAGGGGAGAAACTGTTTAGGTCCATTCAGCCTAATGGACCACACAAAAGCTGACCACAGCAACGTTTTTCAAACAGCGCTAACTGTCATCACAATTTATCAGCAGTAGTTTCATTTCAGGAATTTTCTCCACAATCCTTTTCAAACACCTCCAAATCAATTTTCCTGGCATATTCCCATATGTTATTTTCAAAAGAATTCCAGGTGCTGAAAAAATATAAAAATAACTTATCTGGGACAAATAAAGCTCCATCCAGACCAGTACATTGCCTTGGATGGTGGTCAGCAGGTACAGATGAAGAGAAGCCTGCAGTGATACAATTGGAAAACTGTCCCTGCTGTTCTAATCCAGCTCATGAGATCAAGCAAGCAGAGCTCTGTTTCATCGGGTGAAGTGCCTGAAGCACAACAAGCAAGATGTGTTTCACCCTCAAATTCCAGGAAAGCATTGTGCAAATACTCTGCGTGGGAAGGCTGTCTTTACATGGCCCATGTGACCGAGTACAGCAAAAGTATCCCCAGTCTCTCCCTGGTGTAACTGCACAGCACGAAGTGGGGTTACACCAGAAACAAAGTGGTTTACAAACCTAAGGATCTTTCATGAAGAAATTACCAATGGTGCAGTAGCAAGAATGAGATGGGGAGAAAGAGTTTTTTCCTAAAACTGAAGTGATACCCTTTGTTACCAGGCCTGTGCCCTGAACACCTGAGGCCTGAATCAGCTCTTGTACCGATTCACCTCACATCACTGTAACCCCACTGACATTAGTAAACCAATCCTGAGGAAAGTAAGTGTAAGACTTGTGACAGATGTGACTGACTACCCAGGGATGGCAATATCCAAGTCTTTCATTTATTTCACCTAAAGCAACATGAAGGAGCTGGTCTAAAGCCCCAATAGGACATACAGCACAACTGCCAATGACTTGGAAAATAGCATTTCAAAGCAGCAGAGAGGTTTTACACTCTGTCTTTTCATTAATATGATGTATTACCTATTTCTAGATGGTGTTTTTCCAAAATACTGCTTTGGTACCTATGAGTAACTGTGTTACTGATGACTAAACACCATTTTTGGGGAGGAAAAAAATTCAAATAACATCTCTATATTTTATATAATACCCTCCTGGGCAAATACTCACAGACGAATGATTAAGGTCAGGTGGTTTGTGTCTTTTCCCTTTGAACAAAAAACAATCATAGAATCATTCAGGTTGGAAAAGACCCTTGGGATCATTGAGTCCAACCATGAACCCCACTCTACAGATATATCAATATATACAAATATACCAACATTTCTCACAAACCACCATATAAGCCGACTTTCTCAATTGAAAACACTATCAAAGCACTGCTAAACACTGCTAATAGTTCCAAGACTTCCTTGGCTTTTGCCTACCTTGGAGCTCTTGCCACAGGACGGCCATGATTCATTTATTTTCATCCAGATCCAACCAGAGGCTATGCTGGCACTAGATGAACAACAAGGAAACGACACAAACAGTGAAACAAAATAGAAGTATCTCTTCAAAAAAAGCCTCTCCAATTTGATCCAGTGAAGAAAAGCTGAGTAGAAAGTCAACAGTGTAATTCATTCATACACTCCCGCAAAGGCAAACATGGAGCACGGAACCGGGGATTTTTTTTTTCGCCTTTAGTTTGGCACTTGTGCTTTTTTTTTTTTTTTTTTAAAAAAAAAAGGCATATAGTATAGCACATGCACATGCACTAACAGGAACTGCTTTGTCTGATTTGGCACTTTACTCTATATTCCCACTCTGTATTCACGGATATGAGAATAAAAATGACAAATGAAGAAAACAAGCAGTCCTCCGACTTCTGCAACTCTTGCTGTAAAGAGACAAAAATGATACTCCAGTGAATTACAGTCTTTGAAGGCTCTTATAGCTAGTAGGTAAATCTAGAAGTAGAGAAGCTTATCCAGTTGTTCAATTGGGAGAGCTGTCTGGCAACGCTGCATCATCTGACACGAGGTTTTGTCCCAAATACATCAGTGAGAGATGAAGGTTCATGGTACTTGAGAAACAGTTCTACCTAAAGGGCACCTCAAAGCTACAAGTCTGTAAGTAAAAAGAAGTACAAATTATACTTCTCTTTCTTTGGTACATTACCCCAACCACATTCAGTAAATAAATACCAGCACATCTTGAAATCCCTGACCCTGTGCCAAATGCAGCTGCAAAGGCCTATAAGACATGGGTTAATGAACTGGTCAAGTGCAAGATGATCCCTAACTATAATTTCACATCAGGCTAACATCTGCACATCTATTGGGTATGTTGATGGTAAACACAAACTTCTTAGCAGAGATACTGATGACTAATTCCTTATTCCCATTAAGTTAACAAAGATCCCTGACATGGTTGAATAGTACACTCATTAGACAAGTATAATAGATACGCTGCAGGGGTAAGATGAAGGACTCTAATTATCCCAATTTGGTCAAGATTGTTTGAATATCTTGCCTTTGGAGAATAAAGAAGCCTAAAGGAATTTGGTCCCAAATCCCACATCTAGATTCTTTAGACTTATCTCAAAAATCTAGTTCATGAACCTTGGACCAAGTCTCCTAAACGTCTTCTGAGACACCTGTCTGAGTGTCTAGGGGCTTACTACCTAGCCACTTTGTGGATTTTCAGCATACCTGAGTAAAAATGGCTGCCCAAATAAGGAAAATGTGGAGGACACATTCAACAGTGATTCACTAGGTTGACATTCTCTCTATTGTTCTTTGAGTCCTTACAGAACGGGGTGGAGAATTAAGGAACTAATAGGCATAAGGTCAATGAGCTGTTCTATGAGCAACACAGATGATGAAGCTGAGTTTCCTGCAGATGTATGCCCACATCCCCCAATTACAACCACTTTCCTTTGTAATCACGATACCCCTCAGCTCCCTTCCATGTGCTCATCTGTTATCTTATGCAAGCAACAGAGCGTGCTGCATTGGATTTGGAGCTACATGTGCTGACTGGTCAGCAGGCTGTGGTCTCAGGCTATGTAAGGAATTGATCACTAATGATAGTCCTTTGCTTTAGTGGGAGAGAATAGAGCATTCTAGCAAGAATAAACACTAATAGGAGTCTCTCTTTTCCAAGCATCTGTTGACAGTCATTAAATCTATAGACACCTAAAATATTTGTGTCTTTTACCCCATGATTCTATGCCCTATCTAATTTGACTGAGGAATCAAAAAAAAAAAAACGTGCAGAAGGAATAAAGATATGGTTTTTGTTATAAGGCCTCTATTCCTAGGGACCAAGAATTACATAAACGGAAGAAGAATTAATCTGGAATGGACAAATTGACGTCTTCATAAAACCAGAAGTCAAAAGGCCATTCAGAGAAGCCCATTTTCCTGTTCTTAAAGCTAATTTGGTTAGTTGCCCTAGAGGTAGGGTTAGTCACTTACCATCAGTAAAATTATCTTGAATACTTTTCATTTTTAAGTCTCCAAGTTAATTCAGTGCCATCTGAGCCACCCCCACAGATCTGGCAACAAAGGTTTCTTATTCCCAGCTCCCTGCCAAGTGCTATAGAGAAAATGCATTTTTTTTCTGACTGAGCATCATGCACAGCACATTCCAGATGGCAAGAAAAGAAATGGAGAAGACCTAGTCAGCAAGGATATAACTGGGGAAGGTGCTTTGCACCCATACATTCGACAGGATCCAACAGGAGCTGCACCGCCCATCAGAAACTCCACAGATTCAGTTTCTTTAAAAGAAACCTGTGAATATCTTGCTAGAATGTATCCTATAGAAAGTATAAAAATGGAAGGTGACAAACCAGAAGTCTAGCAATCTATCAATCAGCAGCAGAGTAAGATACTTTAAATTTTTCTTTTATTACATTCTGGGGATTTTTGGCTGTGCAGTATCCAGCACAACATGATACAGAATGCTGTTCAGTGTTCCTAGGTACTACTGTACTACATAGAGTGAATACATCACTAGAGAAGGGCAAAGAATGGTTAGACACTAAGACCATCAAAGCATGCAGCCATCTCCATAAGAATAAGAGGTTCTCCTTTAGTTTGTCAGATTAAGAACATCTGTGTTACACTCATGAATCTTTGTGGCAACAAATATTTCCTACATATTGTACCTGTGTTGGTACAATGGCACATCTTGATTTAATCCTGTCCCTGATGCCTCAAGCAGCAGCTCTGAAGGTTGAAATAAGATTATGGCATGGTTTAACCCCAGCCAGCGACTGGGACCGTGCAGCCTAGATGGGATGGGGGAGAGAATCAGAAGAGCAAAAGTAAGGAAAAGCTTGTGGGTTTAATAAATTTTCATTGCAGCTATCTAATTTTGTGGCTTGACTCCCAACAAAGGATTAAGTCACTTGAACAACTAGTAAAGGTACTGCTACTCCAGCATCTAAGCACTGTTAGAGCATAAAGGCTGTGACTGTCTTCTCTGTATCTCCTGAGCTGGTCCACACAGATGGAATATATTTTTATATCCATCTATGCAGAAATAATTTTTAATTATCCAGTTTTACATTGCCTTTCAGTGCCATGAGGTGCAAAAACTGGAAGAGAAAACAGTGCCTAATGCTGTTAATCCCTAGCAAAAGTACCAAGAAGCAAAATCCAATCGGTCTGCTACATTAAAAGTCTCAAGGGTAAGATTAATTCAGCAACATGGTTAGGAAACAGAAAATAGTAAAATGCAATAAAAAATTTACTCCAGAGTCTGTTAGGGTACCCAGCACAACCATGGATGTAAAGATATATCCTATTGATGGATTTAAGAAAGGGAGGGATAATTCTATGGATGGAATCTGCAGGAAGAAGTTAAAATTCTTATCCAAGGGCGTAAAGCAACCCCCAAAAAACCTTGAGGAGGGTTGTTCCTCATGTCCACAGCCACAACCACCTTGCATATTCTTCCCCTTACAGCCAGCAACATTTGAACATGTACATTCCGTGACTAGGGAGGAAGGTAGAGCACAAGACAGAGCTTTGGCAAAGTTGACTACAGCAGAGGTAGAAGTGTGGAGGATCAAACCAATGGGACTTCAGCCATCTGTGAACCAGAGTGCCTTAAATTCAGCTACAGTCAGGATACCAGCCTTGAAATCTTAATGATCTACATTGACGTGGCAGATCGCATGTTGCTAGAGAAAACAAAGAGCAGGGCAGAGCCCCTTGAGGCATAATGGCAATTTTCAATAACAACAAATCCACTCTCAGCCAAAAGAAAGTTTCCGTGTTGTATGGAGCTCTCATCTTCCCCAGCAGTAGCTGGCCATTGAGCCGGGGACCTTAGAAGACAAGAACATTGCATATTGTGTAACTGTTGAAATTTCATTATACCATTAGAGTTGATGACAGAATTCACAATTTATTATAGGGCTAGGGAACCAATACAAGCTTTCTGTTATGAACAAAGCTAAAATCAGACTGGAACTTTTCCCAGAGTAAGGGATGAACAACAGGAGCCTGAAGCTGACTTGTCACCACCTTCAAATACAGATGACTTAATTAAAATAAAAAAGAATATATCTGATTTGACTATTTTCCCCCTTGCCCCAAAGTCAGCACATTGGAAAGTGAACATAATTTATCTTACTGAGGAAGCACATGTCCAGATGAATCCAAGGGAGGGGCTGGAGAAGCTTGGTAATGAACAAGTTTGGAGCCTAGTTCCTCCTTATGCTCCAGCTGCTCTCTGCTGCATTAGGATTAAACAGAAGTCTTCATCTGGGTGTAAGTACCATTTATTCCCTCAATGAGGTTCTTCTACAGTACCACACCAATGCAAGTTTCTTTACTGTTTGTCCACACCAGTAAAACAGCAGCGGTAGAAGTACATCAGTCAGGGATGAGGATCAGTCCTAGCAAGGATACAGTTACACCAGTATCAGGGCATCTCACACCAGAAGAACTTACTCCACTCCCTCAAATAGAGTAAGATATCCCCAGAGAAGCACTTTCATCTCTGGACAGATCTGTCCACCCTGTGTATATTACGCACCCCACAGAGGGCAACCTTCAGAGCCCTCTTCAAAACCAGCTTCGTGACCATACAAGCAGCAAACCAATACACAGAGATGCTGACACAGCTGAAACACGGAGACCTGAGCACGCCTGGGCACACAAAGGAGGCTAGCGGATCGTCAAACATGTCTGACGGGCTGTCCACAAACCAGTCCTGTGGACACGAGATGAGCAGTAGATATGTACTGCTACAGTTAAGATGGCGTACAGGCAAACAGAGGCAAAAATGTAAAAATCATCTGGGATTAAGCAATACGAACATCATGGACCAGCCCTGTAAATTTTAAGTGCAAATGATTCTGCAAACAACTTTGAATTATTCCTTCTTATGGGAAATACAATTACCCGATGAAAAGAACCTATTTCTTTAGGGTCCCTGAGATTACCAAATACCTCTTTGAGTCCTCAGTCACACCTAAGATGCTCGCACTGGCCCTAAGCAAAGCAAGAGACACAAGCTATTACAAAGGATCCTTTTAATTTTCTCGTCAACATTCTACTCCTGGATTTAGCACAAGCCAGTGTTGTAATAGACAACTTAATGGGCCTGTGTAAATGCACTGACTCTTCACATTTTAAAAAATAACTAACCCAAACACACTTATTTATACAGTATACAGTTGCCATATGAACTGATAGTTGAGACAAAACCACTCAGCAAGGTAATGATATTTTTTCCTTTCTATGAAGCATCTACAAGATGAAATCCCATTTGAATTTCAGTTTTGCAGCCTTGCCTTATTTAAACAATTCAGCTCCTTTTGTCTCTCATTTGTACTGCACTTTGTGCGTCATTCTTGGTTGTTTCACTGCCTATTGCACAATTACAACTGTTCAAACATATAGAAGGCAAGAATAGCTTAGCTTGTTTCGGTTGCCTTACAATCAATACCTTTGCCTCAGGCGCCAAAGAACGTATGAGAAAATGAGTTTTCTGTTTTTATAAACTTTGTCTATCTTCAAGCTCACTTTGATCCATTCTTCTACACAAATGAATAGGGTGGGGCCATTACAGAACAAGTAGAGACAACAACGTTCTGTTAGACTGAATCTCAACAGAGGTGACCACACCAAAGGCCACCTTCTTAATGATTGCACTTTTATTCTCCAATTCATTTGGAATCTTTATTCTCCCTTCCTGAATTGAACAAATGCAAGCTTTGCAATATCTGTTCCTTTTCATTTCGTGGCAGCGATGGTTTTTTTGCTTTGATCTGATCTGGTATGCAATGTTGTGTAGATACTGTCTGCTATAACAGGAAAAAGCTATGCACTTTATGATTGCTGGAAGTTAAAGCTATTTGTGGGGGTGTTTTTTGATAATATGGTAATTCAGACCATATCCTTACCCAAAACAACTGGGAGAGAAACAGCATATTACAATGCTGAAAAAATGTTAGAGCAGTTTCACCACAAAAGACTGTGGTTTACATAAATGAGGACTTACACTCCTAAGGAAGAACTGCAGAATTTTTAAAAGTAGCACAACATTTTTTAGCAGTTTACCTCCCTTCCAATCCAACAAAAAAAGCTGCTACATTTCCAGTGTGCCAACCCTTTTGGAAAACCAGTATTTTTATCAACTCTGGAGATTTGGGAAAAAAAAAAAAAATCAAAGATTATGTTGATCACCTTTTGGCTGAGATAACAAAAGTTTGCTAGAATACAAAGAGCAAAACATCAAGGAAAACCATAAAGAGGTGATACAGAATTCCTTTACACCACAAGATGTTTCAAATACAGATCTGAGCCCTCAACCTTGGTCTAAAAGTCAACAGAGAGGGCTCTCATCTCATCATCATCCTCTAGCAAGAGGAAGTTTAAATTCCAAAAGGCAGCAGTATCATTAATCCAGTTAAAATTGGCTCTGAGAAATACATCTTTCAGTTCAATCCATGCCAGCTCACGCTGAGCACACTACGGTCTGTATTCCATCACTGAGACCTCTCCTACAGATCTTTCTCCCACTAATGTCATGAAATATTTCACTCTGATGTCAGTATAGCCAGGAGGGATTAACATGCGTAGAAGTCAAATGAATTGTGGGTGGTTGCTCTATCTTTTGTGTTTTATTACATGGGTTCATAGGTATTTTTTTCTGTCCTGCAGTTTCCAATTTCACTGGGGTATCTTGCAGTTTTTGATGGAAAATGACTGTTGTTCTTGATTGTATTTTGTGAAATGCTCAATGGCTTTTGCATGCAAGCATACTATAAAAATGCATTTGTGTTTTATTAGTAAAACTAATAATGCCACTGGATCAAGAGCAGTCTCAATTTTATATATGGCCCTGGCTAACTTGAGCCACCCAGGTTGGATGATTTTTGTCTATTTGACTGCAATGCCAGGAGGTGGTAGTCTCTCTGCTGTTAAATTTGAGATTTGTAGCTGAATATTCCAAACTATGTAGCCTGGACATGAAGGATCACTGTAATTGTCTGTATATTATCAATGTGCAGGTGATTTAAAGACTTATTTCTAACCCAAGGCCTCAATTCAAGTGAATGAATAGCTACCATCCCAAGGATGTAAGGCATAATCATAAGCTTGTTACTGTCCAGCAAGAATTCACATCTATTTATAAGCTCACACACAATATCATTATATTCAAGAAGACTATGGAATCATCAGGGCCTCTGGAGATCATCTAGTCCAACTCCCCTGCTAAAGCAGGATTGCCCAGAGCACATTACTCGGAACTGCATCCAGGCAGAGAAGGAGAGAAGGGGACTCCACAACCTCCCTGGACAACCTGTTCCAGGGCTCTGTCACCCTCATCATAAGGAAGTTTTTCCTCATATTCAAACGGAATTTCCTATGTCCCGCTTGTGCCTCATCCTGTCACTGGGAACCATTGAAGAGTCCAGCTCCATCCTCCTTCAACCCATCCTTCAGATACTTATAAGCATTAATAAAGTCTCCCCTCAGCATTCTCTTCTCCAGGCTAAAGAGTCCCAGCTCTCTCATCCTTTCCTCATAAGGGAGATGTTACAACCCTTTAAGCATCTTTCTTGCCCTGCGCTGGACTTTTTCCAGTAGTTCCTTGTCTCTCTTGAACTGGGGAGCCCAAAATTGGACGCAGTATTCCTGTTGTGGCCTCACCAGTGCAGAGTAGAGGGGGAGAATGACCTCCCTCCAGCTACTGGCCACACTCTTCCCTATGCAGCCCAGAATTCCATTGGCCTTCTGAGAGACAAGGGCACGTTGCTGGTTCATGGATAGTTTACAATCTACCAGGACTCCCAGATCCTTCTCCTCAGAAGTGCTTTCCAACAGGTCTGTCCCTAACCTGCATAAATGCCTGGAATTCTTCCTCCCCAGGTGCAGGATCCTACACTCGCTCTTGTTGAACCTCATGAGATTCTTCCCTGCCCAGCTCTCCAGCCTGACCAGGGCATGCTGGATGGCAGCACAGCCATCTGGAGTGTCAGCCAGCCCTCCTAGTTTGGTATCATCAGTGAACTTGCTGAGGGTACACTCGGTCCCCTCATCTGGGTCATTGATAGAAATGTTGAACAAAAATGGACCAAGTATTGACCCTTGGGGGACACCACAGGTTACAGGCCTCCAACTGGACCCTGCTCCATTAATTACAACCTTCTGAGTCCTGTCACACAGACAGTTCTCAATCCACCTCACTGCCTCCTCATCTATCCCACTCTTCCTCAGTTTCCTAATGAGGATGTCATGGGAGACAGTGTCAAAAGCCTTGTTTGAAGTCAAACCAGATGAAACCTTCTGCTCTCCCCTCATTCAGCCATCCAGTTATAACATCATAGAAGGCTATCATGTTCAAGCGTGATTTACCTCTGCTAAATCTGTGTTGACCACTTCCAATGATTTCCTGTTCTTTAAGATGTTTGGAGATGACATCTAAAACAAGTTGCTCCATTACCTTCCCAGGGACAGAGGCGACACTAATCAGCCTGTGGTTTCCTGGGTCCTCCTTCTTGCCCTTTTAGTAGACTGGAGTGATATTTGCCTCTCTCCAGTCCTCAGGCACCTCTCCTGTTCTCCATGACCTTTCAAAGATGATGAAGAGTGGCCCAGCAACAGCATTTGCCAGTTCTCTCAGCACTCGCAGGTACATCCCATCAGGGCCCATGGACTTACGGATGTCTAGTTTGGCCAAGATCCAACCTTTGAAAGCAACTCTTGAGTTAAACAGAGCTAACAGAACTACCAGGCTATCTGTTGATGAAGTTATGCTATATTTCAAATACATTTGTTAATTATATTTATCAAAGACTCATGCAAACACACACACATTCCTGGAAGCTGTTCACCAATTTGGAAATGTAAGAATCACCAAGAAGATGGGTATTTGAGCCTTTACCACAGGTGGATACAAGGCAGCGTGGGTCAAATAGTTTAGGAGGGAAAAAAATTACACAAATGAAGTCCAGAATGCTAACTTCAGCTCACCAATAGTTTGTGAGATCACATTACTTTTTTTTTTTTTTTTTCCTTCCTACGAGCATTTGGACAACTGCCAAGTGTTTGTAAAAAAGGTTTCATGAATTTTAGTACAAATGACAATGTCTCAGAAAAATTCTGCCACAACTGTCTCATTTGCTATTCACTACCCTGTTAAAAAAAATAAAAATAATAATAAAAAAAAAAGTCCACAACAAACACCTTGCCCTCTAGGGGGGGGGGGGGGGAAAACAACCACCAAACAAACCCAAAAACGTTCAGGTATCAAGACTTTCAAGACTGCAAGAAAACTGATGCGACCCAGCAGGTAATGCAAAGAGTAATAATTTGAACAGCATCTTCATTAATGACCTGTAGTCTGACAACTAGTATGGTGAGTTGGTGTGGGGACAGGGCAGAAACAGGATGGGCTTAGGAGTGTTTTGTTAAGCAAAGATGCCCTTATACCTTACTATCGCATCTGTAATTGCAGCTGATCTGGAATTTTGGTCAGATAACAGTCAACAGAGAACCATAGCCCCTCCCTCTGACTGAGACTGGAGCCATAACGGCGCCTACACCACAGGATTGGTACTTCTCCCCAGCTATGGCACAAGAGTGAATATATGAGTTACTATTCATCTCATACTTGAAATATGATCTAAATCTCTCTGCTTCCCAAGATCCTACTGTACTTGGAAGTACCTAATGATCATTTACCATACAACATCATATAGTACCAAACGTACGGAGTTAGATTTTGCTGGTTTGTTCTGTTTATATCACTCCTCAAAATTATAGACACTGGTTAGCCAATTCTCTTTTAGGATGTGATTCCTTTCACTTTGGCAGCTTTCAGATACTAGTTTGAAGGAGTGGCAGTGCCTTAACACATCTAGGTGACTCAAACAGAATACTAAATTCATATCCCCAGCAAGCTACAATTTTC
Organism: Thinocorus orbignyianus; assembly: GCA_013400375.1. Taxonomy (NCBI): domain Eukaryota; kingdom Metazoa; phylum Chordata; class Aves; order Ciconiiformes; family Thinocoridae; genus Thinocorus; species Thinocorus orbignyianus. Next base: position 1,451,310 of record VXBW01000387.1, read on the forward strand.
AGTGGAATCTGAGTTGAAAGTTACCGAACCAACTGCATCGGTAACTGTTACAGACAAAGATAATTATCCTGCTAAGACTGTCAAAAGACACATCCGACTAGTAACTCATGATGTTTTCACATTTACTTCTGTCAACACTCGCTGCTGAGGACTCCGGAATGTGTACATAGAAACACACCATGGACAAATGCTAGCTTACACCACCCTGCGTGGCCCAAATATTATGGTACAAATTCCATCATAGCATAAACACTTTGTTTACACAGTCTTAGAAGAAACAATCATGATCAGATACAGGACAAGAATATATGTCCAAAAAGGACCAAAATCCAAGACTGTGGATCTATAACCCTTGATTCAGCTACTGCTTAATGCCTATATCCTACAGATGCCTCCTTATGTGAACTTTAAGCTGTCAAGACACCTAAAGCTCTGCTTCTCCATGTGACAAGAAGCACCCCAGCCTCTACGGCACTGAATATCTCCTTCCTAAACCAAACAAAAATCCAAAAGTTGGTCATTCTTCCACTCCTCTCTCCTCATGCCCTTGATCTATCAAGAGTCTGAAGAGCACCCCTTCACACCAGACACCACATAACATGCAGCAACATGTTTTCACTCTAGATACAGGCCCCATATCATTCTTAGTTCAGTCATCAGACCACTCTGCTAGTGTGGAAGAAACTTGGGATGGTGCCTGCCACCACCATGATGCAGTCAGCCCCAGGGAGTTCAAACACATATTATTTACCTACGGTGCCTCTGAACTCTACACTGTTCTCCTCTCACTGGAGTTGCTTCATGGGCTTTTTTCTCATATGGAGAAGGAAATCTTGAAGACGGGTTCCTACTCTGTGCCTGGCAAAGGTGTTTTGAATGAAATGGCCCTTTGAGAGAGGACTCAATGTGCTCTTTCGAAGCGCAGTCTTATTCTTGTTTTCTAGCCTAGTTCACTTTCAGTTCTCTTTAATTCTTTAATTCCTCAGCAGGGTCAGTATCTGCACTGCGGAGAGCAGATAGATATACATTATTTAGAAAACTCTCTGGGAGGTGAGTTTGAGTTCCCTCAGGCAAAAGCAATAACTGAGAGAGATTTCCCACAACCTGGGGGAGTGCTTTAATCACAAGGCTCCTGTTCAAAAGGCCACCTCCACCTACTCTTCTGCTCTGTTTTAGAAGCAGAGAGTGAGACAAGTTCTGTTTTTGGAATAAAGGGCATAGCAGGTGGCTACGTGCTGGTAGAGATCCCACAGTATCCTCAGCATTTCCTAATACAAAGCTGACTACCTGATCCTGATGTACCTCACTCTTCCCACATACCTGTACGGGGCCAAGACACTTAACAGAGGTGTCTGCTTACCTTGGGCCAGCCACATAAAAGCTCAGCAATATAACACTGAGTGTTGCAGCATCAAAGTCCTACTTTGGATTGAGCCGGAGGGTGCTACCAAAGGGAATTTACAATGTCAGGACTTAAAAACTGTATGTGATGCTCATTACTTGTAACAACTGACTCTAGTCTAACAAAAGCAGCAATGCCACAATAGTTATTGTTAAGCAATTTAATTGATCCAGACATTTATGCAGAGCCATTTACCTGTTGAGGCTCTAGGCAGAGGCTAAACTACCCTTCTTTTCATTCCCACATTAGATGACTTATAATTTCTTAACTCAGCCTGATGGGATATCCTCAGGCTTTGAGGCCCTCAGCAGCTATTCTGGTTGCTCATCTCCAAAACTGACTCTGCATGTATATTGGTATATTGTGCTAGTCACCACAGATGACACCCTTTATTTTTGGATGCAAACACTTTACCTTAATTGTGTATGCAATTCATTGGTCTCTGAGGTTCACCTTACTTCACCTCCAAAGATTTAGTGAGGTAATATGGTTTAGTGAACTCCAAAGATTTTTGCAAGGTATCTTGAAACGGTATGGTCTTCTCCCTTTTTTTCCTCCACAGATCTATAAAGAAACCCAGTGAATTCACAAGTGTAATGGCGATCACTAACAGTAGTCCCAGTTGAAACTTGAACTTGCATTTTTCTCTGGAAAAATAGACAACAAACAGTAGACTGGTCTATGGGCTAGGTAGGAAAACCTGTTGACTCTCCCAAATAGAACTTAATTTTTACACATTGCTCCCAACTACTAAACTTGGTTCTTAATACTAGTCCCCTAGCTTAGCTATCTGTAACCTAAATTAGAGTCAATGGGGAGAATGGGCATCACAGCACCGAGAGGGGTGTTGCGTTTCCAGGTAGAAGTCCGACTGAGCTAAAGAGGTCTTACTCTATTTAACATTGATTTTGCCAACAGTCACTGGTGCTGTGCATAGAAGAGAACAGCCGATTCATGCATTAGTCCAGTGAACTAAGTAGATGGATGAATGGATTTTCAAGAGTTAGGTACAAATTAACAGTGACTTTCAGATGAGGCTCAACAAGTGGTACAAAAATCTTGATTACTTGGGCTATGCACTGTACGAGGAAAGCTGGCAGCCAAAGGAAGCAAAAGGCCTTACTGTATATCCTGACTATTCATAAATTAATTAGTTGGTAGAAATTAATGTCTTTAGACCCAGTCTTCAGATACAGCTAATTAATGTTTCATGAAGCCAAACATCAGCAACTGAAACATTTTTTCTTTCCCTCTACAATGAAATAGTACTTCTAGGTTGCTTTGTGGCTAAGGAGAAGCTCAGTTCTTTTGTTGACCTAGTTAAACTGGACGAGTATCTTTCTACATTTATACATTCTTTCTTGCTTTTAATAGATGCTTACATAGATGTACTAATCAAAAAATACATTTAGCTGAAAATCTGAAGTCACTTCCTTCCCTTGTCAGTTGATGTAGTGGCAGAAGAACAGATGGTTCAAATTAAGAACTGCTTGGAGATGCAGCAGAGCATATTAAAGAAAAAAAGCAGATAGCATTTCTTTTCGAATTAAAAAAAAACCAAGTAACAAAACCTTTCCTCTGAACAAACCAATGAACAAAGCTAGGTTAATAAGGAATTTCTTCCTCTAAGAAGTTAAGTCCAAACTAGTACCCACTGAAAACAAACCAGGTATTTGACTTACACGGGCAAAGAATCACTCTTTCCCTCCCGCCGCCAAGATCAGGTTGTTCCATTTCTGGAGCACTTAAAAATAACAGTCTAAAATAAACAAATAATTTCCTTCCAGTAGCTATACCGAATCAAATACACTCATGCTGTAAATTACTTAATGTCAACCAGATTTGTCATTGGGGTGAATTAGATGCAGAATGTTTCATTCCCCGTGTTCTTACCAAACAAGCCATATGCAAAGATGTGTTGGTGCAAAGTATGACAAAGGAAAAAAACTCTTCCAACCCTGTTGACTGATACCACATTCATCCTATTGTTAGCGATGACATATCTGAGGAGAAAAACAGAGACGTTGCATGTAGTATTACAGAAAGTGTGAGATCATCACTGTGGATGGACAAATTTGTAATTCTCTTGCCTCTTCTCTTGCATCTTCCCATGAGGTATCTCCTTCCATCTTTCTATTTAGCTGTTCTCCCAGCTCTTGCACTTTTTTCTTACCTATGACTACTCCAATGAACACTTGCTGAGTATAATATCCTGGTTACACCTGTCATGACAATATGACATATTTATCTAGTTTGATATAGTTTTTTAAAAGTCATACTAAAGATTGTACATACAAAATTCACTGTGCCAACTTAAAAGGTCAGGCTGGATGGGGCTTTGAGTATCCTGCTCTAGTGGGAGGTGTCCCTGCCCATGGCAGGGGGGTTGGAACTCAGTGATCTTTAAGGTCCCTTCCAACTCTAACCACTTTATGATTCTGTGAAAAACACAAGAAATTAAACAAAGAAAACATGCTTTCTCACTGCCCATTCTCTCACATAACAATTAAGTTACATTTAAAATTTTCATAAAAATCAGGCCTAATTTTAATTAAACCTCCATCCCTCCTTCACTCTATTCTATTTCAGCCTCAAACAGGAGCAAAAACCTACTTGCTTCAGCTCTACTCTTATACGCACTTTAAAGGTAATTTTTACAGTGCTCCAAAAGTCTGAACGTGTGTCAAGTTCATGAAAGAATGTACTAAAGGGACAAAGGAATACTTGCACGACGGAATATAGGTGAGTGATAGCCAGCACCAAGAAAGGAGTAAGGGAACCCTGGCCATGTTTTACAAGAAATTTTTGAGATGACATATGAAATAATTCATATGTCTCTGCAGTTTCACCCTTCAAACCCCTAAGTTGACACACACTGGATTGAAACTCAAGAGTTTTGGCACCTCTGGTAGATGGGTGGCGTGAGAAGTCACTTGCAGCATCTCTCATGCTTTCTTTGCTCTAGCCAGTATATGGGACACAAAACTAAATCAAACACAAACTTTTTCACGTGAGCATGTACATGAAAGTCCAGTGGAGACTGGCCACTCATTGCTGTGAGAACAGGAGAAAGTACAACTCAGTTTTAATATATTACAGATCATGAGCTACCTGCCAGTCCTCCTGGGTGCAGAAAAAGCTGTTGACTTCAGAAGTATGTGGGAAACTAAATCACCTTGATATTGATGAGTGCCAGGTGTGTAATAACAAATAGCACAAGCCTTATTCGCTCAGGCCACCCAGAACAGAGGAACAGTAAAGGAATAGATACTGAAAGAGGCCTGAGATTCCAAACAACCCATGCAGCTCAGGACCAGCTGCTGAAACTAATGCTCATTAAGACTATTTATACTACTACCTGCAACTATTTCAGAGCAGACAGTGCAGGTAATTGCTCAAAAAAATACATTTGTCATCACTTGAGACAGTGACCACAGTTTCTCTCTCTCTTAATAAAACTGCACAGAGGGTATAAAGTTGTATTCAGAAGGCGAAAGAGTTATTGCCGAAGTATTGACTTAGAACACATGAATCTTTCACAGGTCCAGATTTTGCAAGCTTCCGAATAATGTTTGTGTCTGCAAAACTTGTTTGACTACAATAGACCTTATTTTTGTAACTTAATCCTGTGTTCTTTTCAGAGGCAGTTAAATTAAAAGGGAAAGACAAAAATCAACATTCTTCTACAGAAATGAAAGACATCAAAGTAAATAGAACAAGATTATCTACCTCTGTTGCTTCCAGAATCTAGTCTTCCACAGTGCACGGTAATGTTTGAAGATCTATCTGCCACACACCTTTTCGTATTCCATTTCCCCCCGTATAATCATCCTATGTTTATTACTCTTAGAGACTAATATCTATTCCTTTTTTTTTTTTTCCCCTGCTTCTCACGTTTTTGCAACCAATTCCCTGTCTCTCTTGGAATGCAATTCAGTAGCAAACCACCTTAAAACCAACAGCGTTCAAGGTCTGTCATATTGCTCCTGAAAAGCAGTGCCACTATTATATTTTTCATACCAGCAAAAGAATTTAGCCTGTGGCAGTGAAGCTCATCTAACTCCAAAAAGAATTACAAAATAATCTGTTTCGCCCTCAGAGATCCCTTCTTTTTCGTTGAGAAAGCTACCAGAGGGCTGTGAAGGCTTCACCGCAGATTTCTCTCTGCCCTCATACAGGGGGCCTCTGTTTGCCACAAGCCCAGGAGACCAGACTCCATCATTGTACTTGGTAAGTTTTCAAACCAGGTATTTTGGGCTTTCTCGCATTGCTGGGCCTGTCTAGGAGGATCTCTCTTAATGTTTGCAATGGCTACCTCATTATCTTTCTCCATAACCGGCCTCTGCTCTTTGCGTGCTTGCAAAAGTTATCAAAACATTGACAACAGTGATGCTGCTGCCTTCACGCTGCCTGCCATATTAGCCAATATTGCCTTATTTTCTGCTTATACTTCTCCCTTTTCATTGCATCTGTTGTTGCTCGTTTTCCACTGTAAAATTTTTGAGAACAAGACTAGCTTTTACTCTGTTGTTCTATAGTACATAACACAAGCCACCAGAGCAAACTGCAGTAATAAAAGCAACAAGTAAAAAGATAGGCCTTTGAATAGCTTTCACATGACTTTTGTACAACTTTATTCTGATCTCACTTACACTGTTGGGAATCCACCAGTACATCCCTTGTAACTAAATATACATCTAACACATTGCATAATGTATTGCAAAGCCATGGTATGAAATATCTGGAATCAGCAGAAACAGATCATTCCAGAGAACAGAGACACTCCAAAAGTCCATCTCCTGTCTCCCCATCAAGTGCAATTGAAACTGGAGTTTAACCACAGCTGGATCACTTGCAGGCTGAAGACCAACATTTAAGTCAATATTAATAGTATTCTATTAATCCTAAACTGGAAGAGGACTTTAGGTTTTTATTTTCAATTGTACAGCTCTGTGTTGAGAACTGCACACAACCCCCCGACCATGAATGATAATATGCACTAAAGAAAAGTTGAGGGTGCAAAAATGAAACAGGATTGATAGCATCAGGCTTATGGTTGCTTGTGCCAATTCACTTAGGCATTTCTTGCATGTATGCCTTCTGCAATGACATAATGCAGGACCTCTGCCTCATTCAGCACCCAGGATTACCAGCACAAATTCTTAAAACCTTGCTAAGACAAACATTCAGGAATGGATTCACAGGCTTCTCTGTTATATCTGTCATCAGAGCACCTAAGTGTTTTCATAGGGGATGGAGGAAAAAATCTAAGAAAAAAACTCTACACCACCAAACCTTTCCTTTGAGAAAGAAAGAGCCATGTTATCCCTACCTTACAGACTAGTGCTGAGACATTTTGCATTCCCTGCTCACATTATTTTTTTCCCCAGATTTTTGCAAAGTTTTCTGTTATAGCTTAGTTCTTACTGACATAGGGACAACTACAGGGCAGCCTTTAATTACACAGACCTCTAAACATCGTGTCTTATAGTTGATCCCTGTTCTTAATGCGTTGGACACCCAGTAGAAGAGAACAGCATGCAATTATGTAATTAGAAGTTGATTCTGAATGCATATATGTCAAGGTGCTGTTGTAGTATTGCACTGATAGCCCTTACCCTCACTTCTCAACACTTAACTTGGCAACTCTCCATCCTTTTAATGCAGCTTTTTTTGTTTGTTAGATACATTCTTCTGTACGTACTGGCTGTGCCTCCATATACATAAATATGAATTTATAAACTCATACTACACAGATTAGTCCTGTTTCTACAGTCTGCAACACAAACCTTTATATATTTAACAGAGAGTTATGGATAACCAATATCTGCTTGCTGTCCTCTGTATGGGCTGGTCAAGGTATCATTCTGCAAACTCATTATACAACTACTGAAGGATAACAGAAAACTATGCCATATTTGGAAGCTCTGGAGTCGAGTTTGTAAGAACTTTTCTTTCATTTCTTTCTCTTCAGCCTCTCTAACCTTAGTGACCAACTGTAGGTTGTCCTTCCCCCTATTCTTCTACCGGGTCTTCTTACAGGGTCAGTAAAAGGCATACATCTCCAATCAGGACAGCTTATCAAGATAAGACTCAAGAATTTGCTCAAAAGCACAAGAGTTGGTGAAAAAGAAGTTCATTTTCCTCCTTACTGCATTCTCAGAAATAGCTGAACCATTTTTTACTAAAAGTTCCTCAGAAATAACAACAACAATCTACTTTAGCCAAATAGGTGGCATGGAAAATCTGAGTCCAAGTGGTTTAAACTTCAGCAATGTTATCAGCAATTGCAGCAAAAGTCATATAATGAAAAAAGTTAGTCAGTCTTAATTGTCTGTGTCGTTACCAGGTCTGCCTGTAATAACATGGTAGCTCAGTCTCCCGACCTCTTCTAGATGACACTTAACTTACAATTCTGTGGGAATTTTTAATGTGTTACTATATGTTTATGTACATCTGTCATCATTTCATTATAAGATTAAAATTATATCCCCATTTATACTCTCATCAGAAATAATGACCTGAGAATACCCATTGTTATTGCTGCAAATTGTAAATCATGCAATAAAAAGAAGGCCAATTATCGAACTGAAGTTGCGCTAAAAGAAGGATCCCATTTTGTCCCAAAGGTGAGTATGCTCTTCAGATCTTTCCACTGTTTAGATGCCTATGATCAGTGTGGCAGTTTCAGGGGAAGAAGTGAGATTTGCTAGGCAGAACTCTGCAAAATGCTCAGGTAATGATGATTGTGAGCCAAGGGAAAGTTGTTAACCCATCTACAGATGGAACATGGAGGCACAGGAAAAGTAAATTCCCAGACAAATCTTACAGGGGAAGCCCATGGCAAAGCACAGAACTAAACCTGAGGCTCTGAAGTCCCACACTGGCTACTTAAACTTTTTCTTCTCTCTATGTGTAAGTCTCAGTTTTGCTGAAAGATGTCCTATTTCGTATTAGATTTTCAAAAACCCTCGATAAAAGCTAAAATATATACCATACTGTCATGAAAAGGTTAGGAGAAGAATTGAAAGAAAATAACATTTGAAATGTTGTGGTGTTTTGCTCTGAACCTGCCTCTTGGGAAAAAGATGGCTGTTTCTGCTGATTTTTTACCACGATGCGATAAATTAGTTAATTTCAGTCCAGTAGTCAAGTTGGTTCAGTGGTCAAAACAGTCAAAAAACAGTAAGTCCTTCCATTTAGCACCAAAACCATTTAATTATAGAGGATAAGATTATGATATCGCTGGTTGAGTGCACCTCTCTTCTGCAACAGGAGTGGAAACACACAGGTATTACCTTTCCTGGAGTGCTTTTGCTTCCTTTTGGATAATTGTCTTTCATCATGTTCAGATCTCGAGCAATTTGAAAAGCCAGCAGTGTCGCTAGAGAAACTGAGTGTTACAACTAAGCTCCTTTCTCCTTTTGCATGATGGAAATAGCGAGATGAAACTGTTTAATTGATTAATTTTTTTAAACAATACTAAATTTCTCCTTTAAAAGTTACTATAATCTCTGAAGAAATTAAGAGTGCTTCAATATCTGGCACTTCCCAATTGTTTACTTAAAGGGCAAGTCTTGGAGCAGGTTTTTTTGTCTCTGTCATTTCATCATATTTACGGCTTCCTGCAAATGCTTTTTGTACACGCAACTCTGTGTAGATTTGTAGCTCGCACTTAAGGCCTCACCACCCACATCTCAAAAAAAAAAAAAAAANNAAAAAAAAAAAAAAAGAGAGACAAACCAAGAAGGTAGAATTACAATACACCTGAAACAGACACAAACACTGTATTTAGCCACAGAACCAGTACTCTTCTTGGGATCTCTACTGGGTCTGTCTGGGATGGAGTTAATTCCTTCACCGCAGCCCACATGATGCTATGCGTTTGCGCCTATGCCTAAAACACCAATGTTTCAGCTGTTGCTAAACAGTGCTTACACAGCATCAAGGTTTTCTCTCTTCCCCATAAAGCCAGTAGGCTGGGGGTGGGCAAGAGGCTGGGAGGACACATAGCCAGGACAGCTGACCACAGCTGACTAAAGAGATATTCTCTACCATGTGACATTGTGCTCAGCAGTAAAAGTACGGGGAAAAGAAGGAGGAAGGGGGACATACGTAATTATAGCATTTGTCTTCTTAGACAACTGTTACTTGCGCTAAGCCCCAGCCTCCCAGGAAGAGGCTGGGCCTATGGGTGCAAAGTAGTGAATGAATTCCTCTTTTTCCTCTGCTTGCAAATCTGGCTTTTGGTTTCCCTATTAAGCTGTCATTATCATAGAATCATAGAATGGTTAGAGTTGGAAGGGACCTTAAAGATCATTGAGTTCCATCCCCCCTGCCATGGGAGGTGACACCTCCCACTAGAGCAGGTTGCTCAAAGCCCCGTCTAGCCTGGCCTTGAACACTCCCAGGGATGAGGCATCCACAACTTCTTTGGGAACCTGCTCCAGTCTCACCACCCTCACAGGAAAGAATTTCTTCCTAATATCTAATCTAAATCTCCCCTCTTCTGATTAAAACCATTACCCCTTGTCCTATCGCTGTACTTCCTGACAAAGTGTCCCTCTCCAGCTCTCCTGTAGCTCCTTTCAGATACTGAAAGGCTGCTGTAAGGTCTCCCTCGAGCCTTCTCTTCTCCAGGCTGAACAACCCCAACTCTCTCAGCCTGTCCTTGTCGGAGAGGTGCTCCAGCCCTCTGACCATCCCTGTGGACCTCTGCTGGAGCCATTTCAACTGGTCCATGTCCTTCCTGTGCTGAGGACTTCGAAGCTGTACACAATAATTCAAATGGGGTCTCATGAGAGCAGAGCAGAGGGATAGAATACCTCCCGTGATCTTTTGGCCATGCTTCTTTTGAGGCAGCCCGGGACACAGTTGGCTTTCTGGGCTGCGAGTACATGCTGCCAGCTCATGTTGAACTTCTCTGTATACAAGCCTTTCCAAAATTGTTGTTCTTCCACCCCACCACGCGGGAAAGAGGAGTGAGCAGGAGGCAAGGTAGGAGTTGGGTTGCTGGCCAGGGTCAACCCACCACAGGATCCCATGTAATAGGTACGACCCACCTGATGTTTGCTGGTAGGCTGGGCAAATGCATCTGCTCGGCACAGCAAAGTAGAGATTTAAGGATGTTAATCCAATCGTTTCCCAATGTACACGGTACAGAACAATTTAAAAACTTCAAACAAATGAGACAGCTCACTCTCATCTCTATATTTTTCAAGATAAACAAAGCATTTTACAATCGTTGGGCAGTATTATGCACAATTTACTGTCTCCCAAAGAGAACTAGAATTGATCAGAGATGCAGGAGAGCCCTTTGCCCTACAAACTAGCCATCCCATCTACACATTTTCTTCTCAAGTAGGGCTATCCAAAGAGTTGTTTTTCTTACAGGAAATAACATATTTCAAAAAGCCTTCCAACTCGTCTCTGAATATTGAACACTTTGATATATCACCATAAAACTTCATAGTTATACTTCCTGGTGCTTTTACGCAATTTCCTTTATGAAACAGACTGGCTAGTTAGGTTTCCTCTTTTATAACACCCAATGGTCTCACTTGCTGAGATATAGTATTTCACCACAGAAGAGAAACATTTGGCCAGAAACCTTGACTCCTACTTATAATAGGGTATATGGGGGTACCTGCCCTCACATTTCTCAAGGACTTACAACACAGTCCTGAAATAACATTTTCAGTCAACTCGCTCTTTTTACCTGAAAATCGAAACTCTCACACTTTTTTTTTTTATATTTTTTGTGAAAGAAATTTCCAGAGAAAGCCAGCTGTCCACTTGTTTTAATCAAAAGCTAACTTTTACCACCTTCTTCCTCCCTCCCCTTCTTGCCCCTCCTCTCATGAAACAAACCAAAAAAAGTGAAAAATTTCCAAAGAGCAGTCTTAACTAAATATCAACTGCCAAGATGGTTGTTTAGTTTCAGGCTCTCCTTTTCTCTTATTTGCTGACACTGAACATTAAATTGATGGCTTCTATAAACTGAACACAAGTTCCTAGCTGCATTTGCAAGTAGCATCTTGTGCACAACGTTTAGCTAATACCTAGTCAACCTTTTCTCCACCAATTTCAACTAAATTCTTACCTATTTTCTTACAAGGAAAAAGAAAAATCCCACGAGTTGTACCACATGCAGATGCTCTAGACAAAACATTCTGAGACTAACCTATACCACGTCTTCTGTGCTGCACAAGTACCCTTGTTCTCTTCGCTGTTTTTTCCCCTTTCCCATGAAATAAGGGAAAAAATACCTGTAAAAAGGATCTAATAATATTATTAATTTTGGTGCTTCAAGGCAAAATCATCTGCTCCTACGTTATTCTTCAAAGATATTCACCCATCTTTTCTAAAAGATTTCCAGTCTCAGAAGCTCTGCTACTTCTCCAGGTAACCACTGTCCTCATGGCTACAAATTATTTCTGAATATCCATTCTATTGCCTAACATATTGCAATTAGAGCCATTTAGCCTGATATGAAGAATAACAGTGTGGGATTATACTACATACAATTCCATTCTTATTAGTCCCCTCTTTGCCAGAGCTTTTTATACATTTGAGGACCCTTATTAAACTATCTCTCCCAAAGAATGGAGGATTAAAATCCTTTGAAAAGAGCCAAAACGCCCAATTCATTCAATGCCTCCTTAGCATTAGGTTTTCCAGATTTTCAATCATTCCTTTGTTCACTTTGGAATCTCTCCAATGAGCTCATATCCTACTAGAAAGGCACAGCCCAAAATCAGATCCAGTGCTCCAGCTGATGTCTTATCAGCATTGAGTGAAGGAGGATTACTTCATGTGTCTTGTCAGCTATATTCCTGTTTGTATATCCCAGGTTGGCATTTTTTTCAGTGGGTTTTTTTTTGTTGATTTTTTTTTTTTTTTAAAACAGCATTCCGAACTCATGTTGACACTTGTGATCCACTACAACCTGCAAGGCTTTTTCTGAAGTATTTCCCAGCTACTTACTCATGTGAACTGATGACTTGGTGATGTTTTTCACTAACAGACACTGCCAAAGTAATGAAACTAAAAGGCAAACTACTCCTTGATGCAAAGGTATTGGAGAAATCTAAGATGTTACTCCTGTGTGTCCTCAGAACTTTTTTGTTTGGTTTGTTATCACGCTTTAGTTTAAGTGTTTTGTTGTTGTTTATTGTGTGGTTGGTTTTGGTGGAGGCTTTTGTTTTTGCATGGTTTGGTGGTGTTTTTTTTTTTAAAAAAAAGCTGGTGGACAGGGAGAAGATACATACATAAAACAGATCATGTCATTTAGTAAGTGTTCTTGACTACACCATACTTGCATAGCTGCTCTGTGGTCACTAACACTTTCATGAGGCTGTGGGGACTGTGTCTCTCAGCTCATCTTTGATGACTGTATTCCCTTTGTTCTGACAAAGTGGTTTTTTAGGCTGTCTGTATACAAATTGCACCTCTTTTGTACAACTCACTTGCACTGCACGTGAACATGTGACCCAATAGGATTATCGTACATGGTTTTAAAGTCCAGTGGTGTTAAGCTTCTTAGATCTGAAGAGATAGTCCTTTAATTTTAGACAGACCAACATAATTTAGACTGACCAACATGATCTGAGGTGATAGTCTTCTTCATTTGTACTGACCAACATCTCTACTGTGTATTTGTACTACCACTAATGGACTCTTATTGTTTAAGAAGACCATGGGTTGATGACCTGGAGATCTAAGATAAAATTTGGTTTTCATGGCAGTACCTGGATTTCAACACACAGGTCCACTGCACAGGAGAGAGAAGCCTATGGAGAGAGCCCTTATGCTTGCAAAGAGGAAGTCAGCACTGCTTTATGGACCCAATTGTCACTCATGACCAAAGCTGCTGGAAATTAACACAAGGTCATTCCACTCAACTCTGTAGGTTTTAGACTGAGCCTATGCTTACTAATGCACCTCCAGGGCTCCAGTTCTGCCCGTGGCCTTGATTCTTCTATAAGCTTGGCACCTCTCTTACTGGACTCCTGAAAAACCTGAGTCCCAGGTGAAGTCTTTGCAGCATTTTTCAGTTAGAGAAGTTTAAGGTCTCCAGGAATTACCAGACTGGTCTTTGCTAGACAGGTGCCTTTGGACATAAAGAGGCTTGAAAAGCAGCAAGAGATTTCAAAAGATTTTCAGAATGGCCCTGCTTCATAGATTTGAGTTGCAGAATACTGCAGTGTAGTTTACAAGTATGAAGATAGGAGGGAAAAAAAGAACCTTCTTCATAACAGGAAAACCTGCTTGATCTTAGGTGGCCTTCCTGTGTCAGAATGGAGACCAAGAAGTTTTCTCTTCAAGAGAAGTGCCATAAAACCAAAAGAATCCTCCCTGTTTATCAAGCACCAAAAAATAACCAATGACTTCAAATACTTCTTTAATCTCTACCATCCCTGCAGAAGGCTTTTCTTTTCACATATTTCAGCTGGTTTATTGCATAAATATTATGTTAGCAGTCATTCTTCTGTGTGTAGGTGGGATCGCCAGTAGGCAGAGACAGTGATAAATGAGTCTCCAGGTGTTGCTGCTCTTTTTAGAAAATCCTTTAACAAGCAGTTATGAAGATTGAGGTCATTTTACAAACTTAAGAGTTACAGTAAGTTGCTTCACAGACACTTTTTTTTTTTTTTAAAAAAAAAAAGAGATGCTGTCAAAATTGGTGATACTGAAGTGGGTTGTATCTTTCTACTTAGCTCTGTTTACAAAACAGATAATTATTTATAAGCATTTAGTTTTGAGGATGCATTGGAGAGGCCAGGGCTGGAGATTATTGGAGCAATGTTTTCATTAATTTATTTTCTGGCTGTAAGAAAGCAGATCTTGCAGTCCTTAACTCTCCAACAACCATTTTGCATACTTGATGACAGCAAGCAGATGATGATCTGTTTCACTAAGGTAATTATTGCAAACACCAAGAAGCCAGGAGAGAGGCTGCACCACTCAAAAGATAAGAGTATAAAGCCTTTCACCTTCAGACCATAGGTCCTACCAACAACCAGGCTGAACAGGTTCATTCAAGCATTCAACCTACACGAAAGCATCCTCACCAGCATCCGTCAAGCCTAGTAGTAACTGGCTCACTGATTGACAAGGCTCCACAGGGAAAGGGAAGACTAAGCCTGATCACCATGCAAGGAGAAGTGGGCTTGGTCAGTCCCAACACAGGCACCAGTGCTGAACCAAAGCTCTTCTCAATGAGGTGGTTCTGCAGACAGAAGATTGCTGTCAGCTTTCCTGTACATCGTATGGACACAGCTCCTCTGTGAAGCACACCAAAGGAAAAGGAGGAAAAAAGAGTATTGCAAAGCTTATTCAAAGCACTGTGACACCCTCCTTTATCAACTCCATCCTTTGGCACAGGGAAAGGCATTGAGAGCAAGTAATTCCAGGCAACCACCACCCAAAATACCATTCTGTATTCTGAATGCTCCCATGCCAACAGTTGGAATCAGGTAGCAAAGAGAAGAGGCGTTTCACAGTCAGGATGGCCACTGAAGGTCTCAGCTCTCAGGATGGAATAAACACCATATTGAGGGAGCAGAGCTGTGCAAAACCGTTTGGCATTTCATAACCAAGTCCCCCACCTTCACACTTAAGTAACATTTTATCGTCTAGCATCACATCTTGGCACAGTATTCCACGGGCTGAGACTCTTTTGTAATTCTTGCACTCTATAATGTTTCCCCCCCAAGACACTTCTGTCCAAAGGTGGAACACAAACAAGCTCCGTTCTGAGTCATAGAAACATAACACATGCGTAAATGCATGCAATAATCTTGGTATAATTTGCCCCTTAGTCATTGTCTAGTCCTATTATGTAAATCTGAAACATGCATTTTTGAAAATAAAGGGCTTCAGTAAAATAATTACCGTTGTAATCCTGGAACCACACCCAATAAACAGTTTAGCAATCAACTGGCTCCATATATTTGAAAGCTATAAACAGATTAGTACAAAATTAAAGCAGTAAGGGCCAAAATATCAGCTGGTGTAAATTAGTACAGTTTGACTAAATCAAATTAGCAGTTTGATTGACTTCAATTAAGCTACACTAATTTACAGTAGGCTGTCATCTCTTCTTTCTCTATATGTATGCATCTCAGAGCACGTGTATATGATTTTTTTCTGTATTGTAGGGAGATAGCAATCTTTAGCACAATAATCTCATTTCTCTCGCTGCATACATAGATTTGTGACACCCAAGCATGGCTTCAGGCACTGCCAGGAGAGAAAAGAAAAGAAAGAACTGATCACTCCAATCCAATACTTTCAATAAACTCCTATTCATATCCCTAGTAAGAAATTTGCTTGTCTAGAGAAGACAGCCTGAAACTGCCTTTAGCAAGCTTCATTTCAAGTAAACCTAGAAATTATTACCCATTAACAGTTTTTGAACAATTTGGAGTAACAGCCAATTATTATTTTTTTAAACCAATTTTGCTAACTTCACAGTTTTCCAGGACAGGAGCTTCACCTGACTTCTTATGCATCGCCCTACAATTCAAGACATGACTTAGGTCTCATAGTAGAAATAAACGTATTTCAACACTTTTTAATGGCATAAAAATGGACATTAGAAAGATTAGATGATTGGGTCCTCCTTTTCATTTGGAAAAGGAGCCATCTACTGCATTTTCATTCTATGCCTTATGAAATGTGTGAATCCTTACCATTATCCTTAGGCTGCAGGTTGGATAACTGAGGCACAGAGTTAAGTGATGTGCTTAGGCCAAGGAGCAGTAGAATTAAGAAGTTAAATTAAGAAACAAACTCTTGTCCCCTAGCCATGTATCGAAGTCATCCTTAGATCATCCAGAGTCCATCACATCACCAAATTAAAAAAAAGCCTCTCCTCTACAATTGCCTTCTGGTCTTCTGTCTGAACTAATCTTTTATCATAGGGGCAGGAACACAAAGTGGAAGAGGAAGTGTGGAAAAAAAACATCATGGACGGAGTTATATCTGAGTGACAGGAGGAATAGTCTCCTCCTAAATGCCCCTTAAGGAAAAAACAACAATATTGCTAATGAAGAAAATGCAGGAGGAGGAAAAACAAATCCCACATGGCTGAAAAAAAAAAAGGGAGGAAATTAAACCTTGATCTATTTTATTCCCAAGCCATTTGGAAAAATTACTTACATAGCTATAAGTTATGAGGAGACAATGCAAAGGTATCTGGAGGAATTTAGGTATTGACTGGACCTAAAAGGATGAATGCAGACCTCCTCTCCAGAACTTAGGATAAGGAGAACAGGGATGGAAGTAGCAAAGTAACCAATAAAAGTGCCAGCATGGCCAGACCATAGTTGCCGTTCTTTTATCGGATACAGGGGAAAACATCTGCCATACTGAATTTCCACTGAACAGTCCCCTCCTGGACACCAACCAAGGAGTTGGAACTCCTCCTGGACACCACCAAGAGTCAGGAACATCATACTCAGAAGGAAAACTGGCTAAAAGAGCCGCTCTCTGGAGAGCGAGCAGCTTTCCTGGTGAAGAAACCCAGGCCTCCCTCTGCCCCCACACTGAAGGCTGGTGCCTTACAGATCCTGGATCCAATTGAGATTTCATTTTTTGGAAGGTGCAGCTACAACTCTTAACAAAATTTAGGAAGAAACAACCCCTCACATGCTCAAAGGTAGCTGAAAACAGAGACTGGGTGCATCGACTGCCATTTGTTAGTGTGTTAGTATCTATCACACTTTGCTGAGTCAAAAGCCTGATGACACACGCCACTAACACACCAGTAGACAGGACCCTGGCTGAGTAGCCTTCCTCTCCCTGGCTAATTTCACCTCTTTGCTCTGCCATAAACACACTGGTTTGGTTGAAATACCCCAATAACATCTGACACCTTGAACCGTGTGGAGCAACAGGTCTCCCATTTTCTCCTCCTCATTTTCTCTTTACAGATATAAGCTTAAGGAGGGATCTGCCTTACAATGTCTATCATTTCATGACTGCTGTTGAGTAACAACAAACAAAAAACTTTATTTGCGAGCATAGCATAGGGCTTTGACACACAGAGAAGACAGTTCTGTACATTTCCATTACTGCAAAGTTTCCCAAATATCACTATATTCCTGGCTGGGAAAGCAGGCCAAAGAATAAGGTATTTAGCAGCATGTGGCAGGACAGTGAGGAAAGCAATGTCTGTGCTGGTTTTCCACATCTAATCTCATTTTGCAAAACTTGGGAAATACTGCATTATAGACTAACAGGATCAAGCAAACATTAACATTAAAAGAAAAAAAAAAGTGAAACCCTGAGTATTTATTCATATATTTTTATAAAAGCCTGTGTTCCATATGCTCTTTCATTTGTTTTATGCTATCTGTCACAAATCTCAACAAGTTTAAGGGCAGGAACATTTGCAGAAACAGATAGTTCTTGTGCTAAGCATAGTAAATGCTCAAGGAATGAAAACTCTGAATTCATACACATGACAAGACCTTCCTGGATTTGTGAAGGGTTATTTCCATCTTTCAAGGTACATAGCTTAACCGTAAGACTGCACATAACCAGTCAAATTTTGACTAGGTATGTCACATTTAGTTGACACTACAAAACTGTCTGCCACTGCCACTGCAGGATTTCTAGGATCCTTCAGTATTACATTTGAGGCTAAGACTTCTTTTCTTTCTTTGCCTTTTTTCTTCTTCACAGAACTCCAGGTTTTAAAAAGCAACATAAAGAACATGTTGCTGACCCTTGGAGTTTCCAGGCAAGTCTCTGTTGAGCTTTTCCTACCTGAGTTTTAATTCCCACTGAAGTGTAGGTCTAGGCTTTGTAAGTCATGTGGATGCCTGAATAGACTGAGAAATACATGTTGGGACTGTCAAAATACCTGGGTACTCCTTCCAAAATCAACAGGGGATGCTTACCTAGAAACTTCTTAAAGTCTCATCACTGGATTATCAGTATTTTCAAGCTCTTAAATAGCTTTTCTAGAAAACAGAGCATTCTAGAATCACAGAATCTCACTTTTGGGACTCACTCACTGAGTGACTGAGCAATGATCATTTCTGAGGGCTTCTGTTTATCCCCCACAGCAACACTAAGGGTGCAGACTGCCAGGGCAGATGTGCCTGTCATCAGCTGATATCAAAGTGCACTGAACTAGCTAGGTAATATTAGGAAGCTGGCCCTTGCAAAGTAATCCAATTAGGCAGTAAGAGGACCCTTTGAAGTTGCTAGAATGATTTCCATTGGCCTAAGCAGATGCTGAATCAGGTCTAACAAGTCTATCAACTTGAAACGATAGGTGCCTTTGAAATACCTATATATGAAGATACGCAGAGACGTAACTTGTCCATCTGCGTCTCAATTTCCTCATCTCTGAAATACGGATAACAACAGCTATTTACCCACCTCTATAGAAGGCCTGATAATATTTAAAGCAATTGCTGTGATGACTAGCTAATATTTGAACAGGAATTTGAAAATTTAAAGCACTACATAACTGCTAAGTACTATTACTAAATTGAGCCAACCGTCACTAATGTCACACAGTGTGATCCTTGCCTCCTGTTGACACAAGACCAATTACAAATAATGAGTTCCATAAAGTCTAGAACATGTCATACATGGAGAAATTAATGAAAATTAAGAGGAATAAAATGGTACATCACTATCATTCAATATTAAATACATTTATTGGATTTCAGAATTTTAATCAGCAATGCCTACAACAATTTCCCTTTCTATATGCACTGTATAGCTAAATAAACTACACACACCTCTTTCATTGAAAATAAGGTCTGGATTAGCCTTGTGTCATCAGGTTATCCTGATACTGTTAGCTCCTGCAACAGAAGTTAGTGAAGCTCCAGTTAGGTTTGCTGCTTTTCCTATTCCAGATGGGAGGTTATTGCAGAATCTCATTTTTAGTAGCCTCCTAATTACAAACCTAATCCATTAATAACCAGTCTATTTCCACTTGTCTTTCCCCAGATTGCACCAGAAGCTCACAGTTATTCTGTAGTCAATTAGCACATCCAAATCTTTCTCCACCTAATTCTTTCCAATCTCATGCTGTATTGACTTGTAGGGACCAACAATTCCCACTAAAGGCCTTCAGCTATTGAGCTTTTAGTCTGTTTCACTCATTCGTGTCCTCACACTCCCTGTATGGGAAGAACTGGAAATTATCTCTAAATAGACAATGCCTCCTCACCTTGTGTCAGCAGAGAATTTCATCAGTTGGTTCCAACTTTCTACACCCAAGGCATTAATGAAAATGTTAAGTAAGATCAGTCCCAGGCTGGTCTGTGAGGATTTCCACTAATAACCTTCTACTAAACTGGCAGAACCAGTGCCATCTCACCAGTCCCTGCCCATCCTCCTGCCAACTTCCTCAGTTGGTGTAGTCTATGTTTGCTATGCCAGTGTTTCACTCCTGCCAAAGCACTTCAGTATATGTCATCTGAACATTCAAAATTAACCTACTTCACGTGTGTTCAGTGAAAAATAAAATAAAATAAAATCTAGTTTTCCAGATTCCAGACTCATACAGAACAAGTACAGCACTCTATTCTCAGCTTCAGAAATGTAGAGTTAAGTATAGGTCTCCACACAAATTCAGCCAAATCACTATGTACAATGTTGTCAAAAATGGTGGGGAATTAGTCCTTTTCAACTGTCTAAACAATTTCTGGTATTTATTAGTTCTATTTTGACAGAACTGGTTTAACACATTCTTAAAAAAATATGCAACTTAGTCTTTTTGATCATCACAAGAGTGGCATCAGCCTACCACAAATATTGTATTAAATAGCTCTGCACCACAAAGAAACATGATCCCCTAAATGTTGAATCAACGTATTTGCTAAGGAGGTGTGTATCAAGTCAAGTTATTTGAACGTATAACTGATCCCCCAGCGGGAAGCCAACAAATAAACAAGAAAACAGAGTATCTTACCTTTGAAATGCCAGCTAATACAGCTCCATAGGCCTAAATTTTCTCTAGCATATAATCCCTGCAAGGCAGCTGATGGAGTCACAGAGCTGCTCTAGCAAATGGCCTGGTCCTCAGCACTCAGCATGGTCTACAGCTCTCAGTCAGGGTGTTTTATGGTCACACAGCAAAGTGATCAGGGACCCTGCAACTCTTTCCATCAAGCCAGGAACAACCAGGCGCTTCCTCCTCTCCTTTTCCTTCTGGTTTGCAAAGCCACCCTTCCTCTCTCCCTGGAAAGCTGGATTATTTTGTGAAGGCAGCTGGTCATTCAGCCCCAGATCCTCCATAGCATCCACAGCACACGAGTTCCTGACTCCTTTGTCTCAGGGGAATTCAGGTAAAACTCTTCTGTTAGGGGAAATTCCCTCCCTGGTAATAAAAAAAATCTCCTCCCTCAAGAAAAAGAATGTCCCCCCTACACATTTTGCCTGGAGGCAAAAAATCAGCATCTTATTTTTCTGTGTCTTATCCCTTCCTTCCCAGAAAAACATTAAATCAGCCAAATGGCTCTTGCTGCCCCTCCACTAGAAAGAGGGAAAGGAACAACTAGAGGAGAATACATGGAAAGAAAAGCATGACTGGCGAAAAAGAAGTGGTAGTGCTGACCTCCCGGCTTGAGGGCAGAGAGGAAAGGAAGGCAGCTCGGAGTGGGAGGGAAGTGGCAGAGGGAAAATAGTATGCATATATGTGGATACACATGCAGATACCAATTTACCAAAGACTAGTGAGGAGGCGTCAGCCTCCTTATCGGCATCAGTTGGTGTAGCGTTGCATTCCTGCATCTTGTGGTATGGCCACAGCAGCCTGGCTCCGCTGCTCCCCACCCTATTTAGGAACTATTCTGAAGAAATGCATCGGCACCTATATGTTAGCATGTGAAGGGGCAATATTAGAGGAGAATTTTATATTACATGTGCTATTTTCAGTTAACATGGAGCACTATTATAAGCTTACATAAGGAACATGATCTAATCTTGCATTTGCTCCTTCTAGAGATGGTGAATGCAGACAGACTCTAAAGCTGTAAGCTTGATTTCTCTGAGGAAAAAAAAAAAAAAAAAAAGGGAAAAAGAAAGAAAAGTAATTAGAAAAAGGTTGTATTCTTTGCACTTAAAAGGGCAGATTCCCTTACACTAGATACTGCTCTTTCAGCAGATCTTTGTGGGTGGAGATATCATATCAGCATGTCTTCCAGTTCCTGCCAGAGTTTCATCCAAGCCACAACATACAGAGTCAACATTAATTAGCATTAATTATTATTTATAAGCAGCAATATTATCTGCATTGCTATCGTTCACACTTATTTTTGTGTCTTACATAGGGCTCATGTGCATGGTATCTCATTGCCCAAACAGACAGAACAAGGTCCCATGGAACCTGCAGGCTAACACACAATATTGCCATCCGAAAACCACTTTGAATAGTTCATTGTAAAAATTAGGAGATCCCCTTTTCTGAGCTCCCATGAACTTGTCTTCTACTTTCTGTTTATAGTTAGGTCAAGATTTCTCTTCTTTTTTTCTCCCCCTGCAGTCAGGAAAGAATAAAAAATTCCTGCCTGTTGATCATAAAATTGTTTTCTTTCCAACTAGAAAAACAGAAAAGAAGCAAAACAACAACTACATTCCCTCAAACCATTTGGAACCATCAAAATACAGTGTTTCCAGTACAAAAACTCTCAAGTAACTCTTTCGTACTTCATCAGATCGTATTGGTTTCATACGAACAGAGAAAGCATGCTGAATCTATTTATGTTGGCTTTATTTCCCTACCCATGTTGTTGGCACAAGCAGAATCATTCTTGGTCACCTTTTTATTCTAGTTCAAAACTTGTCTCCAAACCCAGAATGCGATTATATGAAACAGAATTTTCTGTTAGCCAACAGGACTGGTTTTGCTTATTAGCCATAAAACTGAGAAAGCTTGCAAAAATTACAAAATTCAATTCAAAACAGTTAATTAGTCCAGATCACTATTACTACTAGCATTGAAGTTATTAGTATTGTTGATAATAACTGCTCCTAAATAATCATTTGCATACATTACATTTGGCTGGAAGAATTTGTGAGCATTAGCAAATCCTATAATGAGCATGGTGCGTATTCTCTTTTTAATGAATTCTGCCTCACTTCCAGTTAAAATAATATTTTTTACCTCTTTGTTTCTTGCTTATTTTGTTGCTTAATGCAATACACAATAGCACAGGCACCAAGATTAGTACAGTGAATCCAATTTAGAAAGTCACTTCTACATAGGCCAAGGTCAATAAAACCACTTGAGTACGTTCAAGCGAATTCACCAAGTCAATCCAGGCTTGTTGGAGAAACTATTAATAATCAGCTGGAACTGCTGAGCCGAAATTATGAATGAGATGGAAACACCGAGCACATTTTATGTGCTCCCATTGCCGGTATCCTATTCAGGACTGTTGCAATCACAAATTATGCACAGCTCTGAAATACTATACACTTTGACCAATGTGTATTGCAACATTTTGCTGGGGAGTCACAACACGTTGTGTCATACTGCATACACCTTCCAGTGTGAAGCATGAACTGAACAGAGTAGGAAAACATTGGATTACCATTTGCTGTTTGAAGCCAGCTTCCATCTGAAAACATTTGTGAACAGCATGATTTCTATCGACATGTACATTTTATTTGCTTTTCTAAGAAATCAGGCTAGACTTACTTCAATTGCCAGCTACATAAGAAAAACTATTTTGAAACTAGATATCGTTGGCATATTTATCATTTTCCCTATTATTCACATATGCATTAAATTAATCTGTAAATAATCTAATCAGAAAAGAGAAACCATACCATTTTTCTTATGTAACTAGCAACCACGAGACATCATAGAGAAGTTCCTTCAGTTGTCCCTTTTTGGCCAAAAAGAAGTTGTTGTGTAAGAGGACACTGTTCACAGCTCATGGATAAATATTTTGCAGAAATAAAGCATTATGATGTTTATACTCTGGTTTCCAACTCTGTAATGTCATGCTCTTGGTTAGCATTCTTCATGTGAAAAGACAAGAGACATGCTTCCAGGATAATAAAAGCATTCTGTATGGAAAACAGTTTGATCTTTATTGTATCTATAACCAGTAATTACAATGCTATTATATTTATACCAACAGTCAAGGAATTCACTGGCATAAACAGACACACCTCTTTTGGCAACGGAGTTGCGATCACATACACTAGCAGTTACCTTCATCCAAAATGCAGAGAGACAGTTAAATACAAAGAATATACAAATTATTTTCCAGATCTTTAGCTAGTGCATCACACAACACTTCCCTGAAGTTAGTAAGTCCATACAATCTGATAACATGTCCAATTATTCACAACATAATTAAATTGCACATAGAAAGTTAACAGAAAGAGGCAACCAAGCAGTGAATGCAAATAACGCAGAAGTCAGTGTAGCAAGCTAGTGCTACTAAGGAACATGTCACTAGTCATGGAAAAAAACACTTTTTGAAAGCTCTCAGTGTACTTAAAGACAACCTGTTCTACTATTGATTAAGCATGGCAATCATTGGGGCACATAAAAACACATATTAACTCACCTTTCCCTGGAGCAAGCACTGATGTTCCAGCATTTCATGGAAAGATGTTATAAAACATTATAATGCAAAATGTCCTTCTGCATGAGTCATAACAGAAGCAATGATAAGCAAGTGGTAGCCAAGCAAATGAAGATAATAACTGCAATGATTGAGGTGAACAGAACGTATGGCTTCTAAGCACTAAACAAGCTTGGAGGGGCAATCCCTCTCATTTTACACAATGTTTCAGTCTAGCCCACTAAGGTTAATTATGCCCTAACTTCAGAATGAATTTCAACTAGTGAAAAAACCCCAGATTTTCTTTTCACAATCAGTTATCCTAAATTCTATTAAGTAAAGTACCTTGACCCTCTAAAAGCTAAGGTACTTCTATTTGAGGTGCTTCCTAAAAGAAGAAGGGCAGTTTGGAATTCACTTTAAATATTTCCAGAGCTCTGTAATACATCCCAGGTGATCACCCAGGAAGCCTTGGGCTTCCTTTCAGCTAACAGAAATGGGCACTGCAAGGTCAAATCACTTTATGTGTTACATGCACCTGCTTTGAGATAAGATGATGAGAATCCCCTGGTGTGACAACTCTTAACAGGCATTTACAATTTCAATCAGCAGCTCTGAGATCTCACAATCTGCAAAGCAGAACCTATGCTTTTAGAAATTGTTAAAAGTACAAATTTTCAGTTCAAACTCACTATTGTATCTTCAGTTCATAGATTTTATTTTCTTCTTGCCCCTGAATTTCTCTACCTTCTCCTCTGTTCAAAATAAAGCCACTCTCCTTACTGATATAACTTTCCAACCATTTAATACTCTAGCTAACAGTTTTCTTGTCACACACGAAGCATGTTTTCAAAAAAAAATGACTTGTCAGACCTTACCTCCGGAAGGGAAGACTCACAACACAGTAAGACAGTTTCCCTGCAATGTTCTTGGGCAAAACTCTTCAGCATCACTGGAACAGAAGCCCATCCTCAAAAGTCCACTGCTGGATATAACAACAGTGCTACAGCTTTTTGTAAAGAACACATGAGAACAGTAAATCCATACCAAAGCTTCAAGGTGGGAAATGAACAGAAATATTCATAGAAGTTACATCTTGCACTTGCAAACTGAAAGGAAGCAGGGCATGGACTCAGGAGCTAGGACATGATTATCCACTTTGTTTGACTAGCAACAAGATCCCTGACATGGGCCTTCCCCTGTCACCTAGTACTTTCTCAAGTGACACACTGGTATGGTTCAGGAGATAGCATGGACAAAGGACCATTCCCTTGTGTAGGTGAGGCAGATGAGGCCACTTCTTTGGAAGGAAGAAAATTTAGCCCTCAGAGGCACAGACTGTGTGCTGTCCTGTGTTATTTACTAGGGCTAAGGTAGCCATAAAGGCTGTACAAGACGTTGTGGACATCTTTAAGTAAAAGATCAAGATTGTATCTGCAAGACTCACCATACTAAGACCATGATATTTCAAATACTAATGAACACATTCATGCACAAGAGCAATTTTCTCAAATTAATTAGGATTACTCCTATGCATAAAAGTATGCTAGCGTAGGTGTTCGCAGAAGAGGTTTTGGAATGTCAGTCATCATATACCCATCAGTTTAAGTACACTCATAAATGCTTTCGCTTGGAAGATTGCATTAACCTTAATATAAAATACATGTTTTCTGGGTCTGATGACTCAGGAAGAACCTGCAAGTCTATACCTCAACCCATTAATCTTATATAAATAAACTTTCCCCTTGAGAAAGGGAGTCCCATACCATTAATAAATAGGGATCTTTCTCAACCATAATCAGATTCTGTAAGAACCATTTAGAAACATTTAGATTAATTATTTGTTGCGAATTATTCACTTAGCTCTGTCTCTTCAATCAAGAAGTATGGCTCTATTTCTTTCGGCAACATGAGCTAGTATAATACAGTACAGAGTTTCCACATTTAACTCTCACATCCAACACCATTTAATTAAATTCTCGAGTGTGAATAGTCATGAGTCTGGCCAAAGTGTTGAAGGTTTGAATTCAGGCCCACTGGAGTGAAAGCCCCACCTATTCAGTTTGCCTGTGCACTTGACTCCAACTAACTTCATCAAGGGGCCAACCTGTAATGACAGTGCAGTTAAATGCCAAAGTGGAGGTAAGACAGTACAGTGTGTACTACTTCTTATCTTACCTTCAAAACAAACTCTGACCAAATCCCCAGGATTTACTTACAGAGAGTTGATGGGTGTTTAAAATAGCGTGGTGGGAGGGCATTTTCCCCACAAGACTTTGATAACTCTTAAAAGTTTTAATATATGTTGAGCTTTGCTTAGTTTCTTGGCATTGACTCCAGCGCAACTGAAGAAAGTAAAAATGGACTGTCTTCCAAACCCCTATGGCATAAATAAATCAAGTTATGAATAAGGACTCTTGTAAGCGATGAGTAAATATCTCCATACTCTGATCTATCAATGTCAAGTGCCAGGGTTATTATTCCACCTTCTTGAAAATCCCTCTGTGCATCAGTCATGCTCTGTTTCTGTGTTCAGAATCTCTGGTTCTTCACAGTTGTTGGAGATTTTCATTAGGGAGGGAAAAATAAAAAAGAGAAGGAAAGATTTTATACGAAAATTGAAGTTAGAAAGATAAATCAAACTAATGCATAGCAGCCCCTTTCCAGAATTACATGCTGATGTTCAACCTTTACTTTTGCATTTTTTAAATATTTTTTAATTCAATAAAAAAGACAACTAGCTCCTGAACCACCCCTAGCCGTGAAAGATGGGAAAAGTATACTCCAAGAGAGAAAATGCAGATGAAAGATGATTGCTTCCAAATGCACCATGGGAAATGAAAACCCAGAGAACTCCCTAGCCTGAGGAAAGCTGTAGAGGTGAGCAGTCCAAAAAATTTCACCAGTAGAAGCAGCCAAATGGGAGATCTTTGGGAATCCTGGAAATTTTCTACAGTCTGAGTGGAACTGCTCTGCAATATGCTCTCGGTTAAAACTATCTACTCCAAATTTCTCCACATCTCTGTCTCTTTATCTCAGCTTTGCTACAGCCCCCTTCTCCTTCTCCTTCTTTTCCTTTTACTTATTTTCCTTTTCCTTCTTTTCTTTTTCCTATTCCTCCTTTTCCTTTTCCTCTGCTACCTTTACCTGGCTTGTTCCCTTCCCCATAGGCTTCCCTTTCATTTCTTTTTATAGTAAAAATAGAAAGGTTCTGAAATGTCATTTCCATCATGAAAAAATGTCAAAAAAACCCAATGTTTTTTAAAAGGGAAAATGATCCATGTAAAAAAGAAACCCAAACAAGCAGCTGTGTATCACAGCAGCAATTACAAGCCCCAGGGAAGTCAAGACACTGTTTGTGCTAGACTCCCTGTGTGCATGCATGCATACTCACTCCCTCCTCGCGGTCCTGACTGCCTTACAGGTAAGTAGCCATTGCAGACTCAGAGATGTTTAGTAAGACCAGGTCTTAAGCAAACAAATCAGGACTACTGACAGATTTGCAGGGGAGGGGGTACTGGGTGTGACACCAGAAAATCACTAGCAGACACTAAACTGGCTCAAGTCTGTGGACGATGTTTTACTTAGCAGTCTTGGGCTAACACCCAGGACTCTTCTTTCCTTTCAAAGGTATGATGTCAGGCACATGGCAGTTCTTGAGATTCTGTATAAGCCAGCATTGCCAGAGGCTCTGTGCAGGTGTGGTTAACAGTTATTTAATGATTCTTCACAATTGCATGTATCTGTCTGAACATAAATACAGTCTGATTGTAATCTTTCTTTTCACACCATGAATTTGCCCTAGTGTTTCCACCTTTGCAGGTTCTCAAATGCCCAATCATTGTTACTACAGACCGGAGATTCACTGGATCATTTCAAACTGTTCATGAGCACTCCTCTGTCCTGTTGGCTTGGTAAGGTGAAGAGACTGAAAGCAGTATATTTAACACAAATGCTGTAGCTCTTCACTTAGATTCTGTAAGTTTGGCTCCCTGATGACTCATGAGACTCTCCTCCCTTCCCCATGTTTACACACTGATGACAAGTACTGTTAAATTTCTAAAGGCAAAATTATCAAAAAAACAGAACACTGGCAATTACTGGGAAAAGCTCTCAGTCGTTCTCCTTTCCCCAGCAGTTGCACGAGCTTTAATACAGTATAAATAGCAGTACTATTCAATTAGCTAAAATAATTTTGAGTGATAGTTCGACTGTTTCTTTTCCAAAAGGTAATAGTTTTCCTAATTAGTCACTTGCTTTGATAAGGCACTGACTTTTACTCTAATCTAAATTAACAAGGCTTTATCTACCTGCATCATTTAAACACACCCTACTTGCAAATCTGGTATGACTAAAAACCAAGACAAGTGTTTGGTTTCATTTTACATTTGCTTCAAAGTGCCCCACTTGGAGGTTAATTATTAATCTACTCAAGTATACATAAAGGTTCAGGGGAACAACAGGGTTAGTAGGTAGAGCAGTACTTGAGGAATTAGGAAACCCATGTCCTATTCCAGATCATGCAAGTTTGGCCAAGATACTTAAATTCTGTGAACCTTTACTTACAAAACAGAAATAGCAACACCCTCTGTGCAAAGCTCTTTGACATCTTTAGGGAAGAAACTTCACACGTGTGAGGAAGGAGCATGTTTGTTTGCACCTTCAAAAGACTGAAACTCAGTTAATCCCTTAAGAACTCACCTAGGAACTGGAAATCAGATACTCAACCCAGGCAACTCAGCAAAACTAATGATTTTGTCAGATCTGTGGCAGCTGAAGAGCCAGCTCCTCAAGCCTTTGCTGCATTTCTTTGCCATCTGAAAAGTGGTGAAAACACACTTGATCTCTGGAACATGATTTGGAGGTTATAAACACACACACCCCCAGCACCCACCACCCTTAGGTACCATAATGGATGTTCCCTCGATGTAACTATGCTGCCTGGCCCAGGAGTAAGCAAGGAGCAGCACGGACCAAACTTTCAAAGACTCTCATGCTGTTCTGGAGCTGTCCAGGGGGTTGGAGGATTAGATCAAAATGGCTCGACAAACGACAGTTCAGACCTTGAATCAGGGAAGGAAAAAGGAAAACAGCAAATGGAGGACAGAACATGCACAGGAGAGACATCATTTGGGGCATTAGTGCCAAATCCTGCCTACTACAGGAAGGTCTGGCTGTCAGCAGCCTGCTCCTGAATGCAGTTGACTTGGTCTTGGAAAAAAGAAAAGAATCGAGAAGTTTTTTTACATCACTATTTATTTACAGATTTGGCTAATTCTTACATAAATTCCACTCAGAAATCACTTCTTGAAAACAAAACAAAACAAAAAAAACAACAAGGAAAACCAACCCAAAACAACAAACGCAACTCAAAGGAAAGAATGTTAAATCCTTACTGCTGTTCAACTGGAATATTATTGGCAAGCTGATTCATTTGTTAATCCACAGTGCTATAAATAGTACTTTAACTTAGTTGAATGGAAACATATCCTTCATATCTCGAGTCACTTGTTTACCCATGTAAAATATATGCGGTTTTGAGCTGGCTTATGTGTATTCCAGGAAGGGCTAGCAGAGTTCAATGACTCTTCATCACACATTCAAAGCTCTTTGGCTCTCGGTTAATTTTGCTGCATTTGTCTTACCATGTTGTTCACTCTGTTCCATCAATGCACAGACTTAAAGGCAATAAGAGGCTATTGTAAGAATTCACTCAGTGTTTCTTCATATCATGGGCCAGTGATAGCAAGCCTCTGGCATCAATACCAAGTTTGGCGCCAACAGATATTTGGTCTGGCACCAGCAATAACAAGCTATGATGGTTTCTTTTTAAGTTTGTTTGGCACCAGTAGCAAGAAACATTCTCTATGCCTGGCTGAGAGCCATAGCATTTCACCAAATGGCTTCTGCATCATAACTTCATAACAAACATAACACAACATAGCTTCTAATTGTGGTGGAGCCTGTGTTTTAGCAGGCAATTCCATCCTGACAATTATATCCAGATTTATCAATACCTGCATTGCTTTCCCAATACCAGTTTTGTTCTTACTGTAAGAATAATCTCCTTAAAGACATCCACAAACCTGTAAGTCCATCATCACTATTTGTTTTCTCTCTCTCGCTGCAGTTTCATGAAAGCGAGCGATCAGCTTTGAGAGAAGCCTATGGGGACAGATACTAAATTAAGTCATCACAAAATACATTGTAAATACTGTGTTGACTTAACCTCACTCCTCACCTTGCGCTCTTTTATGTCATGTACTTTCTCAGACTGCAGACCTGCAATACAGTCCGTAGAGGTTCATCTTATGCCAGTGTGGAGACTCATTCAAGCCCCTGAGGCTTAACATATCTCTAGTAAAAAGGGAGTATTAGCTATAAATTATCTGAGTCTCAGGACAGAGCAATCTTCATTTTAACGGCTCCTTTCTTCGTGATGCAACACTTCTGATGAAGCCTCTTGGTGGATACCTCAGTGGACACAGTGCAGGACAACGTCTCCGAAAAGCTCAGTTCTCCAGACAGGGTTGCAACTGACTCGCCAAACAATTTTCAGCAGGACTTCCCTTCTCTCCTCTTTGCCTGTAAAATGGGAGAGCTGTGAAACCTCTGGGCGGAAAGGATGATGTAGGAATTAGGAATTACTTCTCTGGTACTAAGTATTAGTAACAACAGCAACAATGCTGTCACTTCACACAAGAAAATTGTCCCTACCCACTCTGTCACAATCCAGTACACAGAAGAAAAGAAATTTGCTTACACATAGACTCTTTTTTATGGGATATGAATTGGGCACAGGGAGGAAGTGATTCTAAGCTTTTGGCATGGGAAGAGTTCATTCTGAGCAAGAGCTCCCAGGAAAATAGACTGTGTGACACAAAGCTGAAATAGAAGTCCCCGTTGTAAGTTCAGCTGTTAGTACCTGCCATAGACAGATAAAATCTTTGCCCACCGGGAATGGCTGTCCCTGTGAAAAAGCACGAATCCATAGAGATCCCAATGCGGGAATTCATGTAGACACTCATTCTGCCTCAGTGATCAAACTCTTCTTCTCATAGTCTAAATGAATTTCCACTCGTCTCCCTTCTCACAGCTCAGTCTCTAGCTGGATTTCCTTCCAACTATAAAAACATACATAGTGCGATTAGCCAACCTTCGCAGACTCTGTAGTTCATTTATGCATGCTAGGCACATCTCCTGCTGTGAGCTGCCCATCCAAAGAGAACTCTTTGAACTGGTCTATCGTTGCTCGCGTAGCGTATTGCATTGGCCAATTTCATCATTCCTGGCAAGGCAGTGCACTCCGACAGCTTGCTACAGGAGGGGGAGAGGAGATGATGAAGCACTTTGTCCAGCTGGTGTGCCCGACATCTCAGATGTCCAAATAAGCTTGCCTACCACTAACTATAAAACTTTCCCATTCCCCACAGAGAAGACTTTTAGTGACCAGTTATGCTTATGTGATCTCTGGAAGCTCTCTCTAATGTAGCTTGCAGTCTGGAGGGGCAGAAGGCAGAAAAGATGGTAAGAAAGGATTGGGTGAAAAAAAGAAAAAGGTTTTAAAAAAAAGAATTAAAAGCAAACCCATAGCATGACACATCTTTGCACAATGTTTGCTGAAGTGTAAAACACGTAATGGTTTAAAATACCATAGAGACAACACAACTGGATCAACCAAAAATAAACCTGCTGCCACCAGACAGTGAAGCATTTTGCTACATCCAGTGAGGAATATTTTTAGAATTCATAGCTTGAGCAAACTGCAAAGGACTACACTGCCCTACCCCCAAATACTCATTGACACAGTCTTACTATTTCTGAATTAAACGAGTCGAATACTACAGAAAATGGGAAGCAAAGTTGAGCATGTGATTTTCAAACAACCATTTGCATTTCTCCCCTTTGTCTTTGACTAGGTACTGGTTTGGGTAGGAAGAGGGGCTCATACATCAAAAAAAAGTCCTGCTCTGCTGCTCTAAAGAGGAAGAGACATTTCATTTTAGAACAAAGAATTTTTTTAATTTTTTTAACATTGCTTCATTAGAGGTTTTTGGAGATTTTTCTTGGGGTGATGGGGGTGGAGTGTTTGGCTTTGCTATAATACAGCACATCAAAGCTCTTTTGATGTGAAGTTTACTTAACAGAATCAGTTTTTCCGATGATTGTGTTAATCTTTATAAACCTGAAGGCGATACTGTGCCTTTTAAAAAACTAT
The DNA here is from genome assembly GCA_013400375.1 of Thinocorus orbignyianus. Lineage (NCBI taxonomy): Eukaryota > Metazoa > Chordata > Aves > Ciconiiformes > Thinocoridae > Thinocorus > Thinocorus orbignyianus. The sequence goes on from VXBW01000387.1 coordinate 1,483,486, forward strand.
AGCAGGAAAAGACTTGAGGTTACATATACTCTCAGTGGTGAGAGATGGGAGTAGCTGGACTATTTCACCACTTCTTACTACTTCACTTGTTGTTTCATTGGCTTGATGTCGCTCTCACTTGGGCCAGAAAGGCTCTATTTAAACCATGTATAGTTCTTCACGTAAACACCTCTATATGTTTTCTCAGGAAAGAGTCACCACAGATTTCAAGAGTCAGTTTACAGCAAGCACTGGCTCAAAGGCAGCAAAGTGGTCTTGAGCCACAAGAAGAGTCAGCGCTGATCTTAGAAAGGATCCCTGTTCCCAGCCATTAATAGCTGTCTTTGTAATTGTATTATTTTGAGTACAAGCTTCTGTCCCCCCTTAGATCTTGCAAAACCAGCTTTGCCATCCACTCCTAGTCTTGAAGTAGGGCTGTGAAAAAGCTTCTGTTATGTCTGATGTGTTTACCTACAGCATTTGAATGACTTTTTAAGTTCTTTGAATAAAGATAAGAGACAATGTGTACATTTTCCACACAAATAGTGGAACAGTAATAAAATAAACATCAAAGGTAAGCTAGCAAATCATCGCTACTTCACTGCTATTTACAACAAAAGCAGGAAGAGGAAAAAAACTACCCTCGCCATTGGCATCATCTTAGAAAATGCAAGTTTTGGAAGGAATGATAGCTTTTTCCCATACCCTTAAAAACAAACATTGGCACCTACAGCTAATGCAATGCTTTACTGAAAGATCTTGGTTACTTTACGTGGGGAAAACAACAACAAGGAACAAAGAGAGGTCTCCCTCTTCTTATTTTTTGTCTTTCTGAATTGCCAGATTTACCGAACTGGTACAGCTTTAGTGAGAACAGGAAGACATCAAATCTGTTATTGTTAAAGTTATCAAGAGTACAACCAAAAGGACAGAACTTATCATTGTTCAGTATTTACAATGTAAGACCCACACAGGCTGAAGAAATGGCAAAGCTTTGAAACGTTTTGCAGGTGTGTGTGGGAACATGTTCTATTCAATAGAGACTGAGACAGAAAGCAGTGCTATTTGTTTCTTCTGCTAGTCCTCTAAACCTGCCTTTTTCCACGTTCCTCTCCAAGACTCCTTAAGAGCCAGACCACAGCAGCACAGTCCTAACCAGAGTGACTCTGCGTTAAGCATTTATTCTTAAATAAGATCCAATTTAGAAAGACTGCTTTTGGAAAATATGGAGCAATCCAACTCTTACTTCAGGACACAAAATTCAAACTGTATGTATGAGAAATAAAATATAAGCACCACATCAGATTTTTGCTGATGTTTTTGTTTTGTTATTGTTTTGCAGACGCTAGTGCTACTGCCATATGAAGTAAAATGGCATTTTGCAATTGACTTGGAACAGTGAGGAGGATGGGATAGAACAGGGAGCTTTCAGAGAAGCTACTGCTGTACAGCTGCCTTCATTGAGTTGTTCCGTCCAGCACACTGTTGAAGGAGACGAAACCTCTGAAAGAAGCTAAGACCCTGACAACTTAAAGCTAAAAAACACCAGAGCAAAAATCACAACCGTTTTTTTCTAGAAAGAAAAGTGTCTAAGTAAAATTACAGAACACACTTTATCCCAGGTTTTACCTAAAATCTATAGATCTTCATTGTGGCTCTCCTGTTTTCAGCAGGGATAGATGAAGGAATATTTGATACCATAGACACCATTTATATACTGAGAATAAATGTTCCTCTAGCTAGCTTTTCCTGTCTACGCTCCCCCTCAACTTCTGTGGGAAGCTGAAAAAGTCCTTGACTTAATGTAAGCATTACTTAGCAAAAACTAAACCAGTACGTTTTATCGACATTATGCTCATACTAAATCCAAATCACTGCACCTGCTAGGAAGAAAATTAACTCAATACCAGCTGAAACCAAGATATGCCGCAACGAGTAAAATAAGTTTTAAAAACACAGTAAAATATTTTCTTGGACAGCGACAGTTATGACAGAGAGGTTACAAACACACCACTCAGAAGAGATCAAGCAGCACTACTATAGGCACATTAACACTCCTCAAACTAAGGTTAAGGCTTGGGCTAATTCTCCCATAGCAAAAGCCCACAGCATTGCCTACCTGCTCCCGTTTTACCCCTGCACCGGGTGTGGTTAGGAGAGAAGGAAAGAGGGGCCAGGACTGAAATGACTTTGTCAGGCTACATAAATCATTAGGAATTCACAACAGCGAAGCCATGTATTATTTTCCAACAGGCTGTTGAGCTGTCATATTACAACTTGTTGCTATATGCGGCGCTATTAAAATAAATCACTGCACGTAACAGGTTCTGCTCTGCCACCTATAAGTCATTCTGCATTTTACACCTGGGAGGCGGGCCTGGCTCCGCGAAGGAGCTTCATTCGAAATACCCGGGAGGGGGAGGGACCTGGCAGGAGAAAATACAAACAAGTTTCGTAAAATAACTTTCCAACAAGAGCTCGCTGTCATCTCAGCTAATTACGGCTCTGATACGGCTTATTAGCGCATATCCACCTTTGCTACCTTGCTTCTCCACCCACCACCCTTTCAGATCTTTGTCCTGGCTCCGCCTCTCGCCGGCGTTATAATGGGCTGGTCTGAAAGTGGTGGAGAGACACAGAACCACGGGGGAAGAGAGAGATAATGACAATAACGCTAATAACCCTAATAAGCCGGCTGTCGCCCGCGCCGCAGCGAAGAGTCAGCCCGGCATCCCGGCAATAAGGGGGGGGACGAAGCCGGAGAGAGCGGAGTAACCCCGGCATCCCTCAAGAGCGGCTGAGGAACGCCGGACGGTAACATCGGCGAGGAGAACCGGGCTCGGGAGGAGGCGGAGAGGAGCCGGCTCCAGAGGTCCCCTCGCAGCACCGGCTCCGCGGGAGCCTCCTCACCCCTCCGTGGCATCCCGCTCTCCTCCGGCCCCATGGAGCAGCCAGAGTAAAGAGCCAGAAGGACGAAAAACCAGGGGCGGGGGGGGAGGAAAGCGAGAGAGCGCCCCGGTGGGGAAGAAAAAGGTGGAAAGCGGAGGAATCGCCCCGTCCGAGGAGGGGGTCAACCCCCCGACGGCCACCACCGGGGTGACCGGGTGAGGCGGGCGCGGAGCCCCGGTGCCCTGTCCCTCCTGCCGCCGCAGAGCTGTCCAAGGGGGAGGCGAAACCTCTCTCCCACCCCGGCCCCGGGGCCCCCCCCCCCCCCCCCCCCCC